>CM035792.1:9749119-10228904 GCA_020466265.1 Siphamia tubifer | reverse complement strand
CTATTTTTAACACATACTGTAAGGTGAAAACAGTGTGGTTTGGCTCTTTATGACATTTCAGTTGTGATATTTTAGTTCAGATAAGTCGCACACTTTATTCGCAACATTATTTTTATTGTCGATGTAAATCCGTATTTAACTCACGCATGGGCATATTTGCACCATGTTGAGCCATCAGAGCTAAACAATCAGAAACTCTCACCGACATTTATACTCCACATTTTTATATTTGTTCCATGTAGATCTATTCACGCATGTTCAGTAGCCTCTTTAGTTCATCTCTTTTCTCTTAGTCACAGCCAGAGGTGGAAAATAACTAAGTTGTAGTACTGTGTTACTGTACTTAAGTAGATTTTTAAGGTATCTATATTTATTTTTTCTACATTTTTGCATAAATATCTGTACTTTATACTCCTTACATTTGGAGGATAGACTATAGATATAGAATATATAGAATTTCTATATTGTAATTTTAACTTTTTATCTAATAATTTTGACTTTTTATCTAATAATTTTGACTTTTTGTCTCATAATTTTTACTCTTTATCTCCAAATTATGCATTTCTTATCTCATAATTGTGACTTCTTATCTCAATTTTTCAGTTTAATCTAAATATGTCACCTCTTTTTCTCATAATTATGCATTTCCTATCTCATATTTATGGTGTTTATCTCACAATTTTGACTTTTTATGTCATAATTCTGCAGTTTTTTTAAACATTCTAATAGAAATATAAAATAAATATTTTATATATAATTCCTGAGTTTTTTTTAACATGATTTCCTGCCAATACCTAGAAAAAATTAGGACTGTGAATCAATCAAATCCCTTTTAAGGCTTTATTTTTGGATTCTTCAGATGTTTCTTAGTGAAATAACTATTCTTTTATTCGTAGCAAAAATAATGCAATTTTACGAGTTACTTTTATATGTTATTACCATTGAAAAGTTGTACTTTGTTTTTTACTTTTACTTTATCAGTACGTCTACTTTTACTAGAGTATTTTTTTTCCACACATGGAACTGTACTTCTACTTAAGTACAATATGTGAGTACTTTTACCACCTCTGGTCACAGCTCCCAGTCATGTCTATCAGAGTGTGCATTAAAAAAAATATTAAATCAGTGACAGATTTAGTTTTAAGATGATGAATTCTGAAGGTCGTCCGTCATTTTGACAAATTAACCCTTTGATTCATGAATTAGTCGATATTTTTGACTTTTTTCCTCTTTAGGCACGAACAAATCAATGTGATTGAAATCTTTTTAATCAACCTATTTATTTATATAGACTTACAAAAATGTCCACTCAGCTGGACAACACGTGTTTAAACATTGACCCAAAGAAATAAAAATAGATGTTTTCAACCCACAATAACCCACAATGAGAGGAAATGGATTCTGTTGTAGACTGTCGAGAAATCAGCAGCAATTGTGGTTAATACAATGTATTTTATGAACATTTGTATGTTTATTTTTTCTCCAGTAAATATTGTTGATTGTGTTGGAAATGATGTGGCTGTAGTGAAAGGAGACCTGCTGAGTTTCCTGCTGTAGTGTTGACATTCATACACCGCCTGCATGTGTAGTTACGCTACATCTTTCCTATAAATGTGCTTTGATCAGATGTTTCCTTTACCGTGGTAACAATCAAATGACACATCTATCAAAATAAATGCTTCAGATTACATTTGAAGCAATACAATGTCATTTAAAAGCTTTTTTTTTTCTCCTCCCAACTGTGCACTACTATATATGCATTTAGTTTGAAATTACAACCCATGACTAGGTATAGACTGATGTTTCCAAACCACTGTAATCAATGAAGGCTTATTTATATAAAACAGTTCATGTACTTAAGCATAATCTTCTTACTTTGAAAACTGTATTATTTTCTGTAATATCAGACTGGTTTTCAAATGTCTTGTTTCACGTTCACACAAGCTTCCATTTAATGTCAACATGTGGAGAATCTCATTTGGTCAGTTTGTTTTGTCTATAAAAGGGAAAATGTAGGAAACTCTCTGCCAACTTAATTAAAATCGAAGACAAATGCCAACCTCTTCAACATATAGGTGTAAAAGATTGGCTAAAATCCCACCAGCACTGCGTACATATGTAGGTTTGAGTAATAACAAGGCCTATTGAGTCTGCTGTGAACGCAAAGAAGAATTTGACCCCCTGAATATGCACCAAAACTCACCAAATTTTGCACACACTTCAGAGGTTTGAAATATTGCATTTATAAGTTTCATAAAAGTCGGTAAAGAAATGTGTCTACAGTGCCCCCTAGAAATGTGAAAAATAATTTGTATTAGTTTTTTCATTTTCATTCAATAATTCAGAAAGGGAGGTGGAGGGGTGGGGGGTCGATAAGCGTCTCCCTGAAATGACTTTTTGGAACTTGGGATGTCTGTTATTCTATTCTAGATCTGGTAGATCTGAGACCAATTTTCCTTTGGACTAAATCCTATTCTCTTGTTCATTCTAAGAATTTACTTTAGTTTATTTCAGTCATATATGCAATTCAAAGCAGCAAAAAGAGAGAGAACAATATAGAATTTGACCTTTAACCCAAGACTTATTCTTATTCTTATTCTTATTCTTATTAATAATAATAATAATAATAATAATAATAAGAAGAAGAAGAAGAAGAAGAATAAGAATAAGAATAATAAGAATAAGAATAAGAATAAGAATAAGAATAAGAATAAGAATAAGAATAAGAATAAGAATAAGAATAAGAATAATGCCCACCTACCATACATCTTAAGCTACACAATTCATGATATCAAACAGGTAGAGAAAAGAAAAACAAAAAATACATACATACATACACACACACACACATACATATATATATATATATATATATATATAATTTTATTTATTTATTTATTTTTTCACTTTTTTTTCACTTTTTAACCCAGGACTTATCTTGGATCCAACCAGCATTTAATACTTGAGTTTTCTTTATCAGTAACTGCATTCCACATTGTCATCGTTATTATTATTAGCAATTTTTTTTTTTTTTTTTTTTACATTTCAGTTTTGGAAACAAATAATAAAGAAATGACTTGTTTTGTTGTCTTCTTTTTTGTTTTATTTTGAAAAACAAATGAAAGATTGGATACACAAATTTTTTTTCGTTGTTTTATTTTGAAAAATGAATAAACGACTATGGTCTTCCTTTGGTCATCATTACATACAGTCTATCTATGGGACTAAATAAACACTGACTCTAATGAGGACCTTTTCATTTTTTATCAGCCACTGTTTGGAATGGAAGTCAGTTGGTTCTAGTCCACATCTTCACACGTAGATGCCACTAATGATCACACACTAAACTTTGAAAACTACGCTAATTAAAGCTGCAGTGCTGGGCTCAGTACTGACTGGGCAAAAATACCATAATAATCTTTGAGTGTGTTGCCAAGACCTCTGCTCATCCTCTTGACTTTGTTCTTTGGCTTTAGAAAATCTCGCCAGTGCTTATGTTTGGACAATCCCAAGTCTTTCTATAGAGGAGAATAACATAAAATAACTGATGGAAATATCCATAGTGGTGGTGATGGTGCTTGAAATCCTTTAAAATGATCAAACTTTGATGTTATGTTTTCAAGGTCTGAAAAGTGCTTGAAACTGGATTTCAGTTTAAGTGCTTGAAAGTGTTTGTGATTCATCTGTTTATTTATTATAATATTAACTCTGCCAGGTTACATTTCAAACCAAAGCTACTGACAGAGAAGTGATGCAGTTTGAAAAATCGAACTTTATGTTGAAAATGGAAATTAGGACAATTCCAGGTACGTTTTTATCTTGTTCTTTATGAATGTGTGCCTGAAAAACACCATCTGGCTTTCTTTTTCTTTGGGTAAAACTTTGTGTTGTTCTTTAATTTCTGACTTTTTTTTTTCCTATTATCAAACATAACATAGACATGTATAGCATAATACAATGTAAAGTTGTCCTCAAAATTATTTATACCCCTTTGATTATTTGTTTTTTGAGATGAAATCAATGACTTTTGTCAAGTTTGTGAGTGACTTAATCATTTTATTTCATCATTCACATTCAGATCAATACAGTCTTAGCCTCACCACGCTATCCCTATTCATTACATAGGCTGAGCACAATGTACTGAGGGGGGATTTGGGGGGGTTTGCAGCGCAAACACAAAATGCTTGAAAGAGGAACCTGACATGCAGCGAAGGGGTGGGGGTTCTAAAACTCACAGCCGGACCTGTACGCCAGCTTCCAGCTGACCATTCCTGGTCCACCCTGAGCCAGTTGTGGCGCACCGCCGTGGAGGAAATGTTCCTGGCAGGAGCAAAAGCCAGACCAGGTGGGAGGTCCTGGTTTGAACGTGATCCAGCCGGAGATGGGTCTCATGCCCTCAGTTTGATTTCACGCTGGCCAGAGAGAACCGAACCCCGGTCCGGTGCATTGCTGTACCATGCCCTCACACCCGGGCAGCAAAAAAAGATCACATGAACTGCACCATCAGAGAAAACTATTGATTTTAAATATTTATTTAGTCATTTGAGCCTCATTTATGTTATTCATGTGGAAATGAGGGTCATAATATTCAACGCAAGCTTTTTTCTGTGGAACCCCCCCCCCCTCCTCTGGTTTTCGAGGAACGCTTCATAGTTAGGGGAGGCGGAGCTAAAAGGTTGTCTTTCAAATCCTCTGTATGCAATAGGACGCTACTGCAACAATCAGTGTAATCTTTAAAATGATGTAGTTAGACGCCGGAAAGTTCACAGAGGAGTCTGGAGAAAGTTAGGAATGACTAAAGAAAATGGTGGATTATGGAGCTGAACGGCTATTGTTGCTTCTGTAAAAAGAATTTAAAAATGGCTGCCGTTTTCTCACATTCTTCACTCATCTTTGATAAAAGGAAATCACCACCCGTTGTTGTTCTTCTTCTATGGTTATTTACAGTTGTTTGGCTCTGGGTCCGAATCGTCATAGCGTCAGTTTTATGGAAATCTAGCCTAGATTATTACTGTAGCACATTACTTGTGCTGCTGCTAGGAGTGTAGTGCGGCTAAGCTAATTCAGACTCATAATAACCTATAAATATTTACAAGTAAAAAAAACCATATCTCTTGAAAAAAATTTTTCTTTTCATTTAATGACACTAAAATAAAGTAAAATTTAAGAAAAAAAATCTCAATAATAGAATAGAATAGAATAGAATCTTTATTTGTCATCACACAAATGTAATGAGATAGGGACGGTCTCATTCAGTGCAGCACAGGTAAGATAAGATAAGATAAAAAGATTAGTACAAGTATATAAAAACATTAAATATAAATATAAGTGCAGAACAGACAGTGAAGTTGTCTAAAAGATAAAAATAAATATATTGCACTATAATATATAATCAGAACAAATATGAAAAATTATAAATGTCTTAAGAGAATTAAGTACAATTTTAAGTAGTTTCATTCAAGGTTTATTTTTTCTCATTCTCCGCCTCCTCTGAAGCTCTCTGGCGCCCCCCAGTGGAAGCCTGCCTCACTATTTGAAAACCTCTGGTGGCTATTTGGGTTCAAAAGTCTGTTTCTAAAAACCGACTCTTCCTGGGTTCCGCCTCTGGCCTTCAGTCTAGACCTTGGAAATGCCAATTACTCCTTGCTGTTTTAAACCCCTCATCACCCATGAGAGAAGTTAGTCATTTGCGTCACAAGGTCAAAGCATACAGGTCAGCAACAAACCCTCCTTGTAGCTGGAATGAATCCAATATCTTCAGTGGATCAAGTGCTGAACTCAGGCCTTGAAGTCCAACATATATATTCAACCATCGACTCTTATTCACCCATTCCATATCACTTTCCATATGGAATTATTTACTTTTCTTTGACCGTATAACTCCTTTTGATTTTATCTGTGGCATCATTAAGGAAGTATTGGATTACAAATAAAAGTAGGCAGTGGAATAGTACACTGTAAAAAAGGATTTTGGTAGTTGGTAAATATAAACTCTTCCATTTTAATAATAATAATTTAAAAAAAAGTTACCAGTGAAATCTATTACAACTGGTTAAATTCTAAATTCTCTATTTGTAAACAGTAACAATTGTTACTTAAAATAATAGAGTAAAATCTGTCCCATAATATTGTTCTGTGTTGGAGGAGCAGCTCAGCACATTTCCCAGCATGCATTGGGACAAACTAGTTGGGATAGTCTTGATGTGTTTTACAGTGTTCTAAGTTGATAAGAACTATTATTATTTATATATAAATATACACACACACACACACACACACACACACACATATATATATATATATATATATATATATATATATATATATATATATATATATATATATATCATGTTTTCATTGTGTGTTTTAGCCATTTTTATGTATGCATTTATTGATATTTTACTATTTTTGCACCATGACATAAGTCGCTCCTTTGTCTCATGACATTCTGTAGTGGTGTTTCATATATATATTAATTCCAAAGCTGAAGTCATCCTTCACATGGATAATAGTGTTAATATATATATATATATATATATATATATATATATATATAAAACGCTCACTCTGGTTTTGATATTACTGACATAAAGACTGAGATGTCCAACCACACATATTCCTATTAACAATTCAGAGTTAATATTACTCATGTTTGATCAGTCATTTCTTGTGTAGTGTAGTTATTGTGTACTAATTTCTAATGGGACATGTTAAGTGGATTTTGCCTAATATCTTTTAGAGCAGAAGTGTCAAACATGTGGCCCAGGGGATGAATATGTAAAGTGTAAAAATTACACAGAAGATATTAATAATTAAGGAAGTTAAAATCATTTGGCATCAATTCAATCTAAAATGGATCAGACCGTAATCATAATGAACAATAAATGATGAAAAATGCAAATTTTTTTTCTTTATTTTAGTGTAAAAAGGGGAATAAATAAATAAAAAGATTACCTTATTCCAAAAAATGTATGTGGAATTTTACCAATATTCTAAATGTTACTAAATATATGTATTTGTGTTATCTTTAAGTTTGAATAGTCATGTAAAAATGAAAAACTAACGTGCAATATTCTTAAGATTCCACTGGTTTTTCTGAAGAATTTTTAGGTTGTTAATATTTGTTCATGTTTAATTACAGTTCATGTGTGTAAAAAATTTTATTATAGAATTTTGACATTATTTATACATTTTTATCCTGTTCCTTCTATTACTTTAGTGGTGTCGCCCACTTTATACCATATTAGACTGAATGCGGCCCCTGAACTAAAATGACTTTGACACCCCTGTTTTTTTACAGCTGTTAAAATTAGTTAAATTTTATTTAAAATATAGGGTGAAATGTACTCCACCAAAATGAATGGAAATTGTTACCTCACTTTTATTAAGTGAATTCTATAGGTTTGTTTTTACAGTGTATATAGTAGGATCTCCCAGTGAGAACTACTAAAGCAGGCATTCATCTTTTGTACATTTAAGGCCAGGTTACGTTTCATGTAATTGGCTGCGAAGGTTAAGACTGGACGATCAATGGATGTGGTTAAAAATGCATTTGAAACAAGTTAGAGGGCCAAGTTAATCAGATCCTTGAAGATCGCGGTAGCTTTGATCACACACTGAGCAGGGGAATATTGTTCAAATGGTGCATGTATTTATTTGAAAATTACATAAATTATGGTTGTCAAAATAACTGCCTTAATGTGGATTAATCTATCATCATGATTGACCTGATTAAAAATGTTAATGTACACTGTGAAATTGTAAAATTGCAGCTGTGGTTACCGAAACATGATCGCAAATTTCCAGTAAATCATTTTCGTCATTTACAGACAAAATATGTATTGACATGGTTAATTTTAAGGTTTAAAAATGTGCTTGATTCTATGCTGCACCATAAAAATTCAGTTTTAACGTTAAAAAGTACCCTGTTTTATTTGAAACTGTAGGAATTTTAAAAAATTATTATTATTATGGTATCATAGCGCTAGCTGTGGTTGCTAGAACGCTAGTTACAAACTGTATTTTTATTAGTTTTACATGCAAAAATATGTATGTATTTGTTATCAGTACTGTGGCATGGTACCCTTATTACTACAACAAAATGTACATTAAACTGTAAAAAAAAATTTAAATTTTTTCAAGAAATACTTTTAAAAATTACAGTACTTAAATATACTTAATTAATATTATTTTAATCTCATGTTCATGACTTTTTTCCTACATTTCCTGTCCATCTATACCCAGAAATGACCTGATCAAACACATCATCTACACAGGTGGCTTTATTTATGGATACTTTGAAACTTTTATGATTTTTCCTGTTTAAGTAAGTATTATTTCATCCATGGCAAAAAAGTAGTATCACTTTTTACTTTTATATTTTATTACAATTAAGAAATTGTACTTTTCGAAATCAGTACTTCTACTTTTACTAAAGTAATTTTTCACACAATTAGCTGTACTTCTACTTAAGTACAGAATGTGATGTGTACTGAGATACATAATGAGTATGTATCTAATTGTATACATCAGGTTTTTCAAGACAAAAACTATCACACTGATCACGTAGAGGACTTCAAAACTCATGCACTAAATAGGATGTGTTTGGTTTTATATTGTGATTAAGGTGATTTTCCTTTAATCTGCATCTTGTTTGTTGATTTGAAATATTAAATGAATATAGATACTACAGAAGTGCATGGTTTTGAGGTTTTCTCAGGGCACTCATGCACAGACGTAGCACAGGAATGAAAAGAAAAATAAGGCTTTGTGGTTTTTAAGCTGCAGTGTGAGGTGTATATGATACTTCAAATGGCAGCTTCAGTTCAGGGAAACGATTCTGGGATTATAAAGATTGTTTTCTGTTGCTTTGGGATATTTGAAATCCATTTTTATTTTCATATATAGGCTATATATTTTTTGGTATTAAAGACTTTTTTTGTAATTCATTCAGTGTCAATCACTGACAGAAACTTTTGGAGCTGCTGGAACTGAAGACGCAGCATTAATTCAGACAAAACTATATCATCCAGGGACGGACCTGGCCTGATTTGCACCCTGGGCGAGACATGTCTTCGGGTCTGATATAATCTCACTTATTTCATGATGCAAATTACCTTTGAGCAGCATTTTTTTTAATTATTTTTGAGGAACATTTCCTTTGCAAAACCTAGAACAGACGTGTCAAACATGCGGCACACCAAATATAGTAATAGTAGTAATCTAATTTAATCCATTGTAATGTAATTTAATATACTCCATTGTAATCTACATGCAATGTAATGTAATATAATGTAATTCATTATTATGTTTTCTTAATAATAATAATACAAATAATAATAATACATTTTATTTTTATAGCGATTTTCATAGACGCTTTATATGAAGTAAAAATAAAACAAAAAGAGTCCAACTACAATAAAAAACAAACAATAAAGAACAGAGCAAACACACATTAAAAACAGACAGAATTAAAATAATCAAACATTAAAAGTAATGTCATGTAATCCATTCTAGTGTTATATAATTTAGTTCATTCTAATGTTATGTAAAGTAATCTAATGTAATTTGATTCAATTCAATCTAATCCAGTTAAATTTTTGTGACACATCCTGTAGTGAACCTAAACCTGATCAACTGAATCAATCCTAGATCCTGCCTTGAGCATGATGGGTAAATCCCACCATCTGCCTGTCTCCCTCCCTCGAGAACAGTGTGAATGTGGACTCCTCAGGTCACATGACCTTCCTCCACTGAAACACCAATTTGTACGCTCTCTACAAACTGGCTGTTGCACCAGATGCGTGTTAATCAGTCCAGTAATTATCCAATGGAAGGCGCCTTCTTTTTTATTTGCGTAGTTAATCCAGGTGCTGACTGTTTGGTATTTTCACTTCCTGTCTTACATCTGTCTGCAAATTCCATCTGAGCAGAGTTCAATAAAAGTGTGTTTCATTTGATTAGCTCTGCGCTCACACACTGTTGCCAAAATGATTATCAGCACATTTGCAAAGCTTGAACTCATAGAAACCCCTTTAAAATCAAATAATTTGGCCTTTTTTTTCTCTACACTGTTGTGACTCACAGTTGACTTTGAGTAATGACACACATGCCAACATTCCTGCTATTCTTGGTACCCAAAAATACATTTTCACACCTCAAATGGGATGTAGCACTGAAATGTGACGTTGCTGTTGGGTAGGGTCGAAAGTTCAACAAGCAACAATTGCTTTTCTGCCATGAATGATTAAGAGTTTCTTTCCTCTTTTGAAGCAAACTGATGAATACTGATCTGCTAAATACAAATACTTGAAAGAATTGCCTTGAATATATATGTTTGAAGGAAGTGTTCTTAACCTCTTAACGCCTGAATTTAAACATAAGTAGATAAAAAAAGTAAATGCTAAAGTAAGTGGAGGTAAATCATTTAACTATATCATATAAAATAGTAAGATTTTTGGGTATGTTTGGTAAAATTCCTGCTATTCTTGGTACCCAAAAATACATTTTCACACCTCAAATGGGATGTAGCACTGAAATGTGACGTTGCTGTTGGGTAGGGTCGAAAGTACAACAAGCAACAATTGCTTTTCTGCCATAAATGATTAAGAGTTTCTTTCCTCTTTTGAGCAAACTGATAAATATTGATCTGCTAAATACAAATGCTTGGAAGAATTGCCTTGAATATGTGTGTTTGAAGGAAATGTTCTTAACCTCTTAATGCCTGAATTTAAAAGCTTTCATTCCATGGTTATTTCATTAATATTGTTGTGTTCTCCATTGTTATTGAATACATTGTGTGTTAGATCGATTTAAAAAAAAAAAAAAAGCATCCAGATTGCTTTGTTTCCAGCTGTTTTTTCACGGTAGAAAAATAACTTGAGGTCGAACAACAGAGTTTACCTCAACTTCCTCATACATGTCCATGATGTGGTCACAAGGCGTCTCTGATTGGCTCAGAATGCGTGAAGGAACACTCCCCCCTCCCCTCTTGCTGTGTATATATTTACCTTTACCCAAGTAGCACCCAGCTAGGTTTCGTGCAGTTGCTTGTTCTGAAAACTTGCAGGGAAAAAAAACAAGGCTTTATTTCCACAGAGAGCACATGAACCAGTTTGATTCGCCATTTTTTCCAGTTTGTGCAGCAGCTACTGTGATGCCGTCTTCTCTTGTAGATGCTAATGCTAATGCTACTTCAGATTTGCTACCGGGGACAGACTTAACCCCATGTGGGTGACGCTAAAGCCCATCTGATGTCAAATGTACCGGCTTTTTCTGGGTCCCTGGTTCCTGATCTGCTAAATACAAATACTTGAAAGAATTGCCTTGAATATATATGTTTGAAGGAAGTGTTCTTAACCTCTTCACGCCTGAATTTAAACATAAGTAGATAAAAAAATAAATGCTAAATTAAGTAGAGGTGAACAATTTGACTATAACATATAAAATAGTTAGATTTTTGGGTATGTTTGGTAAAATTCCTGCTATTCTTGGTGCCCAAGAATACATTTTCACACCTCTAATGGGATGTAGCACTGAAATATGACGTTGCAGTTGGATAGGGTCGAAAGTACAACAAGCAACAATTGCTTTTCTGCCATAAATGATTAAGAGTTTCGTTCCACTTTTGAGCAAACTGATGAATACTGATCTGCTAAATACAAAGATGATGAGATTATATTTGTTATGATGCATCCTTTTTTTTTTATCATTACCTGTCAGTAAACCTGCACTGACCTGAATAAGATCTGAG
Organism: Siphamia tubifer; assembly: GCA_020466265.1. Classification (NCBI taxonomy): domain Eukaryota; kingdom Metazoa; phylum Chordata; class Actinopteri; order Kurtiformes; family Apogonidae; genus Siphamia; species Siphamia tubifer. Next base: position 10,217,152 of record CM035792.1, on the reverse strand, counting down.
AAAAAAGACTCGCCTTCAGTCATATCACACCATTTCTTAGCGACCTTCACCCTTCACCCCTCCCTCTCCCTATAAACAATCAATAAATATGCTATTTCAAGTCATGATGGGAAAATCAATCTTTTATTTTTTTTTTTTTATGTCAGAACCTCCTCCTTATGTCAGGTTTCTCTCTCCTCTTCTTTCCTACTATGTTTCTCTGAATGCCTCCAAGGACCAGTTGTGAAAGAGGAAAGTATTCTCAAGGACTGCATTGGATTCAGTTGAATGGAGAGATTAATGAAGCCTGACAAACACAAGAAATGCTCTGCACAGAAGAGATGCTGTTTGATTCTGATTTCTGACGTTTTCTGCTTAACACCAAAAAGACCTTAAATCCAATCGTGATTAACCGTTAGATGATTTACAAAGATAAAAAAATAAAAAAATAACTGACCAGGAAAAACATCTACAAAGAATCTTTCATCCCTTCTGCAACAGCTGCCCTTAATAACGTCAAATAGACTGCACAGTTTTTAGACATTTTAAGGTAAGATACAATAGGGTAAGGTAAGGTAAATGGTCTGTACTTATATAGCTTACATTCACATCAGTAGGTTTCTAAGGTTCTTTCAGTTCTACTGGGGGCCTAGGGTCAGGGTTCAGTGTCTTGCCCAAGGACACTTGCCCAATGACTTCTCGATCATTGGGCGAACCACTCTATCTATCTATCTATCTATCTATCTATCTATCTATCTATCTATCTATCTATCTATCTATCTATCTATCTATCTATCTATCTACCTACCTACCTACCTACCTACCTACCTACCTACCTACCTACCTACCTACCTACCTACCTACCTACCTACCTACCTACCTACCTACCTACCTACCTACCTACCTACCTACCTACCTACCTACCTACCTACCTACCTACCTATCTATCTATCTATCTATCTATCTATCTATCTATCTATCTATCTATCTATCTATCTATCTATCTATCTATCTATCTATCTATCTATCTATCTATCTATCTATCTATCTATCTATCTAACCATCCATCCATCCATCCATCTATCCATCCATCCATCCATCCACCAAACAAACCAACCAAAAAATAATTTATATTTCTTGTTTTGCTGGTTGCATACAAAGTTCCAAAACTGTCTTTTATCTCTATGTCACTGCTGACCTGGCGTCTGCGATTTAGTTTTTGTAGCGACTGAAGCGTTTATTAAAGTGCCACAAAACCCACAGGAAAAGGTGTCTTTATTCATCTGAACTGATTCAGAGGCAAATTCAGTCACTCAAGGGTTGCAAGTCCTTTATCTGTGCTGTGCCGCTGCCAAAATTGAATTCTGAAAATCAATCACTTTATCACATCTGTTATTTATTGATCTGTATACGATGAGCACAAATTGAGTTTTGCGTCATGTTATCTTTGCGCAGCCCTTTTTGACATTGTACCGTTATGTGTGTCACACGACGTCAACATACTTTAAGATAAGACATAAATAAGATTTCGTAGTCTCTGAAGGTCTTACCTGGTTTGTTTCATTAGTTTTTGCATAAAGATGCTGAGAAACAGACAAGGAAAAACAAAATACAGAACCAAAAACATGTCTTTCTTGAGGATGTACTTTATGCTCATACAAAATGAAACCTTAATATAGAACAAAAATTTACATTTATTAGTGGAAAAACTATGATTGATCTGATTCAAAATGGTAATGATTTGACAGCACTAAAAAGGAATAACATCTCTCAAATCCTATAAACTTGCCATTATTGCTAGTGTCTTCTTTGAGCACACACACATAACTATACCATACTGCTGTGTGTGTGTGTGTGTGAGAGATTCACTATCCATTATTTTGAAAACCCCTGCTTTATCCAGTCCCTTTATGAGTCCACATGTTTAACATTTACTTTATTACATCCATGTAGAAATGACAAAAGGGAACCATATATTAAAAGAGAAAAGAACACGACTTACTAATGAAACTAATAAAATCTCAAGTTCACACATTAGACATGACACACACACACACACACACACACACACACACACACATACACACAAGTATAAATTATCATGATAACGTTTCCGGAAATAAGATTTTCCAGATCTATTGTCTAAAAAGAACTTGTTATATCTCACTGAATAGTTCATCTTTATGAGATTTTAAGTATAATAAGATATTTAGACTAGAAATGAGAAAAATACACTTGGCAAGTTTAGAATTTTTCCCCAGTGTATGATCTTTGATTTCACAGCATCACCACTGTTGAATAACAATCCTGAATCAATACATGAAAACTATTTTATGTTCTTCATAAAACATTTTTTCAAACCAAATTCTAAACCCTATATTGAGGTACCCTTGGTGCAAAGTGCTACCATTTAAATGATGTGTTCTTCACCCAGGGACTTCAAATGATATGCAAATATATGAGTCTTTTATTAGGTAACCTAAATGACTTGACTGTAAGTGTGTCCCAAGACTGTTTGTCCTGCTAACATATGGAGAAATATTCTGATAAGTGGAACTTGCATATACATTAAATGGGAGGACAAACTATCTTTATGTCTGTCCTTAAGTAACATGTTATCCTGTTGTCGCTGTCTCAAGTAATCCCATCACCTGGATGAATCAGGTTCTCATAGATGTATGTAAATGTAGCTGAAGTGGATCTGTGGGTTGAAGGACAAGAGGTGGTAAGTATGTCCTTCAGCTGTAATATAAGCATATATGAAAAGGTAGCATTGAACATGGACACGGACAAGTGATGAATTAAATTTAACCTGGTTAAAATATAAGTTATCAGTTATAAGTCAATCAGAAGTGTTGTTCAAAAATATGTTAAAAAGCATAAAACATTCCATATGCTATAAAAACATTTACATTCATATTTACTTTTATATTTTAAGTTAAAAACATTTTTAAAATACCTGGATCATTTTGAAAATTATTCAATCAGCCACAGATGTTTCGTTTAATTTTAGCTTTTATTTTGAAAGAAACAGCAGGATGTACTCTCTAATTACGGGGTTCTCCTGGTCCGTTTGTATTTTCACTGTGTTTCAAATCACGCACTTGTGCACTTCAGACGCTTCAGTTGAGGGTATAGTGCTGTTCCAATCGCAAGAGTAGCAAACGAAGTGCGCCCTAAGTACCCGGATGGTGTACTTCTAACTGTCAAAATTCGAAGTGTGGAGCAATGGACACTTCACGCAGTCACTGCACGCCATTTTTTCTACGTAACGGAAGAGGAGGGGCCACCACCACTGAAAGATTTGAAAACATGGCGGCTGTTCATTACATACGTACCGGTGCAGTTTCAGCCAACAGCAGGGCATATCGTCGGCGACGCTGAGAGCGTAGTCTCCATGCCTTCTGGAGGAAAGGACTTATAAAAAACAAAAGGAGCAAAATGCCGGTGTCCATTTTTTTTCCAATTTTTGGCGGGCGATCGAGATATTTTGACAGCGCGATCGTCATTTCCGGTAAGTGCGGACGAAGAGTGTTTCTTTCGGAACTACACTGATCGTTAAAAATTCGTACACTATCCATGTAGTGTGTAGTGTTCAAGTGTAAGAAAGGAAGTGCAGTACGGGGAGTGCGTGATTTGGAACACAATGTTGGTTTACGTTGCTTGTAAACCGGAAGTGCTTTAGACAATGCTGTAAGCGTGATCAAAACTTAGCCGACACGAGGGAGAAATCAACCGCAGTTTCTCCTGGTAAATTGCAATTTGGTGACATCTGATGGTTATTAATTCAATAATCACTAACGGAGTGTCAACCTATTATTGTTTACAGCACTGATGGGTACCCTTTGTGAGGCAACATCGTCCCGCAAACTGTATTTGCCTTAAGGTAATAGACATTAGCTTTGCATTAGCAGTTAGCATCCATTGAACAAGTGTATGTAATACTGTCGCATGTTTTAAGTAGTGCTAAATCAGCCTGCTTAATGAATCTGTTTAAGAATTTTGGACAGAAATGTGGACTTTATGCTTAGTTGTGAGCTAGAAATGTATAGATAATATCGCCATTAGATTTTAAATGCATCTTCCCGGGTTTGCAGCATGTGATGAACCAGAGCGGGACCAGTTTGGATGTGACCTCCTTCGTCTTTTTGTGACCACTCTATCTTGACGCCATCTCCTCTCCGTCCACCGCCATCTCTTTTCGTCGCACCCAAGCCACGCTAGAGTAGTGGTAACTGTGTGTGTGTGTGTGTATATAGTGAGTGGCTACTTGCATAATTGAATCATGTTGTAACCTTTCCCACAAATTCATATTATTCAGTAAACTTTCATTTTCTATATATTTTCAATCTTTTGGTGATTTTTATATCTTATTACTGATGTGCATGTGGTAATTGAGGTTTAAGTAAAGGGACCTGGAATTAGTGAATACAATTGACCGATTCCAAGCCACGCCTCCTTTCACGTAACCTGGGACAACTCTTACCTCAGGAGCAGTCAAACTCACTGTAGAAGCTATAGATGCTATTGCAATCAGGCGCTATCAAATTCAATTTATCATCATGGTCAAAATGTGTGTGTGTGGGGTAAAAATAAAAGTGACAACAGGTACCTTTTTTCATCCCGGGGTGATCAAGCATATAAATTGCAAATAATGAATATTCACTTATATAACCATTAGCCTTCTAACACTATTCGCCCACTGTGGATAAAACAAGAGACTGATCATCCTACATCCTCTGCAGCTTGTAGTGGGCCTTTTTGGAGCCTGTAGGCTACGCAACAGCTAACACAAACTTTACCCATCACTACAGGGTCTTTTATTGAGAAGTAGCTGTTTAACATTCTGCGTTTTACAGTAACAATAAATGTCCATGAGAACGGATGCTAACACATTTTTGACTGTGGTTGTGTTAAAACCAACAGGAACAAGGCAAGCTAGGCTAAAGCTAAAGCTGTCAAACAACCAAGCACAGCTGACCGCTGACTACTCAAAACGGCCGTGTTACTCTTGAGCAGTACAGTACATGGCAGTATCTTGCCCTGATTCTGTAGTTAATTAAAACACTTACCCAGCAGTGTAGGAACAACGCTGACAGGATATCATCTCATCACTTTTCCTCTGCGACCTAAAAGCTCTCACCTCAATGACTGTTTTTTTGTTTCTTTTGCTGAAAAATATGTTGTGTACGTATTCCTCGGTTGCATACTGTAGGCCCCGCTGTCTGCTTCTGGATGACATTTCCTAAGATGACTAGAAACTGTCCAGTGGTGCCTGAGTTACCTAACTAAAAGGTATCGTTGTCACCATATTGAATATCCATGACAGAGTTGCTACTAGCCAAATTTGTCTGAGGTAGCAGTCGATGGGCGTGGCTTGGGATCGGTCAATTGAAAATTTAATAACATTAGCAGTTTTGAATTAGAAAGAACTCAGCGGCCTCTATACACTGGGTATAGGTGGGCTACGTAAAAGAAAAATACACTCAATGGACAGGAGCAGAAAGACAGATGTTTTAATACTGAATGATAAGGGCTTTTTTAAAAGGGGACATATCAAGCAAAATGCGCTTTTTAATATTTTTCCAACACAAATATATGTCGTCTGTGTGAGGAGACCCTTAAATTATGAACAAAAATAATCTACTCTCCTTTTCTACTGATCCGTTTCTTGTTGGAGGGAATGAAAACGATCTATTTTTAATTTTCAGTCACACTTTAGTTGACAGGTGAGTTCATAACATTCATAGCAGCTGTCAAATATACTCTACTATTAGCTTTATATGTCACTTCAGTTGTAATATGTATGTTAAATGAAAGTGTATGATAGTACTTGGAGTATGTTAACTATAGTATTATAGTAACTATAGTATTTATAATTTCATTTATATCACTACATAAAACTAATAGCAATGCATTATAATTATGCGAGTGTTTCATTTGCATTTTATGACCAATGTGCTTTAAAAAAACGAATAAAAACTCAGCATAGGCTTTAGAAAAATCCATATTGGTCAACCTGTAATTGACTATTAAGACTTTAAATAATTCTGCATGAAATAAGAATTTTAGCTTTTCTAATGCTTCGTTAATATTTTCTTATTTTAAGAAACTTGATATGTAAGTGCACTTTCCTTACTGCACTGGCTGATAATGTCACTTGAAATAACACATTTTCATGCAATAATGAGTTTAATGGCATTGTCTTTGTCCAAATCTTTTTTTTTGGCAGTATATTAAAGACTTTATTGATCCTACTGAGGGGAAATAGCATAGTTCATGGAAGCAAAATACATAAAAGTGCAGAAAGACCAGCTGAACCATGAAGTATAAAAGAGAATCTGCTATTTATATTACTTAAAATGAAGATATTAGATTAAAATAAATGCATTTCATAAAATCCAGACGGGTTACATTAACTGGACGGGTTGTTGTTGATTCATTTATACAGATAGTACTGTTACAGGAAATATTTAATACTTTAGAGGCAGAAAAAACTTAATCTAATCCAAAAACTATTACCAATAGAATCCTTAATAAAGAGTGTTAACCTTTTCAGCATATAGATTTATGTCTATGTCAAACCCATGAAGTCTCTTTTAAGGCTCATATTTAATAATTTAGCAGCCAAGTCATACACAGTATAACTAAATTATTCACTCTCAAATAATAGGTTACATCAACTGCAGCCTTGTGGCAATAATCTTTGCAGAAAAATGATTATAATAGACCTCGCCTGCAGAATATGGAATGAATCTATTATTTTGTCATAATTTATTTTTTCAAAAGATGCGACCGGGGCACTGTTTCAAACTGATTTTAATGAGTTCACAATAATGGTCATTTGAGTTTTTGCATTTGTGTTGCAACTGTCTGATAAGAAGCATATTTATTCTGGTGTTTCTGGTGTGTTGAATGTTTTTTTTTTTACATGAAACTTTTTTAGGTGTCTTTACGCCTTGATTTTATTTAAAGATAATCCATATCTACATGTGGATTCTGTCTTTATTTATTTAATGAATGGATGAATTAATTAATTAACTAATTAATTAATTTTTAAAGGCTATGTCAACAGTTTTGGACATTTTTGTTAGTTTGATTTGATTTTAATTGTGATTTATTTGAACATTAAGAAATGCAAAATAAAATATAAATATAAAATCTGTAAAAACTAAATTTGCTACAAAATTTGAGGAAAATGAACAAAATGATAAAATGGCTAAAAAAAACCCAAACAAAATAGGCAAGAAAATGGACAAAAATAAGCATAAATAAGTACCACAATGAATAGATAGATGGATGAATAGATACTTTATTCATCCCAGCATTAAATCAGTAATACAATTGTAAAAGGTAAACAAAAAAAAAACAAGGCAGTAAATACACTTTAATGACACTGTTTGAGCTCCTCCCTCATTTGCATCTTAATTTTATTTTAAATGATCCAGATCTAGATGTGGGTTGTGTCTATTCATTTGTGTGTTAAAGGATACATGAACATTTGTGGACATTTGGTTATTTTATCAAAAATGGAGGTAGCTAAGTCACTGGAAAAAAAAATAAATAAAAGAAAAAAATAAAGCACACACATGCTTCCTGACAATATCTATCAACATGATCCATTTCTTACTGATGTGGAAGACGATGTGGAATTGAGAGCATAACTCAGTCTGATAATGGGCCTGACAGTACTGACATGACACTGACACTTCAAAACAACTGATGATAAAAACATGAACGCACACACTGCTGGGAGTGGGTTTTAAAGGTCGAGGAATCTAACACATGTATGTTTCTTTGAGTATTTTTAGAAATAGTGGAATTATTCAGTGTGATGAATATACATATATATATCTCTGAAGAAAAGAGCGTCTTCGGTGTTTGAATATCGGATCAAAAGGAGAGTCTTCTGTAGATTTCAGTGATTTCAGTCTGTTTTTGTGCATAAACTCACCATATATCCACATATTTGGATGAACGGGATATTTCACACACTTCTTTTAAGGCACTGATCAAACATTTTGCTATTTGTTAATACGACTTTTAGTTTTCGCCCCCAATAATTTCCCTCTTTCTTTGTCTTTTTCTCTCACAAACTGCTTTACAGTGAATTAAAATACAACAAAATAACCCAATAAATAAAATTAAAATAGTTAATCCACATAGTTTTAAAAGCATTAAGACCCAATGCTCCATTTGTGGCAGTTCTCCAATGACTTTTTTCTTGAATTTTTTGCCTTTTTTTAACAGATTTATCATCATTTATTATAAAACTACGCAATGTATGTTGCATTTGTATGTAAAAATCAAGTATTTTCCTATATTTAAATGTACAGATGAGTTCATAAAAGCTCAGATTAAAGTTGACAGTTATTAGATCAAAGGGAGAGAAAACGGGGGGAAAATTTACTTTTTCCAGAAAATATATTATTTACTGAATGTAAACCTAGTGTGTCCAATCCATCCATTGGCATTGATTCAACTCCATGGGTTTTACTGGGGAATAGGCTCTATGCACAGACGGCGATGACGTCTTTCCGGTAAAATCTCAGGATGGTTGTCAACATCCGGTTGCCACTTAGTGCTACGCTAACATCGATCAAATGAGGAGGTTGTTTCGCTAATCATAAAAAAACGCATGTGATCGTTACAGTTTTTGCTTTATGTTATGTTATGGGACTAAATGACGTGTAAAAACACTAAAGTGTCCTTTCAAAGGCGACAGGACAGCACGTCCAGCCACCACTGTTGTGTGCCGCAATGCACAGCATCGGCAATGTGTAACTCCGTCCTAAGTTTCCACACTTTTCCGAAAGACAGGGAGTTACAGAGGCGATGGATTGTTAACATCAGGCGAGATGACTTCCGTGTTAAAGAAAGCTCCCGGGTCTGCAGCCGACATTTCCAGCTCACAGATTTGGTCGAGCCTCCAACCCCAGCTGGACGCAGACGCCTGAGGAGTGGGGCTGTTCCAATGCTTTTTAGTTGGAACAGCTTCACCCTCCCAGCTCCGCGTCCCGGAGTTTGGGAGAGGACAGAGCGACCAAACACGGAGGCAATGGAGACCGACGGCGATGACTCACCTGTGGAATATCCTGACCATGACTACTGTGCCAGCACAGAGCCTGCTGCGCTGGATTTATCCCTGGAGCATGTGGAGGAACTAAATGCAGAAATCGCCAGGCTCCGACGACATATTGAAGACATGACAATCAGCAGCAAGTTCTGTTTGGAGAGGTTTTCTGCATCCAATGAGGACATAAGGTTCTTCACCAGGTAAATTAAAAAATTTCACTGTGTCAGATTAAAGGAGAGGGAGGGAGGGCAGCTTAGTTTAGTTTAGAGCTTTATGCACAGCTCTTTATTCTTGCATTATTGTACAAAATAATTAATCCAGGTGTGTCCTACCATTGTGACTACTGAAGTCACAAATTAGTTTGTCCAATCATTTAAGACAGGGAATGAAGGAGCTGTCTTAAATTCAGGAAGTAGTGGATCTGTTATAAAGCCTATGAGGGTCTCTCTTCTGTTGCCCTCAGATTTCTCCATTTTTCAAATTCATATTATTCCACATCCCACAGGTTTGCAAGTCATGCCCACCTGATGGCGTTCTGGAAACAGATAGAGCCAGCCACCCACAAAATCATACGGGTGACAAGAGCACAGAGTGTGGGGAAGACTGATGAGGTCCCTCAAACAGTTAAAGCAACGGTGCATACTTTCTTGTTGTTTTTATGAAGCATATTACACCATCATATTTTCAAATTAATGACTACATCAGAATGTGTTTCTTCTAATAACGCAATAATAATAATAATATACAGTATCTTATTGTTTTCAGAGTCTCCAGCCCATTGATGAATTTTTTCTTTTCATGAATTATTTGTCATTGGGTCTGATGCAGAAGGATCTGGCCCACAGATTTAAAATCCACCAATCCACTGTGAGCCGTATTATAAACACATGGGCAAACTTTCTGTACACAGTACTTGGAGCTGTGTGCATCTGGCTTGATGAGGAGACTGTGAAAGCTCACCTGCCAGACATATTTCAGGACTACCCTGATACACAAGTGATTTTGGACTGTACAGAACTGCATTGCCAAACACCAAATTCACTGCTTCTTCAGAGTGAGGTATTCTCCAACTACAAATCCCACTGCACTTTCAAGGGACTTATAGGGATGGCCCCACATGGTGCAGTAACCTTCGTGTCATCACTCTATGAAGGTGCGATCAGTGACAAGGAGATTTTTAAGCAGTCTGGCATTGTGGCCCTCTTAAGCCCGGCTATGGCTATAATGGTGGACAAGGGTTTTGTGGTGGAAGACTGTGTCAACTGCAAAGTCCACATTCCTAGCTTTCTGTCAAAGAGATCACAACTGTCTGGGCCAGAGGTAAGGAAGACACAGTCCATCGCAAGACTGAGAGTCCATGTGGAGCGTCTGATTCGAAGGGTGAAAGAGCACAAGATCTTCAGCACAGTGATACCCCTTTCACTCACAGGCAGCATCAACCAACTATACACAGTTGCCTGTCTCTTGGTGAATTATCAGAATCGGCCACTGGTTGAAGCCTGGGCAAACAACTGCTAATGGGATGCAGTGACAGATGAATTACATGTATATATAGCTAGCTATTTATCCACTTGACTACAAAAAAGAAATAGGGGTTTAGTTTATCTTTAATGAAAGAAGTATCTGTAGTCCTAGAAACTGTGTAAACACTGTTCTGTATGTGATCACATACTGTTACTTTCTGAGGAAACATTTGTTTTAACTCTGCATGTTCTGAGATAGAGCTTTACCTTTTCATCAGATTCATTTTCTACAGACTGATTTATTGTTGTGTATACTGTGAATGAAACCTATTGATTGAAAGGGGAAGAGAGCCCTTTATGTTAAAAAAAAAATAGGCTGTGGTGCCAAGGTACATTGAAATGAATTTTATGTAATATTTTTTACTTCACATCTTACATTTGACAGAATGCAGTTGGCAGAATAAATAACAAATGAAATTCATGAATTCATGTCCTCAGTGTTTTGTCCGTTCCATTACTTGTGCATTCAGAGGTATTATCATGTGTTAAAGAAAAACAAATCACTTCGCACTGTCAGAGCTCAATACACAAACACATTGTCATAGGCACAGTATTGTGTCCATTTAATTACTTGCACATAGACAGGTATTTTGACAGGTATGTATAAAAGAAAAACAAATCACACTTCTGTTTCAGAGAGTTCAGTACACTGCTGTTTCTGAAAATGCGCTGCACAAACATGTCGTCATGGGCACAGATAACAAAATCACACCATTCCATACCCGTGATCAGTAACTGTCCCTGGACCTGCCAATAATAAGAATGGCTTTCTTTTAGCTTAAGTACGCCACGGTCAGCTGTGAGGTACTTGCAGTCGATGTAGCTTGGTGCATTGGGGCATTTAACTTCCACTAGACCGAATGATGGCCGTTCAAGTGGGTCATACACTAGCCCATCGGGTGATGCACCCAGCCAAGATGCGTGTGGATGAATCACGAGACCACACTTTTTCAAGTTCACATTTTTCATCACTGCATAATCCTTCAAGGCATCCGCTTCCATTTCCAGTCCTCTCTTCATGTGATGAGTTTGCCGTGTGCCACGGATGATCCTTTCGGCCAGGTTCTCTCCTGAGCTTGTACCTCTGACGTGGCTTACCTCCCTGAAATGCGATGCAGTCACTCTTTCTTTCCTCAGAGCATGCCATTCAGTTGATGCACTTTGCTTTCTTGTTGCCTCTTCGATTTTGTGTGATTGTGACAATGTGATGGACATTGACGCTAGTTGTAGTGCTTCATGATGTGTTGGCACGTATGAACACTCACTTGGATTTAAATTGTAACCCTCCAGTGGCACTCTAGGGTAAGGGGGTGCATCCTCATGTATAATGACGCAGTCAGGTGGAGGTGGTGGATGTTGATAGGAGAGAGGAGAGCCAGCCTGTACCTTGCCAAATATGGAGTCGGCACTTTTTTTATCAGGGGATATGTTCATGGTGCAAATTAATGGACGCGACTCTGGCGACATGTCAACATACGCAGAGCCAGGATTCAGGGTTGAGGGGACTGGGAGCTCACCACTGTAGCCTTTGTAAAGTGTAGATCTGAAATGACATTAGGAGGCAATCAATGACATTTATTGTTCATTTTTCAATAACATTGTAGTCTGCCTGTATAATTGGATGCTACATACCTAATTCCACTTGCTGAGGAGGCACCTGGTTTGGGCTTCACCACAACCATGGCATCCACAGGACCTGGCTTCACTCCCTGTTTTGGTGGATGAGGAAAGAGACTGTGATAAAAGTATTAGATACTAGTGATAAAATTGTAAGATATTATAATGATACAAACCATTGTTCTTGGCTTATGCCACTTCTGTTCGGTCTCGGTGCACGAGAGGACAGGAGGCACGACAGACATCCCACACTCCGAATAATGGGCTGTCTGATAAAGCAGCGCAACCAAATGGTTGCACATTCCACAACCGGCCACACAAGAGCAGTTGCTCTTAACCAGCACAACTGGCTGAGAATCACAAAATGTCATCTAAAATACACAGAAATAAAAATTAATGGATTTTGAAAAGAAGAGGGTCTCCAGCAGAGCAAAACCTGTTCTCTACTGTTAATAGTGTTCAAGGCACTCAGCTAATGTCCAATGTCACTACTGTCCTTTATCACTTGACTATATTGTCTCATACTACTCACCATTTGCCAACTTTTCAGAAATATAACAGGGGATTTGGTGAATACTTCAGGACTAACAACAGTAAAGTGCAGGTTTAACTCGGACTGATTATCTCTGACAGAGATAAATTAAGAGCCATATGTTAGGAAAGAAGTAAAGATGACAGGACAGTTTTGAATGAGAACACGCAGTCTGAAGAATAGCTGAGTATGTAGAATATTTTCGTTGTATTGCGGACATCAATCATAAATGTTTAATTTAATTAAAACAAACTCATAGTGCAGACCAATTAGCTTAGAAGTCACTCAGCTATTCTGTAACTGCATTAGACTAACTTACCACTGTTTGAGCTCATGATTGTCACTGCAAAGATGATCTCTTTGCCTGTGGTCATCAAAGCTCAAGTGTGTAGTAACAGAGTTAAACTCATACTGAACAGAACACTAAACGTGTTCAACAGAACTGTGAATGTGACAGAACATGTCAACGTGACAGAACATGTCTAGTCCTACTCTCAGCTGGTGTGGCGCCTCTGCTTTCTTCATAGAGCGGTAACAGTGAGCTCTCACAGAGATCTGGTTAGTAGCCCTATCTTTCCCTGATACTTTCATAAAAAAAAAATTAAAATACATTACATCAGACGTAATTGTACGATTAATCTGAAGCAAGACGGATCATTAAAAAAGCTGTAACATTAGCATTGGGTTTCCTGCTCAGGCTAGCTAGAATTAGTGTTAGCAACTTACCTTCAAAGTTGCAGAGATAGGACGACACATAAAACTTGAATCCCTTTTCAAGTTTACTTTGGGGCGTTTTGCTACTTGCCCGGACGATCCTGCGGACGTCATTGACGGTGATTTTGGGTAATTCTAATAAACAGCGAGTGAAATTGCCTGAAACCGACTCCATTGTTTACTTCCTCGATCTGCCTCACGCTGCATCAGAAGTGGAAGGGTCCGGGCCGGAAATGGCCTAACATCCTCATCCCGAATGCGGAAGTGATGCGTGCATAGAGCCTATCCATTTTGTAGAAGACGGTAGTGTTTCCATGGTAACTACAGGGCTTCTGAATGTCCAAGTAGGTAAAATCTGAGGACCATGAAAAGATTTATTTACATGTATTAATAGGACTAGTGGATCAACAGTCCTTTAACATTTTATTTCAGTAAGTAATTTTGCTACACACATTATTGGGTTTTAAAATGTCTTATTTCAGGTAAATCTATCTGTCTGTCCGTCCGTCCATCCATTGTGGTACTTATTTATGCTTAATTTTTGTCCATTTTCTTGCCTATTTTGTTAATTTTTTATTCGTCATTTTCTCATTGTGTTAATTTTCCTCAAATTTTGTAGCAAATATTTAGTTTTTACTCATTTGAGTCTCATGTTTATCCATTTTTAACCATCCCCTCACCCTATTTTCTTTGGTCTATATAGATTTTCTAAAATCTATTACCTACATGCATGTGAATATAAAGAAACTGTTGTGAAAACATCAGATCTTACTTATTTTTCTGGATAAACGACACACAATTAAGTATTAAAGATGAGATATGATGACATTCCTTTATTAGTGGCACATATTAAAGAAAATATACGGTTTGATGGTCAGATTTTTTTATTTTATTTAATTTTTTTTACAGTCTTGTCCTGCAATGGCTTAACGAAAACCAAAGTGACAGGATCAATATGAAAGCTGTTGCTCTAGATAATTTACTTCCTTACATCTTTAGTCTGGACTGGATGCACTCCTCAAAAAGGTCAACGTTCACTCTGTAAATCTGTGGTGACATATTCACACCCCCAACACTTACATGAGCTACACGGATGTGTAGCTTCAGATTAAGATATAATCAGGCGGATAAAAAATGAATCAGTACCAGATGATTCGATTCATTTCAGGGTTGTTTTATTCATATAATACTCGTCATAATACATGAACATGTCAAGGCAGTTTATAAATTGAGGTCAAGATGCTGCACAGAGATGAGAAGACAGAAGAAAACCTCTGGGGAGGTCACAGTGACAGGAAAAACGAGGGAAAAATAACACAATTCTAGAGGTTAGGTTCGTGTTTTTGATCCATGGGGCCTCGTACCCTGTGTAGGGTCACCTGGAATTAAAATGGTGTTGCCTGAAATTTCTAGTAATGGATAAAAAAATAAAAAAATAGAAATATATATGGTGAGATGACAGTGTCACAAAAATGTGGGTTCACTGTTCAGTTGAAAAAGGGAAAAGGATGCATGCGTCTTACTTCTATTTTCAGTGAAGAAAGAAAAATTAATTATTCACGCATAATCAAACAAAAATCATGGTCACGTACCATGACATCCAAAAACTGACTGACCCTGGCCCTATTAGCCAGAGCATTATGGGGAGCCTAAGTCAGGAGGCTCATGGGGCTTTAGATTGGAAAATGAATGAATGGTATTCAATGGGAAATAAAATGCTAAAATGGTATCTGGTTTGTCATGTTCCCTGAATAACACACATGTTGTACCTCATAATAAATAATAATTATTGATAATTATTCAATTGTTTATTGATGATTATTTTATTATTTTTGTGCTCTGTTAGTGTCTTACTTGGTTCATGTTACATATTATTTTGTTAGTTTAAATTTAATTTTTGTTCACTTTACTGATCACTTTGGTTGTTTTTTTTTTTTTTTACATTTTGTTGCTTATTTTATCTTATTTTCTCATGAGTTAAAGGGGTACATTTTTCTTGTTTGTTTATTTTGAAATAAACTTAACTAACTAACTCTATCATTCCTTGGCGGAATAATTACACATGTTGAGGAGAAAACAAAATACCAAATAAATATATTTATTTAATGTTATATTTATTTATATAGCCAGCAAGATTTTTTTTTTTCAAGAAAGCAAATAAAGAGAATGAAGCAGCAGTCGAAGAGGAATGATTGGTTGGACAGGAAAGATGTTCAATGAAGGCAAGTTCATCAAAAAGTGCATGTAGTGTGAGGGAAGTATAGAAACCCTTTTTTTTTTTTTCAACGGAACACTGAAGGCATCACAGCCTGACCCAGACTCTACCCCCAGCGACCTTCAGGAAAGTACAGTGTGAGGCCCCTAGAATAAGGTGTAGTTTATATACAGCTTTTAAAACGTCGATAATAGCAGGACTAAGGCAATAAGTCGACTTCATCCAAGTGCATGTAACCGTATTGACTCAAACTCTGGAAGGTTCAGGACACGACACCAACAACCCTGGTGATCCTGAAATGTGATAGAAAACTTTAGGTCCTGAAAAGCACTGAGTACAACACAGTTCCTGAACATTGGGCTTTCTGCACATGTTCACCCTGTACAGACAGAAGTGCACAGACCGGTCAAAGACTCCATGCAAAGTTGTGACTCAAACAGCTTGGCGGCAGCGAACAAAGGACCTTGCCTTGGGTTATTTCATACAGTAGGATGAGAAGGTGAACCAGACCTCTGTAAAAAAAAAAAAAGAAAAACAACACACTGCTATAGTTTTATTAATGACAGTATAGTATAACTCACTCTTTGGACTGTTTCCAGTGGTTCAAAAAAAAAAAAAAAATCTAAATTCACTGGAGCATAACAAAAAAAATTCTCCAAAGCAGCATTTACTAACAACTGGATCTACAGCTTTTAGAACCTTTTTTTTTTTTTTTGGACACTGCCAAATTCCATATCTTACCAATTGTACTTTTGCCTCATTTCTACAGCTCATCACACTTCAAACAAGTGGTGCCCGGTTCCTTTTCATCTGAGTTGCTCTATTTCTTTAGCGTATACGCGCTATCCCCATTCATTACATGTATGGGTCTAGTTGTGCTTCATAGGCAAGGGGAGGCGGGGCTAAAAGGTTGTCTTTCAAATCCCTCTGTATGCAATAAGATGATACTGCAATCAATCAGTGTAATCTTTAGGATAACATAGTTGGAGCACCGGAAAGTTCACGGAGGAGTCTGGAGAAAGTTACGAATGAACTAAACAAAATGGTGGATTATGGAGCTTAACACGACTGTTGCTTCTGTAAGAATTTCAAGATTGCTGACGTGTTCTCACATTCTAAACTCATCTTTGATAAAAGAAAATCGAAAGGAAATTGTTCTTTTTCTATGGTTGTTTCTGGTTGTTCGTCCCTGAATTGTTGCGTCACATTCTTATGCCTGCCCTCTGACTCTATACTTTGATTTATCGGCCAGTTTCAGGGAAATGTAGACAAAAGTTACATTAAGCGTAACTAGACTACCACGGTAGTAAGTTAGATTTGCTGCTGCTAGGGGTGTCTAGTGTGGCTAGAATGTGAAAACTCATTTGAATGTGAAAACACATTTCTGGTGACTGTGACCATGACCTTTGAAAACAGAACAAACCAAAAGCATTACATTATTATTAGGGAGGGGGTGAAACCAGTAAAACCAGACAATGAAAGCATTTCAGCACTAAATAGAAATAGAAAATAGAAACTTCGAATTAAAAATAGAAAAAAATGGAAATAGTATTCACATATTTACATTGTGACCGTCTCACAACTACCCCAAATATTCCCAACTTTTTTCCCTTCTGTGTCAGGTGTTAAACATCTATGACACACTGGTCGACAAGTAAAATAGTTCTGGAGTAAAACCAATGAAATATTCCCACATGTGTGTGATAAAGAAAAGTCAAGTCTTAAATGCTCATTGGCTCAAGATAAATCTTGGGTCAAAATTAAAAATTCTTTGAAAGAACAAGATAATAGGTTTTAGTCCAAAGGAATATTGGTCTCAGATCTACTTCAAAACACTGTCTGCACATTATGATCCATTCACTTTACAGAATCTTTCTTGTAGAATATTTACAAATCCATTGTATACATGTACATAAACATCATATGTGTGGAATAACACGATCATATTTATTAAACACATGAGCTAACCAGCACTAAAGTCATTGTTTTCTGATTCATCTGATTAAAGTTAAACTTGTATCGTTATTTCATTTATATTGCTGTGGTCATCGCTATGGTTAAACGCATTGTCAGTTCTGTGAATTGTGGGGTCATTGTTGTCTTGTTTCCTGCTGTTTTCTGTGAGTTAGAACGGGCTAATAGTTGAATGACTGGCTTTTTTTTTTGTTCCTCATGAATGTACGTAACATGCTAATAAGGCACCTCTGATTGGTTTCTAAGCAAGAAAAAAAAATAGGAAAGGGCAAACCCTCATCTGCCACCTGTCTGAGACTTTTTCTGCCGCTTCACAGTTTCACAGAAAGTTTGTGAATTAAATATCGTGTCTTTGTCAATACAACCATACGTCTCCGACCCTGAATCGTACGAGGATGAAGACGGCAACAAACAACCAATTTGGTGGTACATCGAAATTGTTTGGCTCCGACGAATAAAACATTAGTGTGTTTTTTTTCTGGCATGTTGCTAATTCGAGCTCTTTCGCTCAGCTAGCTTCTCTGTTTTTCAACTTCTTGAATTGTCTCCCTGTGTAAGTAGCCTGTGGGTGCGGTTGAGCCCCATAGTCGATGCCATACATGGCTTTGGGCGAGGCTTATGGCCGAGTGTCTCATATGTCGATGTCTCTATGGTGGGTTAACCCTTCAATGACCAGTGCACCCATGTGGGTCCAATTTCACTTCTTGGAGTGCTATGCTGCATGCATAGAGAATTTGTTGTGAATTACCATATTGTAAAAAGAGCTACACAAAGTTGTTTTCAGTGCAGGAGCCCTTTAACGTATCTAAGACTTCGCACATTTAATGTCTGAATCAGATACTTGTAAAGCAGTGATATCAGCCTGCAGATTCAGCACTTGGCATGAATTTTCTGTGAACGTCCTTGTACTTTCTCCTCCCAGGGCCTCTCATCTCCTGTCGCCCATTAATGTCGACAAACGTGCATGTATTTGCAGAACACAGACTCCACTGTGAATTTCATGTACAGTGTCAGATCAATCTGGAATGTAACATCCTGTACCTTTGATTTCTGAACAATAATTGTTGTACGAGTAGGTGTCGAGCAACACGAGCGGCGCATAAACGGGGCTTGTGTACAGTATATTTTGTGTAGGTGGAAACATCATAGGTGCGATTTATGTAAAGAGTGCTTTGTGGTGTTTTGTACGGACACTTTGCTTCTATGAGTCGTTTCTGTCGTTTCGTGGCTGTTTGTTCAATCTTGCAATCACCTCGAATGACAATACTGTAACACCGCCACAGTCCTCCACAATTGAAGATCCTGAAGGCAAAGCAAAAGCTGTCATTGACAAAGACTGAGTGAGTGAGTGCGTATGTGCCGAGCGTACACACGCATCTGCCTTTTGCCTTTTATCACCCGGTTCCCTTGACAACCACACCTCTGTATTCTTTGTCCTTTGTCACTGTACAGAACAGTAACCGGATGGAATCATTTGTCTCATCAAGGATAAGTACTACAGGCAGATGAGAAGCAAAGCTGTGATGAAAATACAAACTTTATTTGACAAGGAAAATATAAGCTATTTAATGAATCTGTGTTTGTGATCTTTTTTTTGTTTAGTTTTTTTGCCCTTACATACTTTTTCGTGTCAAATTTGATTCATTTGAATAATTGTTCGCAATAAAAATACCCTAAATGTCATTTTTTTGCCTGAAATCCTGTGATATTTCCTAAAGTGATCCAATATTCACAAAAAGGGAAATATTTTAACCTAGTATAGTTCTACACAGGTGCGACGATATTTGGCTCAGTTGGTAGAGGTCGGTGGTTCACATCCAAGCTCTGGCTGTCCACATGTCAAAGTGTCCTTGTGCAAAACACTGAACCCTAAATCAAGCTCCCAGTAGGTCTGGTAGAACCTTGTATGGCAGCAGCTGCCTACTCGTGTAGGAGTGTGTGAATGTATGGGCGTCGCACCCCTGGGTGATGGGGGTGTTACGACACGCTCACTTCTACAACTAGATGATTTTATACCTCCCACTTTTTCCTGAGGTTATATATTATAGTGTTCCACTAGATCCAGGAAACTGACAGAAAGTTGGTCTCACCTACTTCTTACTGCAGGATAAATAGTCTCGGTTACTAACGGTAATTTAGTCACTTTGTCACTAGATTTAGTGTCAGTTGGCCATCTCTTTTTACTAAAAGAAATCATCTAGAAAATTTGCAACTTTTGGGCTGAATCTGGTGACGACTAAATTTATCTCAGGAACAACAAAGTCATTGCCCTGTGACACGATATAAGCCATTTTCGCTGGTGAGAGAAGGGCTGCATGTGAGTTCCAGCTATATGGACTGTATATGCCCATGTAATTTCATGGTGATATCTCAAGTATTCATTGAGCTATAGCGTGATGTGTCTCTGTGGATACACACACACACACTGATTGGTTGGATGAGATTAAAAAATGACGCTTTATTTCCACAAGATCAGTTTGATTCGTCATTTCTTTTTTCAAGTTTGTGCAGCAGCTACTGTGGCGCCGTCTTCTCTTGTAGATGCTAATGCTAATGCTACTTCAGATTCGTTGTAATGGAGGACGGGCTGGGGGGAGTGTTACCTGCATCCCACGGGCGGGCTTAACCTCGTTCCTTTCTCTCTGTTATTTTCTATGAATGGGTAATCCAGCCAGTGGAGGTGACACACCACGCAGCAAACTCAGCATGTGTTGGTAAGTCGGGGTGACCCATCAGATTTCAAAAGGAGCATGTAAAAGTGGTTTCAGCGGAATGACACCTTTAAAAAGATACGTAGTTCAAAATTTGATGTAAACTCTTATTAGGAGGGTATTCATTGCCCGGGTCGAAATTGTCCCAGACGATACCATGTAAACATATAATATAAACAGTATGTAAGGGTTAAACCTAATACAGTGCTTGTGTGACATTTAGGAATGTGTGTGTGTGTGTCACTTACAGGAATCCCTGATGTGTCTGTTTTGTATTCTGTCTGCCGTCTATTCACCAGGGGAGGCCGGGACATGTTTGAAGCCCTGTGCCCCTCTAATCCCCCAGAAAAATAAATAAATAAAAAAGAAAGCAAGGTTGTATCAAGTGCCTTAAGCAATTAACTGAAGAAAAAATAGCCACAAGTGGCCACTGGCAAATTGGAGGGTGACATATGTCAGTTAAATAGAGCATCCCAGTGAGATGATCTGACATTTAAATGCAGCACACAGAGGTTTGTTTGCACACTGCTATGACTCCATGTGGCATTCAAGGTGTCTGTTTATACATGTCCACCATGTTTGAGAACGAGTTGTTTTCATGCATGACTATGACACTAGAAGAAACACCATACAGACACTATTCTGCATTATTCTGGATTATTATCACAAGAGTCGTCATTCTTTTTAACTCATAAAGACCCACTGCCCCTTTGTGGCACTATACTCATTAGAATGTTTCTATGTTTTATTACCATTTTTTATTGCCATTATGCTCTGCATTTTGCATTTTTATGTGAAAATCTAATTGTATCCTATATTTAACCCCTTAACACCTACTGTCATAAAAATACAACATGCAAAAAAAAAAAATGCTATAATCAAATTAATAATCTCCACTTAAATGAGAGATATGGACATTTTTTATTCATTCCATTGGTAGATTTTTTTTTTCTTAATTTGATATTTATTTTGCTTGAATTCAGTAAAAAAAACCTTTAAGAATTTATTACTTATAATTTTAATTAAACAGTCGATTCCCCTGGTCTGCACCAGTTCCAAGTCAGCTGCTAGGCGCCAGCCGAGGCGACCTGCCGGAAAGTACAGTACAGTAAAGTACAGCAATAGGCACACATTTAATCTGACAGTACATCTAAGTTGGTAAAATAAGAAAAAAAGGGTTATCATTTATGGAAAATTGTATCGGTATCTGTTCTATTCTATTCTACCACCCCCCCATATATATATATATTTGCTGTGCAATTGAGTGAACAGTTGGATTTAGGAAGAAGTACAGTTTAAGTTTTTATCAAAGACAAGGACTACTGTAAGTTGGTCAAACTATACAGTTCTTATGTCAAAAACTTGGGACATGTACTTTGTGTTTTCTGTCATTTATGCTGCATTTACAGAGGCGTTGGAGCTCTAGCGTGACTTCTGGCTTTATTTATCGTGGTTTCAGCTAGAGGACTTTGTTGACGTTGAAATAAAATTCAGTATATTAATAATAAACTCCCATCCCAGGCACATTTCAAGCATCGTAGTGAGTAATAAATGCTTGTCGATGTATCTTCTCTTTCCTCTCGGGATCATATTGTTTAGTTGTTTGTGCAGTCAAAGCAGGTTTGTTTGACCACTCAGTACGGGGGTGGGGGTTGGGGGGGGGTTGTGTACTTCCTGAGAGAAAGTTTTGTGGTTAAGCTGAAAAGGATTGTTGTTAACGTTTAACCCTTTAACTCCTGAGACTTAAGCAATTCCACAGTTAAAAAAAAAAAAAGCAACAAAATAAACAAAAACTACTAAAGTGATCAGTAAAATGAACAAAAATGTATATTAAACTAACAAAATAATATGTAGCTTGAACAAAGTAAGACCAAACAGAACTCAATTGAAGAAAAATAATAAAATAAATTAACAAAACGTGGAAAAAATAAACAAAAATAAGAATGGAAACTAATAAATATTCACGAAATAACAAATAACACAAAAGAAATACAAAAAACTAAAACAAAATGAAGTAAATTTTTTTTTATAAATGACTAGTGTTGTAATTTGGTTCCAGTAGTTTTAGTTTTTTCTAAATCAGTTGCTTTTCGACACCACATTTCCAGTTTCCAGTGGATGTTTGCGTCTTTATGGGTTAAAATCACTGTGTCGTTGTTAACATGAATTATTTATCTGTATAGGAAATGTAAGTTTGCAGCCAACATGTTCCAACAGTATTTCAGAATATTTCTATATTATGTGGGTGGTATTCAGCATTACTGTACTGTGAAAAAACTTGTAGGCCAACACCTTCTGGTTTAGTTCAGATGTAATGAGCACACACATGCATTTGTCGGTCTCTATTTAGATCCAATTTGCATTCATGTAAAGTGTTTACAGTATTAAAACAGGGATGTTCAGGGTAAAAACAGCTTCTATAAATGAAAGAGTTTGTGTTTAATGTGACCTCCCTTTTCTTCTAAAGGATATATATGTATCTTAATACAGGAAAATACATGATTTTCACTGAAAAAAAAGCAAAACACATAAGACATTCTTATAAAAAATTGTGAAAAATCACTTCAAAAAATTTTTAGAAGAAAATAGGCCTGTTCAGTTGTCTCCAACTGCTAAAGGTATATCCCCGAAACACGATGCTTCCAGTCATCCATCATTTCTACCACTCCCTCCCACCCATTCACCCATTCATAAACTGATATATTAAATTTAATATTTAAAAGCCTGACCTACAGCATGAACACACTGAATTTGATCGCCATTCCGTCCACCTGGTCTAAAGTTATGGGCTAGAAAAAATTATGCTATGAAGGCTTCGATGCTGAAACGCGTTGCGATCTTTTGTAGGTTGTTTTTTTTTTTTGGTCACCAAACCAATGTAATAAAGGTTATTTAATTTTTCACATATAAGAGAATGCCTTAGAATTTTCTCTTTTTGTCATACTCTTAGTTTTCCCACCCAAAGACCACCTCTAATTATTACTTATTGGAGTCCAGCTAGCGCTCCTGAAGCTAACTTTTTTGGCCATCTTGAAACTTTTGACCTCCAAAATCTAATCAGTTCATGTACTTGCCCTAGAGCGTTAGCACACTGAATCCACCCGTTCAAAAGTTATCACGTTGACACCAAATACCGTACGCTGCGGCGAATGCGGCGGCGGTGGACGCAAAACCATTACATCCTGGATGCTCCGTGTTTTGAGGATATAATAATCCTAGCAGAACATGCCACAAAAGTAGCTCTGGGTCTTTACGGGTTATTATGATGCTGTGGACACGTTGGAAAGAACATGTGGGCACTGAATGGAAGTGTTTTAATGAATCCCAGGACAGATTAGTGCAGAATAGGGACCAAGGTGTCCCAGATCAGATTGTGTTTCCTACCTTGGAACTGAAGCGTCCATGTGTGAGCACAGATTCCAGAATTGTGCACTTGGATCTGGACATTGTTGACATGTATCTGTTTGTTTGGTGTATTTCTGTTTGTCTTGGGTGCCTACGTGTGTGATAACGGCCCTTCATGAATCTGTGGAGAGGTTCAGGTTTTCATTACCAAGCCTTTGACTATCTGGATTCCAAATAAGTAACCCCCCCCCCCAATGGAGCATTTTGCAGTTCATGCGGGAGAAGTTAATATTATTCCAGTTTTACGAGGACTTTTTTTGGTTCAGGAAATGAATATAAATTACATGTTTTAATCCAAATTAAACCACAGGACACATGTTTACAGTTAGCTGAACCCACGAAGACACTATTTTTAACTGGGGTTGTTGGAATGAACAGAACACATTAGTAACACGGATTAATCCATCATCATGATTAATCTGATTTAAACGTTTTAATGCAATTAACCCATCTACAGTACAATGACTGAACGCCTCTGTCGACATATCTGGGTCACTTTGTCCAAGTACAGTTAATGTCACGCATGAATAAATGGTTATTTGATTTGGTCGTAACAGGCAGCAGAACCAACACATACAGATGGAAGACAATAACACTGCTCTACCATTTAAAAAAAATTTTTTTTTTTTAGAAAGTATCTGCTTCAGACATTAAATGTGCTAAATCTTACATTCTTTAATCAGATGAATCAGAAAACAAATGTCTTTAGTGCTGGATAGTTTATGTTTTTAATATATATGATGGTGTGTTATTCCACATATATGCTGGTTTATGTACATGTATACAATGGATTTGTAAATATTCTAGTTTATTTCACACTTTAAAGGATAACAAATATTTAAGCAAGTACAAATAAAATACAACAGTGTAAGGGAGGCCAAAAGCTTAATATGTTTATATAGAGATGTCCCTTCATCAATTTAACGCTCATGATCCACAAGACAGTGATGCGAACTCTGCACTGCACCAGCTCTTTTCATTTCTATGAGAAGCAAATTTTGCTCCCGCAAAGCATTCTGGGTATACGGGTTGGAGCGGCACAGCGAGAGTAGACAAAAAGTGTCCAAAAAGTTGAGCAGAGCCCAACTTTATGCAAATGAAATAAACATAACCTCCTTGACAGAGGTAACGATAACAAAAGAAAACACCCCCCCCCCCCCCCCCCCCCTCAAAAAAAATAAAAAATAAATGACCACATGTGGACATGAACTAAATATAGACTAAAGCAAAATATTCCACTCAAAAGAACCTGTAAATTGAATGGATCATAATGTTCAGACAGTGTTTTGAAGTAGATCTGAGACCAATATTCCTTTGGACAAAAACATATTTTGTTGTTCTAAGAATTTCACATTTTGACCCCAGACTTATCTTGAGAACTTGAGCCACACAGTATTTAAGACTTGAGTTTTCTTCAAACTCGAGTCAAATTTTCTTAGTTTTATTCTGGAGGCATTTCAGTTGTAGACCAGTGTTAATGAAAATGAGCAGTTCTTATTTGTACGTACGTATATATTGTCTGTGCTATAGTCAAATGAATTATCGCCACTTTATTCAGCATTTACTTTTTACTTAAAATTCAGGTACTACAGGGTGAATTTAAGTAAAACTATCTTATATTCATTTTTCTTTCCTCCAGTGTATATGTTTTTATCAGCACCACAGGGGGCAGGGTGAAGCAATTCCATCCACCTGTTTGCAGACTTCACCTGTAGATGCTCCTAAATACCACAGTCTAGGTCACAGGTGTCAAACATAAACCCGACCCGCCAAAGGGTCCAATCTGGCCCAAAGGATGAACAACAATGAAGATATTAATGGTGAAAAAATGATTTTATTTCAGGTTCTACATACAGAATAATTAGTTCTCAGTTGGGTCAGACCAGTAAATGTGATCATACTCATCTATAAATAATGAAAACTGCAGATTTTAATGTAAAAAAAAATGTCAAATTACATGAAAATATTTACATTAACAAACCATCATTTTACAAAAACTTTAATAAATACTTGAACAAATATGAGCAAGCTGAAATATCTGAAAAGTCGGTGTAATTTTACCAATATTCTGCCTGTTACTAAATGTTCAGTGTATTTGTAATCGAAATGTAAGTTATTCTGCACATGTGCAAATGACAAACTGATAAACTGAAGCACAAAATGGTTAAAATTGCACTTGTTTTTCTTAAGACATGTTGAAGTTATTAATAATAATCACATATTGAGGGAAACACTTTGGATGGAAACATTATCATAATGTATTTTTACTCTTTGTACCGTTATTATTTTACTACTCTGGCCTGGCCCTTTTCAGATCATATTGGGCTGAATGTGGTCTTGAATAAACTAAAATGACTTTGACACCCCTGGTCTAGATCTTTAAACAAGAAAAAAAATATACCATTGACACTTGGAAACATTCCTTTACATTTAGAGTACTTGTGATTAACTACCTTCTGTTTAAGGAAATATGCATAAGCATATATTTGCAGTCCCTGATGAATTCACATAGTGTTAGAAGCAATAAAGGTTAAGATAATAAGGGCAGATAACCAGTAATATGAATACCATGGGAGCAAAACAGTTGAGTGCTTAGGTCTGATGAAATACACAAGTCCATTCTCACATGCAATTACTGGCAATATTCTCATGCTACACCACCATAACCTACCTGAACTAATCACAAGCCTATTATACATATCCAGCCACAATAAATAACGTTCACATCATTGCTAAGCTGTCTGGGGAGCAATCAAGACTTCATAAATAACTACCATGAACACTGCCTCTCGGTGACGATGCTCACCGTGCTTCATTTTTCTTCTGCGGTGTGCAGAGCGCTGAAACGTCTACACATTAAACTACTTTCGTTCGGCTGCAGTGGATCACAAAGTTTATTATATTTGACTACAGCATTCATCTTTTGACCCGAACCATTTGTTGATTTGTGCCATCCAAAATATATGAACTCATAAATGTGACTTTTGTGTCAGTTCCTGCATAAATTTTTTTCCTTTCCTAATTGATTTATCATAATTTATTGTAATATTATTCTATGAATTTTGCATTTTTCAGTGCAAATCAGTAGCGTTAAAATCCGCAATATAGATCTGAGGTTGGACAAATACTTGTGGAGTTTCCGTGCCTTTGTTGATCTGATGTGTATTTTGGATCTAAATACTTGAATGCAGGAGTGACACACTCATTTTAGTTCAGGGCAGGGCCACGGTCAACCCAATATGATCTCAAAACGGCCAGGCCAGTAAAATAATACTAGTGAAAAGACTAAAATAACATTATCATAATGCTTATATCTATAATGTTTTCCTCAAAATGTGAATAACATCAATGACTTGACATGTCTTAAGAAAAACAAGTGCAATTTTTGTCAAATTTTGTCCCAATTTACCTCAATTACAGCTTACATTACAATTATAAATTCACAAAATATTTAGTAACAGGCAAAATATTGCTATAATTACTCTTACTTCTCTTAAGACATTTCAGGTTGCTCTTATTTGATCAGTTTATTCATGAATATTCTTCCTTAATTTGTGTTCAGAGACTCAAAAGACTTCACTAACTGTGAGGAATTTATAACCTTCATAAGTGGAATAAATTGCCTGTGGATTACCGGTCACAGGTCCAGAGGATTATTCTCTGTCTGAACAGTTCCTCTTTCTCCCTACCCTGCCTGGCCCCAAGGACTTCGATTGTGACTCTGATCAGGTTCCCTTCAATGTAATGTCCTAAGTTGGATTTCTTATTGGATTATTCTTTTCTCCAAGATTTGGACACATTTTTCAAAAATGTTTTCATATTGGATTACTAAAACATTTAATTGGACTCCCCTTTCCCGTCAACACAGCATCGAAGCCACAGGCCCAGGGTGTGGCAGGAGGGTTGTGAAAAAGAAAGTATGGTGATTATGAGTACACAGTGTGTGATCTCATACTATAAGTTAGGATAGTGATTGATTAGGAAAACAAAATGATATCATAACATAGATACAGAATTTTGTACGCTTTGCTTCGCTGATTTGCATGAAATAAATACCCATAAAAAAACAAAAGTTGAATTATCTGACATTATTCCCCATATATAATTACTTAAGTATGTATCTAAAGGCCAGGTTCATGTGTTCACAACATCTGATGGTTCTGATAATATCCTTGTCATTCTTCCACCTAATTATACTTAATGCGTCCTTGGGGCCTTCTTCCTGGCCTTAAAACCTCCAAAAGTCGAATTTACAGAAGCAGCTACTACCAGTTGGGTTAACATTTTAGGGTGACACAGTGGGGTTTCCGCTGTCATTTTAGGATGTTGGAGTTAGCAGGACAGAGACTGGGTTATAGTAGTGAGAGAGCCAGGCTACTGCTTCAGTATAACTTACAGCGTAAGTACAGTCTATGCTAGGTACCTAGGATCAGGCTAAGACTCAGTCCATGTTCCAGTGATCCACACCATGCAGAGCTCTGGAAGTGAACATGAGAAGTTTCAATTGTATTCTAAATTTTATAGGTAGCCAGTGGAGAGCAGTTAAAATAGGGGTAACCTGGTACCTTTTAGGAGACTTGGTCAATTCCTTAATTTGTTTTTCAAAATGAAAGCAAAAATAAGACGATGAAAAAAACAACTCGTTTCTTCATTATTTGTTTGCAAAACCAAAATGAAAAAACGGATAACAATCTGTTTTTTCATTTTTCGTTTTTGTGTTTAAATGAATACTGGAGAAAACGGATAACGGCCGTTTCCCGTTTTATCCGATGTTGACCTGAAGCAAGTTGAGTAAAGCAGAAATGACCTTTGACCCGCAGTGAGAAAGATGGAAACCTATGTCCTATTTCAAGAAACTAAGAGGGTCACCCTAAGACCTGAAGATATGACCATGGAGAAAATTAGTGTCATATTCCAGCAACAACACAAAAAATATTTATGACAAGTGTATATGTACATCTTTCATATGTGTACAGCTTGTACTTACCTTATGTATTGATGACAGGATAGCAGTTTCCAGTTCTGAAACTGACATATGTCATTTACATCTCAGTTAGTGTTGAGCACTAACTGACTCACCGACATTTCCGAGGATCTCTGAATACCTAACTGTGTTAACGTGTTAGAAATCTGAGCATGTGTTTTTTTCATCGCCAAACAGCTGTTTAATCATACCGCAATGATCTTAAAGTCCGGTGGACATGTTTCTTTCGGTTGTTAAGAAACCTTTCCAATTTACTCAACTTGCTTCAGGTCAAAATTGGGAAACGGCTGTTATCCGTTTTTTCCATTATTCATTTAAACACAAAAATGAAAAAAAAAACCGCATCATTATCGTTTTTTTCATTTTGGTTTTGTAAACGAATAATGAAGAAACTAGTTGTATTTCATTTTGAAAAACGAATGAATGAATGATACACGGATTGTTTTGGATCACTTGTAGGCAGAGGCAGGTAAAAAAAACGCGTTACAATAATCCACATGAGATTACACAAACGCATGGATTAACATTTCCATCATTGCTGGGGTTACAATAGGCCTAAGTTTGGCTATGATCCTCAACTGGAACAAAAGCGATACAATAGATGTATGATAATTATCGTACATCTGGAAACACTGATGGAAACAGACCCCTAACCCCATTAAATTTAACACAATGTTCCACTGCCTGAGCTGCTAAACTAAATCAATGTGTTGTTGCATTAATGTGAAAGACTAACTGTGAGGCTCCACGCAGGGAAACCAAAGACCTATCTCCTGCTTTGTATTTTCTTTTTTTTTCTGTCCCTGTTTTTCTCTTCTTCTTCTTCTGTTGCTCTACATGACTTTTCTCGTCAGTTTTTACCCATGTGGAATAATTTAATACTCCCAGGATGAGAGCGTGCTTTGCAAAAACCTGGATCTGTAAAATTATAATGGTAGTTTTGTCACAGCTATGTATGTTTTCGTCATTTCCCCAATCCATTTCTACAAAGCGTCTCAGGCTCAGTGCTTTCAAACACTTGCTCACATGCTGATAAACCCAAATTGAGTGAGCTGAAAACAAATTAAGCAAACATATTGGATGCACCAAGGATGACAATTTTAGCGACATCCAAGAAAGTGGTACTGAAATGAAAGAATAGGGAAGTACTGAATAGTAAATAAGTGACACCAGGAAGATGGTTTTATTTTATTTTATTTTATTTTTTTTCACTTTTCTGCACAAAAAGTTAGGGTTAGTGCTCCAGGTGGGCCATTAGGGAGTTTCATTGTGATGCAGGAGGGGGGTCCAGGTGGCATTATCATCACTTAAAACCCCTGGGAAGACAGACGGTGGGGAGAAGACGATCATCCTCACAGAGACAGACAGCGAATATTCAGGACAGATCATTAACTGAGTGAATGTGAGTTCAGTGAATCACAAACCTCATGACACCAGGGAGCTAAAGCAGAATCTGTTGTCCTCTTTAGGATGGAAAGAAAGACTGTGAATGTCATTTTTGTTGAATGGGCTATTCTTGGCTTTTTGTGTCATATATTTGGAGGAAAAAAATATCTTGCACTAACAGGTTTTTTAGTTTTATTTTTTGTAAAACTGATGAGTAAATCCTTTTTTTTCCGTTTGTTTTCAGCATATTTTTACCCCATCCCCCTTGAAGGTGAGGTGAGGCTATTATTTTTGTTTTTGTTTGGCAGCAACTTTACACAAAAGAACATACAAATACCATTTTACAGTACATTTTAAATGATATAATTCTATAATTCTATTCCCCTTCTAGCAGTGTAAATACAGTGGTACCTCTACTTGCGAAATCAATTTGTTCCAGAAGGGGTTTCGTACTGTGATTTTTCTTTTTTTTTTTTTTTTGCAAATTGAGCTACATTTTACCTGATTCGTTCCAAGGCCCCAAATTTGATTGATTAGAGAAAAACAATCACAGAAATAGATGAAGTCCCAAGCATCCCCTGTCCTTAGCCCCTCCTCCATATCTTTAGCCCCTACTTCTTGGCAGGAAAAACTCCAATACCCAGTGGGAAAAGAGAAACCTCTTAGCTTAGTTTAGTTTAGCTTAGTTTAGCTTAGCTTAGCTTAGTTTAGTTTAGCTTAGTTTATCTTAGCTTAGCTTAGTTTAGTTTAACTTAGTTTATCTTAGCTTAGCTTAGTTTAGTTTAGCTTAGTTTATCTTAGCTTAGCTTATTGTAGTTTAGCTTGTCTTGTCGTATCTTGTCTTATTGTACCTTATCTCATCTCATTATCTAAAAAAACTACTGGACCAAGTTCCATAACATTTTCAGGAGCGTTACAAGGTTGTCTAGAATATTGTAGTGAATGTAGGTCATCGATCAAGGTTATGTGTTTTCCACATTGATAAGAGATGGGGCAAATCATGTAAAATGTTTGGACGGGGCAGTTTTCTTGTGCCTACCGCCACTTGTTTTAATTTTGTTTTAATTTTTTTGATAATGTTTAACACTGCTCCCCATTTTTTTTTAGAAATTATCTGCTGACATTAAATGTGTTAAATTGTAATACTTGAATAAGATGAATCAGAAAACTAATGACTTTAGTGTTGGTTCGCTCCTGTGTATAATGTGCAGACAGTGTTTTGAAGTAGAGATGACACCAATCTTCCTTTGGACTAAAACCTATTCTCTTGTTCATTCTAAGAATTTTACATTTTGACCCCAGACTTACCTTGGAAACTTGGGCCAAGCAGCATTTAAGACTTAAGTTTTCTTTATCACTATCACACATGTGGGAAAATGTCATTATTTTTATTCTGGAAGCATTTTATTGTACTTGTTTATTTGTTTATATCTTCTGGTAATGTTAGCATTTTGTGCTGTATTTTCTTGGTACCTTTTGAGATAAACGACAACCTTTATTTGTTTTTAATATTCAGTGTTTCGTATTTATTTTGATAAAGGTAGGGGTATAAACCCTTTTGTGACGTTTTTCACAGTGTGAGTTTTGTTGATAAAGTCAAAGTAACGCATGTTGACTCAGTTTGCATTCTGCAGATAATTTTTTTTCTATTCTACAACAGGTGATCAGGATTAATTTTGGGCTCAGGCACAGTTGGAGTTCCTGTTTACTGAATAATACTGTTGATCATAAGTTGCATGTAAGCTGACAGTTCACCCTCGCAGTCTTCAAAGGAAAAACAAAGGATGGCAAGTCTTCCCACACTGTCATTTTCTCATCTCTTTATGTCTCTGTCATCAAAACAAGGCAAAGGCCCACATTCAGTGATTGCTTTCTAATATTCTGTGTTCACGGCTGCATTGCAGACCAGCTACAAGCTCTCTGGAGCAGAATTGGAAAGTTAAGTACATATGGGAAAAGTTAATTTCACACATCCATAGAATTTTTCATGGAACATTGGGAAAAGATTGGGAACAATTGAGGAAAAGAGGAGTGTGAGTGGATTTTCAGAGAGGACTTGGTGCTTGAAGTGGGAGATAGAGCTTCTCCAGAGTAAATCACTTTAGAGTGAATCGTTCGCTTTAATTAAATAAAGGTTTGTACAGTATGAAACACTGTAGATTTCAGTCGTAACTCACATGTGACCGGGTCAAATCTGACCCATTTTCAACTTTGAATTCAGGGTTTGTGGAGCGTACCAAAAAGAAGTCAACATTCTCAGCAAAGACTTGAATATCAGTACTGCATTTTTCCTCTATTAAGAATAAAACAACCCGATTTAATGCAGTTTTCACCTTCGACTGCAAATAACACTGCTCTAGAATTTTTATCTGTGTCAGACATTAAATGTGCTAAATCTTACTTTAATAAGATGAATCAGAAAACGTGACAAAAGTGCTGGTTAGCTCAAGTTTAATATATATGCTGGTGTGTTGTTCCACATATAATAATAATAATAATAATAATAATAATAATAATAATAATAGATAAGATTCATAGAGGGAGAGAGAGTGTTTTTTTTTTTTTTTTTGGCCACTCAGCAATTTACATTAGTGAACCATTATTCATTTGCTCTCACATGCACCCTCTGGTGGTGGAAAACTACATATGTAGCCACAGCTGCCCTGGGGCAGACTGACAGAAGCATGGCAGCCATTTTGCGCCTACGGCCCCTTTGACCACCACCAAACAGTCATACACCAATGTGAGTGACACTGGAGGCAAGGAGAGTGAAATGTCTTGCCCAAGGACATAACAGACGGACTGGGATAGGGCAGGATTCGAACCAAAAACCCTTCAGTTATTGGACGACCCACTCTACCAACTGAGCCATGGCCGCCCCAAATATAAATGTACATAAACCAACATATATGGTGGTTTACGTACATTTAAAGCTGTGTGACAACGTAAACCTCCCCAGTCTGGTCCTGGTCTTGGACTTGTCTTGGTCCCAACAAAGGTCATCTTGACTACAGCCTTGGTATGTACTATATGTAATTCTATCTAAGTATATGTATATAGTTAGGTTAATAAACTCCTGGAATATTTTTCTGAACTCTGCTTTTAACGTGTTTATTCACTGTAGCTACAGAGTCTTAAAAACGTTTCAATTAGTCATATCAAAATGTAAAGAAGGAAAGAAATGTGACAGAAGTCCCAAGAAAAATCCAACATCCAATTAATGTCATTTTCACCTTTTGGCACAAGAATAAGAAGTCAGTTCTATATCTATGCAGTTTGTTCTGCAGTTTCATGTTGGGTACTAGGAATTTAATATACTCTATGTAAAACCAATAGTTCTCTTTAGTTGCACGTCCTCATGCCTCTGCAGTATTTTTTCACCTTGTTAAAAACATAATACATGTTTTGAATGTTCTGTTGACATGTCTACACCAATACGCTCACACGATGACAACACTGTGACCTTGTGATAATTGCTGCTACAACACAAATGAGCAGGTCTTAGCTCTGCACAATGAATAAAAGCTGGTCGCTTATTTGTCCTTTTCAAAGAACTGGGATGTATTTTGACTAACAAAGACCCCAAATGACACATTAATTATAATTTAGTAGTGGACGATTTACAGCAGAGCTAACAGACTTGCTACCATTGATGTTGCATATATTACCTTCTTAGAATTTCGATGCGTGCAAAACTACAATGGCAAATAGTCGTGAAATTACCACAGTAAAATGGAGCAATTTTTAGATAAGACCGCTTTGTATAAACAACTGATAGGAAAAAAAAAAAAAAACTCCAGTAGGTTTATGTTTGTAACTACCCAGAGCTATTGCTTCAAAGCTTACCACATGTAGAGAATATGTATTTAACCTACTTTGATGGAAAATCCACATGGAACAGCCAGATAAGTGCCTTTAATGTAAATGCTACTTGGAATATGGGTGTTTTTGTGTCGGAAATGTGCAATTTCAGTGTTCTCCATCAGGCCTAGCGCTTAATGGGTCATCTCCTTTTCCTGAAATAATAATAAAGACAAAACCCACAACCCACAGGTGCTCTTTTTCCTATTTTTTATGTTGTGAATGAGGTGTCATTACTGTCTAAAGGAAATCATCTTGTCGTTAGTCCTGCTCTCTTTTTATTCCTAAACACTAGTTTCCCAGATCCCTGACCTTTGCTAATCTGTTTTTAGGGAATATTTCTGTGGAAAAGTTAAAGCTCAGGTTGAAAACCATGAGAATGTGAATGTGATGCGTGAATGTCTTGTATGTTAGATCAGAGGTGTCAAACGTGGCTAAGTCCAGTCCTATGAAGGGTCCAGTGCGCCCACTTCATATTCAGTCCACCATATTTAGCAGCATAATTTACTGTAACATCAAATGTTTGACAGTTTAAAATGAGCTTTTAACACATTGCTCGACCTCCCAGTGTGACTCGCGTTTAAGAAGCGAAGTGACTGAAGTGTGCCACAATGGCTGTTTGTGTGTGAGCTGACAAAGCAATTGTTTTCTTTTCTCGGTGATATATTGCGATATATTAGAATATTGAAATGTCTAAAAAACCACCTCATGAAAACGTAAAAAAGTTTTTATCGATATTTGAATGTTTAGGTTTTTTTTTTTTTTTTTTCGAAATTCAGGTGTTTCCATTACCAGCTTTTTCTAGCGCTATTTACATTTTGCAAATTTCCAAGGGTAATGGAAATCGAGCTACGGAAGACGAATCAATTTAGTTCAGGTTCCACATACAGACCAATTTAACCTCAAGTGGGTCCAATCAGTAAAATGCTCTTATAATAATGTATAAAAAGTCACAATTACAAACATTCCTCTTTGTAAATGTAAAAATGTTCATGTCATTTTATTGTATTTACACTAAAATGATCATTTCACAAAAATACAAGTAACGTTATTGAAATGTCTGAAGGGCAAGTTTACCAACATTCTGCCTGTTATTAAATGTTTTTTTTTGTATTTTTGTTGATCTACCGTGACCTGTAAATTGTAATTTACAAGTGCAAATGATAAACAATGACATAATATTGTTAAAACTGCACATAGCTTCCTTTAGAAATTTCTTTTTTTTTTTTTCATATTGTTCACATTGTTTTAAAGGATGTAAACATTTTCATGACATAACTTTACTTTTTTCACTCTAAAACAGAGGAAAGTTTGGAGTTGACATTATTTTTTATATTAGGTTATTATTTCACTGGTCCGGACCTCTGCAGATCAAATTTGGGTTAATGTGGCCCCTGAAGTGAAATGAGTTTGACACCCCCGTGTTAGATGGAGGTCCTTCAGATTTGCAAGTCATATTACACCAGGAGAGATCAATGTGATGGCCCAGTGTCATGTCTTGTCAAGGCCTTCTGAATTTCACCAGACTCTGATATCAAGTTACAATCAATCACTGACATAAGCTGCATAAATGTGTGGAAAATTACATTCTCGACCCATTTATTCATGTGAACGTGTTTTAAGTTGAGACATGTAAACCCAATAAATCAAAATGAGCTGGTTTAAAGGCTGTGCTCTATTCATGTAGACACTGAAGATATTGAAAATATGATGATGAAAAAATGGATGATGGATGTCAGTGACGGCTGGTCCATAGGGGGCACAACACCACCATCCTAAGTGAAACAAAGTGGTAGAAGACTCGTTAATGCCAGCTGCAAAGGTTCTGAACAAAACCTTTTTCTAGACCTATTTACATGAGTTTTTATTCCTTAACCCTAACCCTCAGAATAAAGGTTAATTCTTCTTTAAGATGACCGTGTAAACACCTAATTCCAGTTGAAAATGACTATTCTGAATTAAACTTAGCTTTGAATAAAGTCACTGGTTTATTCAACTCCTAATTCTGAATTCAAAAATTCTTCTGACATCTAAACAGTTAATTCCACTTTAATATTATTCCTGTCATTCTGCACATGCTCCTGGTCTTGTTGTAAAGACGCACATATTTGACATTGATGACGCACATATTTCACGCTGCCGGTGTTCTGTCGAAATGAGCTACCAGCAGCCAACATTGACAATAATCTCTAAAAATTCACATTATTCTGGCAAAATATGTTACTTTGCATTTGGAACGATTACTATTGATATCATATAATGCTCCTGTCAAAGAAAACATTGAAATAAAATTGTGGCTACGAGCAAACTGATAAGAAATTGCCTTACTTTGAGACTCTGATTCATTTTAATATCAAAAATATAGTTTACAACTAGTTCAAATCGGTATTACAGAAAGTTTTTTGTCTTGGGATTACTTTAAAGGTTACAAATAAATTAGAATTTAAGAGTCTTGTAAGAGAGTCAGTCTGGTCTTGTCTTGAGCACATCACAGGCCGCATGTACTGAAGCTCGTCCTTTGTTACAAGAGTTTTAACTCCTCCTCGCGCGCCACCATTTTAAGAGGGGAAAACAACAGCGTAGCAATACTAGACGGATAGAACTGTTATGATATATATATATATATATATATATATATAGAGATAACTTTCTGCCCTCCACAAAAGACTGGTATGAATGGAAATTAGCAGGGGTCAGACTGGAGAGCTGTCCATATGAATGGCTGGCAGTAGTAGTGGCCACCCATCTACGACTATCTCGTCGAAAGTCGTGGCAAATGTACACGAGAAAAAATGAAACGTTATAAGAGCCTGGAAGCATATGTTTGGTTTGAGGTAGGTTACATAAATGTATTTGAAATACTTCTGAACCAGTACTTGTACTTTTACCAAGAGTATTTTAGCTACTTAAGTACAGAATGGGAGTGCTTTTACCACCTCAATCAATCAATCAAATTTTATTTATATAGCA
The DNA here is from genome assembly GCA_020466265.1 of Siphamia tubifer. Taxonomy (NCBI): domain Eukaryota; kingdom Metazoa; phylum Chordata; class Actinopteri; order Kurtiformes; family Apogonidae; genus Siphamia; species Siphamia tubifer. The sequence continues at coordinate 10,180,205 of CM035792.1, read as the reverse complement.
CCTTCCAACACCAAAAGCTGCACAAGGTGCTTTCCAAAATGAGATAAAAACATAACAAGTAACAATTATAAAACTAAGATAAAAACAAAGATAAAACAAGTTTTAAAACCATAGCAACAACATAAAGACATGGACAGTCGACTATGTCAAACGCTTGCCTAAATAGATATGTTTTTAACTGAGATTTAAAAACAGCTAGCACAGTCGTTGATCGTAATGGTGCTGGAAGCACATTCCACAGCCTTAGGCCAAAAACTGCAAAAGAACGTTCACCACATTTTTTACACCTGGATTTGGGGACAACCAAAGAGATGTGGTCTGAAGAGCGCAGTGTCCTGACTGGTTTATGGATGGTTATAAGTTCAGTGAGGTACCATTGATGGCCTTGAAGAAGAATAACAGAACTCTGAACTGTACTGGGAGCCAGTGAAGAGAACGTAGAACTGGGGTGATGTGGGAATGTTTGGATGTGTTGGACAGAAGACGAGCTGCTGCATTTTGTACAAGCTGTAGTTAGATCTTAGATCTTAGATCAGTAGATGTTTTGGGTTGTTGTGGGTGTTAAGATTTTTAAGGGTTAAATAATGTAATAATATATTTTAAATCAGTTGATTGTGGTACAAAAACAGGATCCAGGAAAAGCCAAGTCCTTTAGAGCAAAGACGGACTGACAACAGTTTGACAGCAACTGCAGAAAATCAAGAAGAAAATGGTCTTAAAAAAGCCTGAAAGGTTCCAGAAATCAGGATTTATTTTGGTTTGTAAAGGGCAGGGGTTCAAGCATCCAACCATTCAGACGGCAGCATTCACCTAGAGCTCACAGAATCACATGGCTCAGGATTACTGAGGGAAAGCGTCCCCAAGAAGTCGAGGTCCAAAGCCAGGGTCTGCCATGGTCTGGGCTTGCGTCAGCATCCTTTACAAAAATCACTGTCAACCCTGTGAAGCTCCATTAATGCTGAAAAGTGCAGAGAGGTTTTGAAGCTACACATACTGTCTTCAAGATGAACAAAGGAAAACGTCCTCATTACAAAGTGATAGACACGTTTTTTTTTTTTTTTTTTTACACTCAGTTACACATGTCAGAATTCATATAAATGTTAAACTGCAGTGTCAGATACTGTTCTGTTGTTTTGTTCTTCAGTTTAGTACAGGTCCGGTCAGGTTCCCAACTCTGGAACTCACTCCCACTACCCATCAGGAACTCTGACTCACTTCGCACATTCAAATCCCTTCTTAAACTCTTTTCTTTTCTTTCTTTCTTTTTCTTTGCAAACTGATTTTCCCTTCGGTTTTTTTATTTTTATTTTTACAATACCTGTCTGTTATGTAAAGCATCTGTGAGTGTCCAAAAAAGTGCTATATAAGTTATTGTTATTATTATTATTATTATTACAGGTCAAATTTAAATAACACTGCGCTACAATTTTTTTTATTTAGAAAGTATCTTCTTCAGACATTAAATACATACATACTTACGTACTTTAATAAGATGAATCAGAAAACAAATAACTTTAGTGTTGGTTAGTTCATGTTTTTAATATATATGATGGTGTGTTATTCCACATATATGCTGGTTTATGTATATGTATACAATTGTAATCGTTTCTTTTTTCTTTGTAATTTAAACTTTTTTTTTTTAATGTAATTACCCCACCATCACCCCTGAAAGGGAAGAGGGATATTGTTTTTTTTCTTCTTGTTTTTCTTTTGGCTGTCTGTCTGCTTGTCAACAAATAATAATAATAATAATAATAATAATAATGAATTAGATTTATATAGTGCTTTTCAAGGCACCCAAAGCGCTTCACATTCGTGGTGCACTATTCATTCACTCTCACATGCTCCCTCTGGTGGTGGTAAACTACATATGTATTCACCTTTGCCCTGGGGCAGACTGACAGAAGCGTGGCTGCCATTTCGCGCCTACGGCCCCTCTGACCACCACCGAACATTCATACTCATTCATACACCAGTGTGAGCCTGGAGGCAAGAAGGGTGAAGTGTCTTGCCCAAAGACACAACAGACTGACTAGGACAGAGCAGGAATCGAGCCGACGACCTGCTCTACCAACTGAGCTATGGCTCCCCCACAAATGTATGGATAAACTACTGAACCAATTTTCCATAACATTTTCAGGAACGCTATGAGGTGGTCCAGAATAAATCCCACAAAATTTTGGTGAATGTAGGTCAAGGGTCAGCTAAGTATAATTATATACACTCTATAGCATAACTATATTTATCCAAATTAAGTCATATAAATTAATTCTTATAGCAAGTGATACAAATATATTATTACAAATATTAAACTTAACCAATTGTTGTGTTTGTAGCTTCCTTTACCACTACAATGACAATATTAGAAAATAAACTGACATGCTTATCTTTATCTTGCTTATCTTTATTATATAATTTAGAATGCACTTTAAAGTTGTTGTAGTTTCTTCCAGAGCTCTGCATGGTCAGGCAGTGGTCTACGTCACAGATATGCTGTGGTCTATGTCACCAGCAGGTCTCTGAGGTCCTCTGATCAGGGCCTCGTTCTCGGCTTAAATCCAAAGGTTGACACTTTTAAAAAGCAGCTGGAGACCATCTGTTTAGACTGGCCTTTCTTTAAGTTGTTTTTTTTATCGTTGTAGATCTGTGTCTGTTTTTATGTTGTTTCCTCCTTTTACTGTATCTTTTATGCCTTGTTGTTTTATGACTTTTATGCCATTTTATGCGTTTTTGCTTCTGTCTTTTTGTGACTTTTATGCTCTTGAAGGGTGCTGTATAAATAAAGTTTATCATTATTATCAGGGTGCGATTCATCCAAAAAAAACAGAGGGGAGGGGTGTTCATAGAAAAAAGCTTGTGCCAAATATTATGACCCTCACAAGTGGGTCTGGCTTGTGGATTGCCAGATGCATTTCCTCTGCGGCAGTGTGCCGTGACCAGCTCTGGATCAGCCAGGAAGGGTCTTGCGGCTTGAGTGGTGAGCTTTATAGTGCCTTCCGCCCGGACTTCGCCACTTCCCAGGGCCGTGGACTCAATGCCCTTTCTCTCCTCCAGACACGAAGGGAGGGACGGGACCCCTTTTACACGACGCCAGGGCAGGAACCGGCCCACGTATACACCAGGCACCAGGGCTCAGCCGTAATGTCGGCTACCCACCCAATCCAACTTGAAACACAGGAGTGTAATGAACATGTGAGTCAGAGGGTCTCCTAGAAACCCCAATGTGCAATTAAAGTGGTGGTCGGTGTGCACCGTCTGAGGTCTGGTGAATGATAATTTTCTCCCTCACTCTCCCTCTTTCTTTCTCACCTCTCCCCTTTTCCCTTTCACTCCTAATCATTTCTTCCGCCAAGGAGGTTGTGTTTTTGCCAGTGTTCGATGGTTGGTTCGTTTGGATGTTCGTTTGTTTGTGTACAAGATAACTCAAATTGATGACATTTTCAGGGTAGGTTGGTAATGGGGAGATCTAGAAATAATTAGATTTTGGTTTTGATCCGGGTCGGGGCGGTGTATGGGGGTCGTCTACCTTGGTTTTTAGTTGCCTCTGCTAAAGAGGTTATGTTTTTACCTGAGCTTCTCTGTCTGTCCGTCTGTCAGCAGCATTAGTTATGGATGTATGTATTTTGATAAAATTTTCAGGATATGTTGGGAGTGTCACAAGGTTCAAATGATTACATTCTGGTGGTGATCCGGAAGAGATCCTGGATTATGGATCACTTTGAAATGTATTCTCCATTTACCATAATATAAAATTTCGAATTTTATCAAAACCCATCCATAACGTTTTGAGTAATGTTGCTCAAAGTCAGACAAACAACCTCCAGCACCTTGGTGGATCTCCCTTCATTTGGAGGGGGCTATCTGCCTTGGCAGAGGTTTGCAGTTTCAGACTGCTTTTATAGTTTTATATTTGCTGATTAAAAATTTTAATCATTTGAAAGCCCTAAAAAGACCTTTGGGGGAAAAAAAGTTGAAAAGGCAAAATGGGTCACCAATTTCATATCTGAGCTTATCAGCAGCATGCCAATACGAAACAAAAATTGTATTTAATACAGTTGAGCACAAAAAACTAAATAGCTGAGAGTGTTCATGAGTAAAATAATAAAAATAAAATACATTACAAAAAGAAAAACATATAATTGCAACTGCTTGGAGAAACTTGTTACAATGGGACACAATAAACCATTTTAATCAGAATCTGTGAATAAAAATATCAATATATAAAAAAATAAACTAATTGTTTATCATTCCATTGCTTAAATGAATACAAACAAGATAAAAAGCATGTAAATTATCAGACTAGATCAACTTAATACATGTCAAAACAAAAGCCATCAAAACACCACATCCAATAGCTAGCTCATTAGGCTGCTTGCTATTGATGTATAAGCTTTTCTCAACAAACGAGATGAAGCCCCCACTGTTTCTGAGTCGATGAGTCAGATGTGCGCTCAACATGGGCAGCAGTGTTCGCTGCTATTATACACAAGCTGTCCATCAATATTCTTTTCATGCTCGTGATCAAAGCAGAAGACAGTATCTGCGTGCTTGACATTTATTTGTTGATGCACATATACTGTATCTTATCTCAAATCATGCAACGAGTCTAAAAGTCTGAATCACACTAGTTAGTACTGGATCTGAGAGGAAATAATAGTAATAAAAAACTGGACAACAAGTCACCTGATGCATTAGATGGACTGAAAAACATGTTTTTCAATGTTTGCTATATAATATTGTATTGACTGGGAAAACAACGAAGTGTTCAGACGTATATGCTAAGTCTATGTCTTTTTTGATTCTAAGAGACTATTCATTCAGTTATGGATGGAATCAGCTTGATATCAATTTTTATCTGCATTTAGAGTTATATTATAGTGTATGTGGTAACAATGTACTACCTGTTTTTTTTATATAATACTGCTGTAACTACCTGTATGTTATGTTATTTCTTATGGCATTTTGTGTGCTATACTTAAGCATTTTCATCCTGCCACAAGTTATACAATGCTATTTAATTGTCGCAATTTCTGCCAAAGACAGCAGTTTATATATCTGTAACTACAAACCCTAAACCTAACTAGCAACCCCCAACCCGAAACCTAACTGCTAGCCCTAACTGCTCACCCTAAACCTAGCCACTAACTGCTAAGCTGAACCTGTAACCCTAAACCTAACTGCTAATAATAAACCTAATAGCTAACTGCTAAATGTAACTGCTAACCCTAACCACTAACCCTAAACTTTATGGTTAACTGCTTAACCTAACTGCTAACCCCAAACTCTACTAAACCTAACTGCGAAACCTAATATTTAGCCCTAAACCTAACTGCTAACCCTAAACTTAAGTACTAAACCTAACAGCTAACTGCTAAACCTTACTGCTAACCCCACTAACTGACTGTTAAACCAAACATTTAACCCTAATCCTAATTGTTAACCATAAAAATAACCACTAACTGCTGTGCTTAACCTTTAACCCTAAACCTGAGAAACTGCTAACCCTAAACCTAACTGCTAATCACACTGTATTTGAAGCTTCCTGACCATGTGTGCACAAAGCTTATAATACACAGATAACACACCAATCTCCATTCGTTCTACAAGAATTTAGGATTGTTGAAAACTATGGTGGTTGAAGGCAGATACAGGCAACAGGCTGAAAAACACTGGAGACGCAAATAAAATCCCAACGCTCTAGATTCATCTTAATCATCCGCAGTTATTACCTCTACTATAAATATTTCTTTAGGTCTGATACTGTGCATTAGGTCGTCTACAGTAGTTAATTAGATGAGTTTTTTTTCCATGCCACAACTCCTTAAAAGTTAATAATGTGGACTGTTTGTAACCCCAATGGGCGACATTATGTACTGAACCGAATCTTCAACTCTGTGAAATGTTTCATTTAACACATTTGCAGACACTGTTCAGACTTACAGACTTATTACAGACTTTATTATCACTGCTATTTAACCCTGTATTTTACTTTTCTTTGTCTTTTGCTCAGCCTATATTCCACTGTGTATACTTTCATGTTGTATATATTATATATATATATATATATATTTTTTTTTTACATATTTTCCATTTTACTGTCTATTTCTGTTTATATTTATTCTGCAGTAAGTTTAACTCGATAACATTTCATCCTTCGAGACATTATTATGTTTCACTGTGTAGATGCTGTTCATGTTCTGTACATTTTTTTTTTCCAGTTTCATTTCCCAACAGCAGTGTAGAGTTTAATTGTATTTTACACTATCACATTGCGTTTTAACAGACAGACAGGGGTGATGTTTTTGTCATCACAGTTCAGGTGCAACTAACAGCTCACAATAATTTCAGTGTTATGTTGCAACCCCAAGAGGCATGTGATTGTTAAAATGCATAGAAATGGCTGTTTCCTTTAACTTAATCATTTAGAATTCTAAAAGTAAAAAAAAGTTGATAAAAAAAGCACTTTTTAAAGTTATACTATGTGTTACGAACTGGAGGTGAAACATATTTTAAAAGACACCAGAGTCAAAAGGGTATTGTTGAAATAACACATTTTTATTCCTGCTGAATTTTATCTGGCCGTTCTTGAGCTTCTTTGTGTAAAGAAGGGCTTTAAACACCGCTTTTAAACTCTATGCCCAAAGGAACAAAAGAAAAGACCAGAGTGGAATGGTTAAATAAACATAAGGACAGTGTGCTGGACAGGCCAACCCTATACATGGTCGTAGAACCTGTCCGCGCATCGCTAACAAACAAACAAACCACTATTCAAGTCCTAACCAAAAGAAATGCCAAAACTAATTAAGTTAAATATACAAGTATTCAGAGAATGCCTAATCTTACCCCTATTTTGTGCCAATCTCGGGTTTCTATGACAACCTGTTCTTGAATTAAAGCCAATAATGTGATTTTGACCTTTTTGCTAAATGCGACCTTGACCTTTGACCTTTTGCAACATTGATAATTTCATTATATGTATATATGTGTCAGTGTGTGTAATGTTATAATAATGGATTAGATTTATATAGCGCTTTTCAAGGCACCCAAAGCGCTTCACATTAGTGTTCCATTATTCATTCACTCTCACATGTTCCCTCTGGTGGTGGTAAACTACATATGTAGTCACAGTTGCCCTGGGGCAGACTGACAGAAGCGTGGCTGCCATTTCGCGCCTACGGCCCCTCTGACCACCACCCAACATTCATACTCATTCATACACCAGTGTGAGTGACACTGGAGGCAAGGACACAACGGACTGACTAGGACAGAGCGGGAATCGAACCGGCAACCCTTCGGTCAATGGACGACCCGCTCTCCCAACTGAGCCATGGCCGTCCCATAATATATATTATATATAATATATATTATAATATATCCAGTATTAAGTTATAGTGTGACAAACGGTGTTACAGAAGTTAATTTTGCGACATGTCACCTTTGACCTCAAGAGATCTCAAAAACATTGGTCGTAGGTGATAACACCAATATTCATTGAGCATCATTTGGTTCCCATCTGAACGTTCTGTGACCCACCGTTCTTGAGTTATAACCGATAATGTGATTTTTGACCTTTTAGTTAATTGTGACCTTGACCTTTCCATGAAACTGGTCGACGAATCACGGTGAAGTATAGACTCAGAGAGCGGGTGTCGCAAAGTGGCACTGTGAAGATTAGGAAAGAAACGACTGGAAAGAATCGTAGAAGAAGAACAACGATCATAGCTGCTGACTGGGTGGCCATATCCTTTTATCAAAGATGAGTAAAGTTTGCTGACGTTTAAAGATTGCTCACATTCTTCAAATTGTTTTGACAGAAACGACAACAGTTGTTAAGCTCCATAATCCCCAATTTTGTTTAGTTATTCGTAACTTTCTCTGGACTCCTTTGTGGATTTTCCAGTGCTCTAACAACATCATAAAGATTACGCTAATTGGTTGTAGTACCGTCCTATTGCATACAGGATTTGAAAGATAACCTTTTAGCCCCGCCTCCCCTGATTATGAAGCACAACTAGACTCAGTCATGAAATCATTAGGGATAGCGAGGCTAGGCTAACAATAGACAAAAAAGTGTATAAACCTAGAAACACACAATCAATTCGACAGAAACATTTACAAAAGTATCAGTCAAAAACATGCAAAATTCTTCTAGTAACTCAATATTTACCATAAATTACCCTGAATAACTTGCAACCTCTGTTTGAAAAATGGATGTATATTCATAAGTAAGGTAAAAAGTTTACTTTATATAAGATTTTCACATCATTACTGTTTTTTAATTTGCCATGTGTGATTATGATTTGTTGTTTTTTCTTAACTTGTTTGTTTTAGGTGAAAAATAATAAATCGTGTGGCAAATAACTTGTTCATCGTCAGCTTGACCAGTGTGTCTGAAACAGAGCTGGTGTGTAGGTGTTAATAAATTTATACGACGTGGGAGTAGTTGCAGAGTCAGCACGCAGAGACTCTTTCATTCTGGACTCTGTTCCAGGCAAAAGTTGCTTTTTTTTATACTGAAAATGCATCTCACATCTTTTTATTATAATTTGTAGTCTGCCCGGAGTGGCAGTCTGAGCAACGAAAAGCACTAACACCGAAAGTGGGAATGAAAAAAAAAAAAGAAAATGTATTCAAAAACAAGTCTCAGGATTGTGACCTTCATGAAATGCATGACTGGAACAGCAGGTGGGTTTGAAATCAGTAGTTTTGTCAGTACTTTCTGGAAAAGAAAACTAGATTTTACTGGAAATCAATGTTATTTTATATTGTTACCACAGGGGTGTCACGATTAATCTAGTTCATCACAATTAACTATTTATTTTTTAGTCATATTTAGAGTTCCCAATTATTTTGTCATTTTACAAATACATATTTTACGCCACAGCATCACTTTATGTTAAAGAAGGCAAAATAATATTTTGTCAGCCTATTGTCAGGGGCTCCTTTTGAGTCTTTATTATTATTATTATTTTTTTTTATATATATATTTTTTTTCCCTCCATTTGTCATATTCGATTAAGGCAAATGTTAGTGTCTGTACCACTACTGGTTTCTTTTTTAATAAAAACATTTGTACAAACCGAGCCTATTTGTTTTTCTACACTGATCAGACTATTACAATGAACTTAAATGACACAAAAATGTGCCACTAAACTGCAAGTAATCGCAAGTTAACGATCGCATTTATGTGATTAATTGTGATGAAATATTTTAATCGATTGACAGCAATAATTGTTAGTCATGCACATACTATATATTTTTCCAATTTACAACTCTAGAAAACCTCAATAAGTGACAACTGCAAAATAATTTTTACTTTCAAAATTAATGTGAATTAACACATGAAATCTGATTAAAAATGCAGTAAAGGTTGTTTACAGTTGCTTTGTTAAAACTGTTAAAGGTGTTGAATAACCATGTTAATTGCATATACTGTATATATATATATATATATATATATATATATATATATATATACACACACACACACACTAGGGCATTAACTGAAACATCGACTAGTAGTAATAGTAGTACTATTAATACTATAAAACAATATAGATTTATAGTTTAATGCACTTAAAGTTGTTTACAGTTGTTTTCTTGAAACTGTCGAAGGTATTGAATAAACATGTCAATTGCACATATATTCCAAATTTTGCATATGTTTTGGATATTTTATCACATTTTCTGGTGGTTATCTTTTGAATTTTAGAAGACTTTTTGAATACGTTTGAGATTTTTCATTGTTATTTTGTCTAAGATTATTTTCGGTGTGAATGTTAGCATGTTTTGGATATTTTTTTTCTCCACATTTTTTGTTACTTATTGCAGGTCAGTTGCAGTCTCTGTCTCTGTTCAGGTTCTTAAACACTATAAAAAAAAATTGACACTATAGAACAATAGTTTTATAGTTGTTTTCCTTACTGAGCGTTTTGGCAGTGGCTCTAAGCAACTGCCTACCTCGCCTGTCCTCAAAGCCGGCCCCTGCACACATGACGACTTCAGAGGAAAATGCTGTGAACTCTGTATTTTCTCCACAGCTGTATTTCTTTTTTTTTTTTTTTTTTTACATCACTCTGTGTCATTTTATTACATTGTTTTTCTGTAAGTATGACAGGAAATCTGAAACTGCAATTACATTCATTCTATACAATAATACTCACAAAGGAAGTAATTAGAAGTCATTTACAATCACTTGCAGGGTTTGTGTTAATCACCTCATCACTGCTGTACTTGGCCTCTGTGGTTCTTTTTCCCTCTAAATTTCATTCTCTGCTTTCTAATGAAAGTTAAAAATGTTCTAAACGATCCCGGCCGGGGTGTGTATCGGTCTAAATTAACAGTTGGAACTGGGCTCGTCTGCATCAACAGAAGGGGCTGCAGCTCCCCCCGGATGAATATTGTTCAATGAGCAGCAGTCAATGTAAATAATAAAATAAATGTTAGCGTTGTAAAGTATGACAAAAAAATGAACTACACTGTGCATGAGACACATAATTAACCATGTGTAAAATGTTGCTTAACAACAATTCTAACCCCTCCGGCGGTGTATTTAACAAGAGCACTGGCGAGCTGAGCGCAATTTACATCAGTCCTTGACAATCTTAATTGGTTTAAGAATTCTAAAGCCCTGGATCTCAACCCAGTACTTAGAATGAAAACAGGTCGAGCCAAAATGTTTCCACTCGCGCTGGCACAGAATCAAGGTGATGTAGCGACATGGCTTTGACAAAGCAAAGAGGGAGAAAACAGGCTGCATTTATGTTTACAGTGGAATATCAAGATTCTATTCCAAGTGCAGAAGACATTTGTACAGACTAATTATCGTTTTAACAGTTGAACATCAAAATGTTTCTAATGACGGAGCTCTTTATTTACGTCTGCTACAGAAGGCAACAGGCTTTGACTGATCCTTTTTCCACTCTTATATGAAGCATCTGTTTTTAATTATTATTGAATTCGGTATGTGCGGTTAAAACTACAAGACTGTAAATAGAAAGTCAACATGTATGAATATGTCTGTGGGTTTTTTTTTCCCCACAGAAAAAAGCCTGTGTGTTGTGATGTTCTGACCCTCACTCCCATATCAATAACATAAATGAGGCTCAATTCACTAAATGAACATTTCAAATCAAGTTTTTTTTTTTTTTTTTTTTCCGATGCTGCAGTTCATGTGGCCTTTTCTATTTCATCTGGGTCCATATACTTGGTGTTCATTTGCTCATGAATGGGCAGTTTTTCACAGATTTTATCTGCTCACATGTGAGGGCAGGGTACGGTGGTGCGCCCAGGACCAGGGTTCCGTTATTTCTAAGCGCATGAGACCCATACACAGATGGGCCACGTTCAATGTAGGGTACCGGGGGTCAAGCCGGTGGGAGTCAGGTTGGGGTGGTTTGCCACCCTGTCCCCCCCCCCCCCAAGAGGGAGAAGGTGGGTCCAACTGTGAACCTTATAGCCCCCTCTGCCCGAACTTTGCTGCATATGAAGTTCGTCTTTCAAGCATTTTGTGTTCACGCCGTCAGAAAGACTCATGGACCACAGAACCCAATGGTGATGTCCACAACCAGCGGGGGGGGGTGATGATCCTTTCCACCCCCCACGCAAGCAGCAAAATCAGTTGAGTCTAACAGACTCGATTGGTGAGGGTTTTGAACCTGGTAAATCGCACCCAGACTACTATTACTACTACTACTATTACTACTATCACTACTACTATTACTACTATCACTACTACTATTACTACTATCACTACTATTACTACTACTATCACTACTACTATTACTACTATCACTACTACTATTACTACTATCACTACTACTATTACTACTATCACTACTACTATTACTACTATCACTACTACTATTACTACTACTATTACTACTATCACTATTACTACTACTATTACTACAACTATCACTACTACTATGACTACTAGGGTATTAACGACTTCAGTTTTTTTTTCAAGTTGACTTATCTGTCGAAGTCGAGTCCACAGGTCGTGATGACATTATCACATTGTCAGTGGAGGAACAACACAGACGCACGTCTGTCCAACAATGAGCAACTTGTATTAAAGTTCACTGTAACGTAACAATGTCCACTGACAAGACACAAGGATCTACATTTTAACCCCAACAAAACAAAGGCTAACGTTAGCAAAGAGTTTTCTGTTAATTTTAACTGAACAACATCAGTAGGTGAACATATGTCCACATTTGGTCTGGACCCACGGCTCTAAAACCGGACTATCCACACATCTGTCACATGTCCTCACTTTTTATATTAAGTGCAAAAAGTTTAACGCAGTGGCAACAAAGACGAACACCACACCGCCCACATCATGTTTGGAAGAAAAGAGTGCTATTTTTACTACGACTACTATTACTATTATTATTACGACTACTACTTCTACTATTACTACGACTACTATTATTACGAGTACTACTTCTACTATTACTACAACTACTATTACTATTATTATTACGACTACTACTTCTACTTCTACTATTACTATTATTATTATTACGACTACTACTTCTACTATTACTACGACTACTATTATTACAAGTACTACTTCTACTATTACTACTACTACAACTACTATTATTACTGTTATTACTACTACTACTATTTGTGATGTGCTGGGAGTGAGAATGTGTCGATACATCAATCAACATGTTTTAATGTAAATGGCTTTATAATATAATATAATATATTGTTGCTGTTGGGATTAAACCTTGTAAGTCCATTTTTGGTCTTTTTTTAAGGTTATAAAACAGTACTATTGGTCAGTGTTTGAGTTGGTCTGATGGTTTTACAAATATTTAACCAGTGAAATGTTGAAATAGGTTTGGGACTACATCTGTTAACTCCATTCATATATTTGGAAAACACATTGTTTTTCCATTTTACTGAAAAATAACCCTTTTGGACATAAAAGGTTTCCATCTGACAGCAACAATATAATATAATATAACATGATGTTGCAGACATAGTTCCCACAGTAACTACAGAGCCTCTGAATGTCCAAATGGGTTATATCTGATGACCATGAAAACATGAAAAACTGCATTTACAGTAATTATTTACATTTATTAATGAGTAATAATGCAACTGTTGAGGCTTAAAATTTCATTGCACCATATTTATCAAAACATAAAACCAGGAACATTGTAAATGTCAGTAAGAGAATGTGAGATGGAGGTGAGCTGAGTGTGGATGTCCAGGTGGATGTCAGACAGTTCAGGTTGATCCATATGTCAATCAAAGGACACGTCTGCAGAACCACATGAAACAGTCAGGTGGACTTTTTAGCCCCTGCCTGAACATTAACGTCCCTCTACCTGTGAGCTATATTTAGAATATTTCATGCAGTTGTGTCCCAGGGGAAAGTGAAACCCTGAAGTCTCTTAAACCCACCACAGTTCAATGACAAAAACAGACTGAGTTTTACATGTTTCATTTCACAGGTTAACCAGCGCATACATTAAAACTGATCAAATAACATTTTACTTCTATCCTGCATTTTGTCCTCTGTAGGGGACAACGCTTTAACTGGAAAAATACTGTCCATGGCAAAGGACATTCCAGAAAAAATATTACTACTACAGCTACTACTATTACTGCTACTATTATTCTACTGTTATTTTTACTACTACTCATACTTCTATTATTACTACTACTACGACTACTACTACTACTACTACCACTACTACCACTACAACTTCTACTTGCACTTCTTCTACTACTACTACTACTCTTAATACTACTACAATTACTACTACAACTCTAATATTACAACTCCTACTACTACTTGCACTTCTACTTACTACTACCGCTAATACTTCTACTATTATTACTACTGCTACTACTATTACTACTACTCCAATACTACTACTACTACTTCTACTTGCACTTCTACTACTACTACTACTCTTAATACTAGTGCTAATACTTCTCCTATTATTACTACTGCTACTATTCTACTATTACTAATTCTAATTGTACTTCTACTACTACTACTACTACTACTACTACTACTATTGTTACTGCTACTCCATGTATAGCCAGACTCTGAAACACATTTACACAAACCCAACAGAATGTATTCCAAACACTAATGATAATTTAAGGAAATCAAACCAAAATATCTCTATTTAAAAGTTGAAATTCAACATATTTTCACTTTGAAATTTGAAAGTGTAGGAAACTTCAAACATCACACATGGACAAATGGGTTTCATCTAGTAGAACACACATTACAGCAGATATTAGAGGTCTTACAGGCCGGCCTTCCACAAACAAGCTCTAAATAATAATTATAATGATGAAAAGCTTGTGTGATTACATTTTTATGATCTGTTAGCACATGCACAAATATACTTGTTTGAGCTGGCAGTCAACTGTGGGAATAGTTTGATGATTCAGAGCTAATCACACAAAACCTTCCCAAAACATTGTGCAATTATATGTACATATTAGCATCTGTTTTATTTCCACCTGCCCCTTCAATGTTTTCAGTCGATTAAAGTCAGCAGTCATTTGTTTCCTTTTTTTTCCCACCTCTGCGTTCAATACTGCGCTGTAATCCCTCACCACAGGGACTCGCCACTAAACACAAGACTCTTTATCAGCTTAAACTGAAAAGTGGGGCTGCATCAGACAACAGTGTGTCCTCTAATTGGGACCTTGAAGAATTCCCTGTATGGCTTAATGAAAATTTTGTTTCAGATATCTGCAAACAAAACACACAGGAGCGTGACATCACTCTGCAGTTTGAGCACATTTGGAAGCAGTGGCATCTGGTGAAATGGTGTCTTTTGGTGGTGGGAAGACTATAGAAGGGTGTGGAACAAAATAACTGCTCATTATGTAATAACGGCTCATTATGTAATAACATCATAATGTAATAACGGCTCATTATGTTATAACATCGTAATGTAATAACGGCTCATTATGTAATAATGGATCATTATGTAATAACGGCTCATTATGTAATAACATCATAATGTAATAACGGCTCATTATGTAATAATGGAGCATTATGTAATAATGGAGCATTATGTAATAACATCATAATGTAATAACATCGTAATGTAATAACGGCTCATTATGTAATAATGGAGCATTATGTAATAACGGCTCATTATGTTATAACATCGTAATGTAATAACGGCTCATTATGTAATAATGGAGCATTATGTAATCATGGATCATTATGTAATAACGGCTCATTATGTAATAACATCATAATGTAATAACATTGTAATGTAATAACAGCTCATTATATAATAACATCATAATGTAATGACGGCTCATTATGTAATAACATCGTGATGTAATAACAACTCATTATGTAATAACATAATGTAAAAACAGATCATTATGTAATAACGGCTAATTATGTAATAACATCGTAATGTTATATCATCATAATGTAATGACGGCTCATTATGTAATAACATTGGAATGTAATGTAGTAAAACATGCTCAACCAAACGATAGAGATGATAGTAAAGGGTCATGAAATGCTATTGCTAATTGCTAATACTAATTCACTAATGATACAAAGACAAAGAGTTAAAACATCTCATTTGAACCAAGTCACAACTAAGATTGGTGAAGGAATAATGTTTGAGTTTTAATATTTCAGTTAAATATAGGGTCAGTAAAAAAAAAACTAATTTAAGGTTAGTCAAAAAATAAAATATATATATATATATATATATATATATATATATATATATATATATATATATATATATATATATATATATATATATATATATATATGGTTTATTTTATAATAGTCCCAGTGAGGTGGAAAAAGGAAAAAAAAAAAAAAAGATTTGTATGACTAACAAAGGGTTGAGTTTATTTTTATTTCTATAATGCACATCATGAGTGAAAGCTGTCGACAGAATAATGTCTTTTCTATTCATCTGTTATTAAAATTGTTCATAATCAGCTGCATTAAGCTGCACCTGTTAAGGGAAATGTTCTCACTCTTTTCTTCTTCTGCACATGATGTATGTTCAGTCATTTCTTTATTATATATCATTTTCATCCATTTAACATTCAAATATGCACATTTTTCTTTGACTCTGTTGCATAAGTCAGACATGTCACAGTTAATATGGCCAGTGGGTTTAGAACAGAGGTGACAGTAATATGGGTAGATTATACATGGTATTAAAATAAACTACAATAAATCATGAGAGTTAAGAAGTCAATGATACCCAGAGCTGGGAAGTAAGTAGAAGTTCTGTACTTAAGTAGATTTTTTTTTTATTTAGGTATCTGTACTTTTCTTCCAACTTTTTACTTTTGCATAAATATCTATATTTTCGAAACCTTCCATTCTCAGAATAGACTTGTTACTTCTTCAAACTTCAACAAGTGGCTTCAGTGGGAAAATCAGTGGAGTTTCTATATGATAGTTTTACTTTTATCTCACAATTTGGACTTGTCATCTCATTTTATTTCATAACTAGAGCGAAAAACTCCGCCAATGAGGTTATGTTTTTCTCTGTCTGTCTGTCTGTTAGTTGGCAAGATAACTTAAATAATGAACATTTCCTAACATGTTGGGGGTGTCACATGGAACAAATGAGTAGATTTTGGTGATGGTCCAGAAGAGATCCTAGATTCTGGATCACTTTGTAATGTATTCTCCATTTACCGCAATGTAAAATTTTAAAGTGATCCAGAATCTAGAATCTCTTCTGGATCATCATTAAAATCTACTCATTTGTTCCATGTGACACCCCCAACACACCATGAAATTTTCCTCAAAATCTGTCCATAAATTTTGGAGTTATCTTGCTAAATGACAGACAGACAAACATAACCTCCTTGGCCAATGTATTTAAAATTAATGCATTTCTTATTTTATATTTATTACTTTTCATCTCATAAGTTTTACCTTTCAATCATAATTATTTTTACTCTTTATCTAAATTATGCATTTTTTAAAATCTCATATTTATGGCTTTTTTTTATTTAATTTTTTTTATCTCATTTGTGACCCCCCCCCCCCCCCACACTTTATCTTAAATTTCCTCCCCATACCCACAAAACTGGGTCCCATGGCCCAATCAAAAATATTATCGATACAGTAACTCACTTTTTATCCCATAATTATGCATTTTTTATTTAATATTTATTACATTTTAAATATCATTATGATGACTTTTTATTTCAATTAGTGACCCCCCCCCCCCTAATTTTTCCTACATTTTCTGTCCATACCCACTAAACTGAGTACTGTGTGTCAAACACATTTTCTACACAGTAACTCACTTTTAAAGGCTTTATTTTTGGAGACTTTTGAAACTTTTCACCTTTTTTCCTGGTTAAATAAATATTTAACCCATGGCGAAATAAATAAATAAATAGATAAATTGCAGTTTTACTTCTATACTTTATTACGATTTTTTTTTTTTTTAACCTCAGTAAAGGAGCAGAATGGGAGTACTTTTACCACCTCCGTTAGAAACTGATATAAAAGTAGTACTGTTTTTTTTATGGGTTACATTTTTACACTCCTCTACAAATATAAATTCTGTTGTCCAACTTCATGAAAGAAACAAATAAATTAAAGTAAACTGTTAATTCTTTTGAAAGAATGACTCTATAAAAGTGCTTTATGTTTAATCTGAGTGTGATTTAGTGCTTCCTGTTTGTCTTCTCCAACAGGGTTGTTTTCTCTAAGGTCAGGTGCTTTCTGTTTTTACGGTTCTGTTCTGCTACAACACATGAATCCTGTCCATATCAGCCTTTTACTCCAGAGAGACAAGGCTGGCGGCAGTGACTGCTGTGTTTCACTTAAAACAAGGATCATTTACACCCATCTGATACCTGTCAGGTGTGTTACAGGGCACCGCAAACACTTTGTTAGCACTCACTTGGCAGGAAGTAGTGTGATCTTTGCCATATTCTGCACTTTTTGCTGCAGGGGATTCTGTTTGTTTGTTTGTTGCAGAGAGCAGATGTGTTACACCACTGTATGTATGAAACCACATTAACCCATGAAGACCCAAACATCCACCATCAAGCAGATTTATCTACTGAAATAACATGTTTAATACCTTTTTGATTGATGAATACAAATTAAAAAAAGGATACAATGGATACAAGTGTTATTTCTTAATTCTTGATGATGATAATGATGACAGAAGTTTATTTTGAACAAAACAAAAACAAAAAATTGACAAAATAAAAACAACAATAAATGCAATAACATATTCAAAAAGGAGTGAGAAGAAGTCAAAACATATCTAATCCCAGCCCTTCTCCTGTGCACGTTTGTATACATTCACTTCCCTAGTTTACTACTAATACTGCTACTACTAATCACTTTAATAATAATATAATAGTAATAATACATAATAATAATAATAATAATAATAATAATAATAATACATATGTACATTTCAACAATGAAAATGAGGGTGAAACCCGTGCCCGGCAGTGAATTTGAAGTAGCATTAGCATTAGCATCTACAAGAGAAGCAGTAGCTGCTGCACAAACTGGAAAAAAATGTTGGATCAAACTGGTTCATGTGCTCTCTGTGGAAATAAAGCCTTTTTTTTTTCCTGAACGTGTTCAGAACAAGTGACGGCACAAAACCTAGTGTGATGCTACTCCGGTAAAGGTAAACACATACACAGCAAGAGGAGAGGGGGGAGTATTCCTTCACGCATTCTGAGCCAATCAGAGACGCCTCGTCCCCGAGGACATACAGTTCAACCTAAAGTAATTTTTCTGTCGTGCAAAAACAGCTTGAAATAAAGCAATCTGGATGTTTTTTTTAAAGGTGTCATTCCGCTGAAAACCACTTTTCCACGCTCCTTTTGGAATCTGATGGGTCACCCCGACTTACCAACACATGCTGCCTTTGACAGTAGTTTGTCACCTCCACTGGCTGCATACTGCATTCACAGAAAACGAGGGACCCAGAAAAAGCTGGTCCGTCTGATGTTGGATGGACTTTAGCATCACCCATGTGGGGTTAAACCTGTCCCTGGTAGCGAATCTGAAGTAGCATTAGCATTAGCATCTACAAGAAAAGACAGCGCCACAGTAGCTGCTGCACAAACTGGAAAAAAAATGTTGGATCAAACTGGTTCATGTGCTCTCTGTGGAAATAAAGACTCATTTTTTTCCCTACATGTTTTCAGGACAAGCAACGGCACAAAACCTAGCTGGATGCTACTCCGGTAAAGGTAAAAATATACACAGCGAGACAATAGGGGGGAGTGTTCCTTGATGCATTCTGAGCCAATCAAAGACACTTCATCACCACGTTATGGATATCTACACTGTACATTTTGCAGTGTTAATTTGGAGACAATGGGACCAAATGCACTCTAGAAGAAGTTAAATAAACTCTCTAAGTGTTGATTTAACACTGCAAAATTGACTGTGTATGAGGAAGTACCGGTTCGACCTGAAGTAATTTTTCTACTGTGCAAAAACAGCTGGAAACAAAACACCAACCTACAATGTATTCAGTAGCAATGGGGAACACAGTAATATTAATGAAATAACCATGGAATGACTCGTTTAAATACAGTATTTGTAAAAGTATGTGCGGTGAGGATTAAAAAGGCTCAGGCTCACAAATCCACAGAGTGATATTTCTCCAAATGGCAGTTACATAATGCAACGGACAAGGCGGACCTCTCTCTGAAGGCCACCTCTGATTCTTATGTGTGTGTGTGTGTGTGTGTGTGTAAAAAAAAAGTATAATGTTGCATGTTGTATTCCTGGATCTATGCCCTTTATGTCAGCCGCTCACCGTGGCTACACCTGTGAGTGTTTCCCCACAGAGTTAGAGCGTTAAACTGCACCACAGGTCACTCAGTGTTCTCAATGCACTCAACCTACTTCTACTTACCATGGAAAGTTTTAAGGCTGCTATTAAGATGAAGGACACTCAAAAGGAGAGACTACACCGCTGAGATGAATTGAGATCCAGTGTCTTTTGATGCACTAAAAAAAATAACTTTCTCTCTTGGTTTATGAGCCATAACTGACTGAGCATCCTTTAGAGTATGACACATCATCTTCAGACTGTAACCTTGCAGCTATTTGGACCATTGATGGTGCTGCGAACCAACTGTTCAGCATTTCACTGAAGGTTTAGAGAAAATATAAATGACTGTAAATTATGATTCATATTATTATGGATTTTTTCCTGTAGAATATTCACTAGTATTGAACAATGTTGTTGGGTAGATATGCAAAATATACAGTACGTGTGTGGCTAAACGTAGAAAATATAGTATATTAAAGGCACTTATTGTATATAGAGAATAATTAAGTTAGTATCTGTAGTGTAACCCATGGGAGTAATCATGATGTTGATATTGGTGGGGACGTAATGTGACGACTTCCTCACGAGAGACAGCAACAATAAATCAATAAATAAGAACACAGCTAAAATAATTAAAATAACTTTAATTTTAGGAATGTTTTTTTTTTTATTTCTTGAGCCACATTTTGTCTCTTTTCTATTGTTTTCTATGTATAACTGCATTATATATATTTAATTACAGTTATCGTCACAATACCCACATTTATGTCTAGTTTGGTATCGTTTTTGTCACATGATAAAAGTTCGTAGATGACAATATTTAAGTCACTATAAGACGCACTGTCAATGAATTCATATATAAGGTGCACTGGATTATAAAGCACGTTAAGTGAAGTCAAAATTGTTAGATTAAAAAGTCAAAATTATGAGATAAAAATGGAAAATTATTAGGAAATGTCAAAATCATAAGAAAAAAATAAGAACAACCAAAATTCATCCATATATAAGGTGCACTGTAATCTTTGGAGGGAAGTAAAATCAGTGTCATATTAATGAAATAACCATGGAATGACAGCTTTAAGTACAGTAATGAACTTCCAACTCTGGTGTGTATATATGTTTTTTGTGTCTTAATGCCAAGAGCTGCTGGATGAAATGTCATTGTACCTCGCATAATGACAATAAAGATTCTTAATTCTTGATATATATAATATATAATAATAATAATAATAATAATAATAATTATTATTATTATCATGTATGGATATATTTTGCATTGACTTTTAATTTTCCAATTATCTCATGTGGGGTCAGGATCAGCTAATGGGCTACAGGTCAGTTCTACTTCATATGTAAGACATTTTTTTATTCATTAGTCATATCTGCAATACAAAACACAAATACAATTAAGTAAAATATTAATAAAATGGGATAAATAGGAAGAAAGCTGCGTGATTGATTAAGCAAAAGCTTGGTCTGTATTTAAAATGACCTTCATATTTTCATTTTAATACGCCTTCAAATGTAAAATCTACATTTTATATGAGCTAACAGTGTGCTACTGAATACAGACGGTGGACTGAAAATGAACAAATATCTGCTTGTGTATTATTCACACAGGTTATTTAATGTGGAAGAATGCGAGCATGTGTCAATAGCTTCAGGCTTTGCACTGTGTATTTCCCCAGTGTCTAAATCAGACCCATAGGATATTAATGAAACATGATAAATGAAAGCAGACTACTGGTCACATGTCAATTTCCGCCGACCACTGGTTGTTCGGTGCATTATATGGATCACTGACCAGAGCGCCTGCCTTTCATTTATAAGTAGATGTTTGTTTGTTTGTTTACAGATTTTCCTACTAAATGTTGCACCATGTTTTCCCTCTCTGTCATAACTGAGGGGGTGTTTTACACGATTTATGCAAGAACAGTATACACTTCAATCCACCTCCTCATATCTTAACTTTCTACTGTGTTGAAGGAATGTGATAAATATAGTCGTTAAGTATATATGGTGGCTCTTAACCCTTGACTGTCTGCTCTGCCTTGGTGCAGATCTGTGTTCTAGTTGTTTCTGCAGCTATATATTGTAGTCATGCTAATGCTAATGCTAATTTTGAACTGCACACAACAGCAGATGCAGCATAATAAAGAAGAAATAGTCTGCTTAAGGGGAAGTTAATTTAAATTGTATTTATTTTTATCATGCGTGTACAGATAGAAACAGAAAAACATCTACTGATTTAGCAACTTTTGAACAGAGGTGGATTGTAACTTAGTAAAACTACTTCGTTACTGTACTTAAGCATTTGTACTTTACTTGAGTATTTATTTTTTTGGCAACTTTTTACTTTTACTCCCTACATTTTTGCTTAAATATCTGTACTTTATACTCTTTCTTAGAAGCATATACTCATTCAAACTAAACACATGTGACAGTATGAAAAATAAGTCAGTGGGAGGAGCGAAACTGTGACTTTATATATTATATGTATATATATATATATATATATATATTATATGACTATTAACTCACAATTTTGACTTTTTATCTCATAATTTAGATTTTTTTATTTCACAATTTTAATATTTTATCTCACAATTGTGACTTTTTCTCTTAAAATTATGCAATTTTTATCCCAAAAATCTCATTTGTAATTATTTAAAAATCTCACAATGATTTTTTTTTTTATCTCAGTTTTCCCTGTTTTTCCTAAATTCCCTGTCCATACCCACAAAACTGAGTACAGTGACCCTATCACACACATTATCTACACACAGTAACTAATTTTTAAATGCTTTATTTTAGATATTTTTGAAACTTTTCAGATTTTTCTTGGTTAAATAAGTATTGCGTTCACGGCAAAAAAAAAATCCACTGTTACTTTTTACTTTTATACTTTATTACAATTGTGAAATTGTTTTCTTTTTTTTTTACTTAAGTAAAGGAGTTGAATCAGTACTTCTACTATATTTTTTTGTATTTTTTTCAGTATTTTTTTGCACCAGTAGCTGTACTTCTACTTAAGTACGGAATATGAGTACTTTGACCACCTCTGCTTTTGAACCACTAATAAATACATATACAGGCAGACACTGCATTTCCATATGTTTATTAGTTGCACATATCAATTTAAGACTCCTCTTGTGTTTTTCTATCCATAATATTAAACGATCTAGATGCAAATCAAAGCTATAAACCATAACATCCAGAATCATTTATGCAATGAGCAGTTTAATCTCATGTAAAATGAACTAACTAATATCTGAAGGATCTTAAGGAGTCGTCCAAAGGTTTGATGCATGGGGGTGCGTGCTGGGAGGAGGAAGATTTTCCGCACTGTGATCCTGACAAGGTGCTCCGCATCCCAACAAATGAGTTCAGAGCTTCAGGGGTTTTGACCAACCCACGGCACACATCCATGTCCAATTATCTGCTTGGGATATTGCTGTAGCTTGCTTAATTTATGGCACCACCACCACCATTCACACACACACACACTCAGCCCCCCTTCTTATTACATAATAACATGGCTATCGTAGCCACCCTAATATAGAGAAGCCATTATATGTGGAGCTACCTTCATTTGGACTGCTGAGGTGGGGATGATTGCTTCCCCACTGTAGTCTTTAATGACTGATAAGAGCATCTGATCACAGAAAGGTGCCCTCAGTGTCATCACAGCTCTCTAACAACACCAACTCGATGCGTGAAGTGTTTTCAAAGCAGACAGGTAAAGGATATTTTTGTGTAGATATTGTACAGAGAGGCAAAAAACAGGCCCATCAGATACCCCGTACATACAGACAAATGTTAAAAAGGATGAAATAATAACATACTGTATACTTGTGGATGCTACACTAATATTAAAAGCACCTTATGTCCATGTGTGTAGGACGGTGGTTTTCCAACCTTTTTGGCTCCATTTTAAAATTACAAACTTCTGGCAACCCCAGACATTGGAGAGTTTTTTTTGTTGCTAAAATAATGAATCGAATAGAATAACAATATTGATCCTATAACTGGGAAGTTGTTTTGAAACAGCAACATTCGCATAATAACAAAAACTATATAT
This sequence comes from Siphamia tubifer, assembly GCA_020466265.1. NCBI lineage: Eukaryota > Metazoa > Chordata > Actinopteri > Kurtiformes > Apogonidae > Siphamia > Siphamia tubifer. Next base: position 10,156,301 of record CM035792.1, on the reverse strand, counting down.
ATATATATATATATATATATATATATATATATATATATATATATATAAAATGTGTTAAATCTTACATCTTGTATGTACGACTTACCACTTAATATCTGAAACAGATAAAAAAAAACAATTATAGAGCGGTACTATCAAGTTTGTCATGTAGACTGGGCATGGGAAGAATGGAATATGTTCGATACCTCTGAAATTCTCGTACTCATCATCTGAACCCACTTTATCCTCACTATGGTCACTGGGGGCCTAATCCAGCTACAGTGGGTGAAGGTGGGGTACACCCTGTATGAGTCTCCAGTTCATCTCAGGGCTGAACATATATAGACAAACAATCACTGTCACATTAACACCTATGGGTGATTTAGATTAACCAGTTAACTTATCAGTGCATGTGTTTGAATGGTGGGAGGAAACTGGAGAACCCGGTGAAAACCCACATGGACACAGGGAGAACATGCAAACTCCACACAGAAAAGTCTGGTGTGGGATTCTAACTAGGGTCCTTCTTGCTGTGAGGCACGAGTGCTAACCACTGCACCACCCCCTCTCAAATTTAATATTCAAATGTTCAATGTAACTTAAATCTGCACCAAAAAAATAAAAGGAAAATAAATCCACAAACTAAAAACAAATGTCTAGTAATGCATATAAATGTAGGTTGTGGCTGCTCCTTGAAGCTGTTGTATTTGTAATTCTTGCCGAGCATTCGATGAAAAGATTGAAAGTCCTGTGTCTGTGAGCTGACTGCTGAGCCAGAGGCAGTTACCTCATCCTTACACAAAGACTGGAAGCACTGACTAAGATTTCGTGTATATGACGCATTGGCCGAAGGGACTGGATCAAAAGGAAAAGATGAAAATCCACCAAGTAAATACAATCAATCACCTTTTCATGTCACATTATGTCATGTTTGTTTCAGTGCATTTCTCTGGGATGATGTATTATGTTGAGGACAAAGACGACTGACATTAAAGGCTAAGTTGAACATATAAAACCAATTTCACAAACATATCAAAGTATTTTCTGTGCTTAAAGGTTCAACATAAAAGATGTTGGACCATATTGATCCTCTTTCTTTACTGCAGGTTTTCTGTTAGTTTAGTTTATGATTAAACTCAGCTAAAAAAAAATATCACATTACTGTAGTTGTAAATCTGTAAAAATGGTGGCAAGCATCATCATTATTATTATTATTATTATTATTATTATTATTATTATTATTATTATTATTATTGTTTTTATTATTATTATCTGGAAGGAGATCTGAAAATGTCATCAATATCCGTCCATAAGTTTTTGAGTTATCTTGCTAACAACAGACAGAAAAACAAACTCTGGCAAAAACATAATCTCATTTGAAGGCTTGGGGGGGTGGGGTTGGGGTCTGCCTTGGTGGAAGTTTGCGGTATCAGAGAAATTTTTCTGTTTTTGCCCCTTTTTTTTGTCTGTCAGTAACTTTATGTGAAAACTACTACACCAATTTTACAGGTGGTCCCGATTAGATTCCATTCAATTTTGGTGAATGTAGGTCAAGGGTTAAGATCAAGGTCACTAATTTTTTTTTTATTTTTTTTAATTTTCTTCAAAAATGAGCGATAGGGAAAATTTACTAAAATATTGAACATGACATCACTTGTTTGATTATTTTCCTTTGAATATTGTTGATCAGTTTGACATAAACAGACAGACAGGCACATTTATATTTCACTCTTATTTATGCTAACTTAGTTTAGCTTAGGCTGTCTTGTTTCATCTTGACTTGTTTAGTTTTAGTTTTATCTCATTTTGTTTTAGCTTATCACAACTTAGCTTGTCTTCACTTATCTTATCGTAGTTTAGCTTGTTTTATTTTGCCTTAGCTTATCTTATCTTATCTTATCTTGGCTTATATTATCTTGGTGGCATTTATCTGTTGTAGCTTATCTTAGCTTGTTTTCAGTTATTTTATCTTATCGTAGCTTAGCTGGTTTTATTTTGTCTTAGCTTATCTTAATGTATCGTAGCTTGGCTTATATTATCTTGGTGTAGGTTATCTTAGCTTGCCTTCAATTATTTTAGTGTATTGTAACTTATTTTGTCTTAGCTTGTCTTATCCTATTTTAACTTAGCTTTGTTTAGCTTATCCCTTTCATTAGTATCTTTCTTTCATGGTACATAACAAAGCAGGTTCACTCACTGTTCATACATGACATCATGCATGACTCACAACAATAACTACACTTGTGAATGACAAAAAGTCTCCTAGGGTGCATGTTTTTTGTTTTTGTTTTTTTATGACATCTTTATTTTGGTACCAAATTCGAGTCCCCAGTGTGATGGATCGCCTTTAGAGATTAATCAAACAAATAAAATATCTGCCCGAATTTGGCTCTAGTGGGTGTTCATTTCGATCCTGACTCGATGCAGTGGAGGTGTTTAATTTGGCAGCAACAATTCCGGTCATGCATAGTAGCTGTCTTCATGTGTCCAAAATGTCAAACTGTTCTCCTTCATGTTATTCAGCGTTTGTAATCAATACAGGAACCTTGAACCTGTAGCATTTACTTACTGACAAACTGGAGCTCAGCTTGTTCCATCACTGCTGCTGAGTTCACGCTTTACTTTAGTCAGCTTCGAACACCGCAATCTCCTTTTTATGCAGCCAGTGATTCCCTAAAGGGGAAACACTTCCAGCTCATGTGATCATACTCACATCCAATACTGTACAGTACACTTGGGAACAGATGTATTGGCACAAATGTGGCAATAAAATGAAATCTCATTCAAACTGAGGAGAATGAGCAGAGGTGGAAGTAACTAAGTAGAAGTATGTCATTGCTGTTTTTTTTGGGGGGTATTTGTACTTTATACTCCTTAACAAATGTGACCAGGGGTGCCACCAGGTGGAGAAAGGTGGGAATGATTCTATGGGTCTGAGCACTGACAGGGGCCCATGGAGGGATGGCTGATGATATTTTTATTTTTAAAAATGTTTCCCTATTTATATTTTTCTAATAAAGGTCAAAATGTGATCATCTAAAATGAGCTAATTAAACAGGGACCATGAAAAGCCGTCAAAAACAATCGTCCCTGGATCTACACCCCACCAAACATCTGTCAACAAACACCGCTGAAGGTGAAAGTGACAATTAAAACAACCACAATGGTATGAAAATGACCCGCATTTCTGGTTCATTTTAATGGTTTAATGTTAATTCAGCTGAAAACCTATTTCCACACTCCTGTTGGAATCTGATGGGTCATTCCGACTTACCAACACATGCTGCCTTTCACAGTGGTTCATCACCTCCACTGTCTGCATACTGCATTCACAGAAAACAACAAGAGGAACGAGGGACCCAGAAAAAGCCGGTCCGTCTGACGTCAGATGGACTTTCGCGTCACCCACGTGGGGTTAAACCCGTCCCCCATTGCAGCGAATCTGAAGTAGCATTAGCATTAGCATCTACAAGGCAAGACGGCGCCACAGTAGCTGCTGCACAAACTTAAAAAAATGGCAGATCAAACTGCTTCATGTGCTCTCTGTGGAAATAAAGCCTCGTGTTTCTTCCTTGCACGTTTTCAGAACACGCAACGGCACGAAACCTAGCTGTATGCTATTCTGGTAAAGGTAAACACACATAGAGCGAGATTGGGAGGGGGCAGTGTTCCTTCACGCATTCTGAGCCAATCAGAGACGCCTGATCACCACGTCATGGACATGTATGAGGAAGTACCGGTAAACTCTGTTGTTCGACCTGAGCCACAAAATGGATCATAAAGAAGGAAAAAACATATATAAGTCACACCGGAATATAAGTCACATTTCGGAGGGGACATTTATTTGATAAAATCCAACACCAAAAACAGACATTTCATTTTGAAAGGCAATTTAAAGTAAAGAATAGACTAGAGAACACCAGGCTGAATAGGTGTACGGTATGCTAACATATGCTAATGTACCACATTCAGCTAACGTTACATGATGCATAAACAACAAACTGAGAACATGCCTGGTACTGTATGTTAACATATTAACAGTTATTCCGATAACTATAGCATAAAGAACATGCTCATGCCCAACAGTGCCCTCTTGTGGTTGTTAGTATGAAAATAACATGTGAAATTTTATAATAATGTGTTAATAATTTTACAAAAAAGTTGCTTCGGAGTATAAGTCACACCCTCGATCAAACTATGAAAAAAAACCTGTGACTTAGAGTCCCAAAAATATCCTCTCTCTCATATACACCTATAATACAATATCCATCTATAAATGATCATACTAGCATTAGCATCAGCACTTCCATATTACAAAAAAACCCAATAAAACCAAAATACATTTTAGTTTAGTTACATTTGATCAAACATAATGTAAAAAAACCCCCACAATCCATACATCAGTGCACTTGTATTTCCAGTCACTGTGATAGTTTGGAGATAAAGGGATTGTATACTTGACATGGGGAAGTTTAAGAAGAGAATAAGACCAGAATAAACCACCTGGTAGATCTGTGAAGGCTTTAAAGTTTAAAAATAGACTCCCTTATCTCTTCTCTACTCGTTCCCAGCCTTTCATGTGTTATATCTCACAGTCAGGTATTTGTGAAGGGAGAAATCTGTAGGTTATGGAAACACACTGAGCAGGTCTGTGCCTGAGGTGTAATACACACAACCAGTACAAGACGATACTGTAGCATCCAACAGACGCTTCTTTTTCTCAAGTTCTTTGACATGAGCCCTAATGTTGACATTAGCGACCGCAACTGGCTTTTTAATTCGACACGTCATAATGTGACTGCTCTCCTGAGAAGAAACTGCTCACTGTTATGAATTGAAGGTGTTTTTCTGCCTTTATTATAACTTGTTTAGTGGAGGAAATTAAACAACAGCAGGAAGTGAAACTCATGAGTCATGGTTGAGACGCTGATTCACCACTGGATGAGACTAGAATTATTAAAAATACTGCATCAAATCAGAACATACAAGAAAACAGGAACTATTTTTTTACTAAAAAGACCTGACGAGGTAGCCTGGCGTGTGTTTAAGCTTAGCTTTGTGAGTTTCACACAAGGGTCTGGTAAACCACGGTAGACATTCTGTTGCTTACGTCCATGGGTGTCGCACCCGTGGGGGATGGGGGTGTTGTGACACCCCCACTTCTCCAACCAGATGATTTAATACCCCCCACTTGTTCCTGAGTTTATATATTGGATCATTACTGGATCCAGGAAATGGACGGAGAGTTGGTCTCACCTACTTTTTTATTTCAGATTAAACAGTTACTGTCAGTAGCAATCACGTCAAACCAACATCAATAACATTGTGGGGCTGTTACAATATCTATGGTTTAAACTGTTTACCCGCCCGGGCGGCACAACAGCATATGTAAATGAAGCACACCTCAGTTTGCCAGCCCAAATGTAAACAGCTCTTCTTCGTGGTGTTAGCAAATTGTCATCAACCAGTAAGTAAAGAGAAATGATGCCGTTGTTAAACTAAGTTAATTAAACTATGTCTTGTTCTGTGACATTTACCCTAAGACAGTGGTTCTCAAACTTTTTTCAGTGATGTTCCCCCTGAGGAACATATTTTTAGCCATCTCCCCTGACATGGACAAAACATATTTGTAAGAAAAAAGAGGGACAGTGTCTTTAAAATCAGTGTCTGATTTTTTAAATTCAAATTTATATCAGTTTTTTATCTCATATTTTTACTTTTTATCTCCGAATTTTGACTTATGAATTGAATAAATGTTTAATTGAGGAAAAACCTTTTTTTTCGGCCATATATTACTTTTTTAATATAAAAATTTAACCATTAATGGATAATTGTTCGTTAATTTTCCAATGATAGATCCAGAATATTTTGCGCATGCGCCACAACCTAGAACACCCCCACATTTTAAATGGCTGTGACGGTCGTAGACGGACCAATCACGATCACTGGGTGTGATTTTAACATTTAGGATACATAATTTTCACAGAAAAATACAAAATGCAGAGGATAATATATTAAATCACTAATGAAAGAATAAATACAGACACAGATCATGAGGAAGTTGCATATAAACTAGTTAATAGAGGTGTTAGCGATGTCACATATATGCTCTGCTTCTGGGGGAATTTAATTTTGGAAGAAAAGTCTATAATTGGCATGTTCATAAAGTGAGTAAACATCATATAAATAAAGCACAAGGGAATTAAGTAGGACAAGTTTTGTAAAGGTGCATTTGTGTGACTGTGACCCTGTCAACAAAATATATAAACAAAAAGAAGTGTGTTGCAGATTATTTTTAACCTGGATTGTTTCAATTGGCAGTGCTGGGATCAGTGCTAATACGATATGACCATAAACGTAGTCATTTATTTGTTTTTTGTTTACGCCGGCGATGACACACACTACTACCCTCGGGGGGTTTTACTCTCCTATCAAGACAAACTTGCATCATCGCTGTCATAATTCGTTTAGAAAGTAATTAGTCAACTGGCCTCTGATCTCTGACTGTCAGGCAATAGTGAGGGTTTAATTAGCTCAGTCATGTAGGTGACTAATCTGATGTTTTATTCAAAGCATTTGAAAAACCAACAAAAAAAAGTCTTCAGGTGAAGGCACGCAGTCCTGCACGATTCTTGTTGCAATAAATAATCAATATTGTGGCAATGAAAAAGAGCAAGGCCGAGCATCTATAGATGATTTAGACGAACGTAAATGAAAGGTGAATGACAGAGAGTGAAGTGATGGGAGATGGATGGTGCATGAAGAAGACAGATAAACAGACAAGCAGCCAGATGGAAGGAAATGATTATTCCCTCGACCCGCAGATGGTTTCCGGTCTGAAGCTGGAGCGCCATGACAACCAATCCACAGATCAGACAGACAGACAGAAACAGCTTCAGTAGATGCAACAATATTTCCTTCAGTCTGCAGCTCCATCATGTTTAACCCAACACTACTTTTGTGTCAGTTCCCACATTAATATTTCTCTCTATTAAAACTTTCTTAAATGAATTATTCGGAGTAAAATTCATTTTATCTTATTTTTTAGATTATTGGGAGTACATACAGTACTTATAGTTGACATCAAAATCACACCATTTATTTATTTATTTATTTCAGCATACTAATGCATACAATCACAGAAGTCATAAAGATTCCCACAGTACATCTTTGCCAGGAAGAGGCAAGAAACCCTCAATGGGCTTATACAAGCCCTCCACCTACAACACATTCTGATGATTTTAAATTTCCATTATCATTCAGATGTATATTGAGAAATTTCGATTTTTGCTGTTTTGAGCCAAAGTGTGTTAGCATGAAAGTGTTTAGGGCAGTGGTTTTTAAATACTACTGTCCTGCATGTTTATGATGTTTCCCTCTACCACCACTCCTGGAAGCCATTACATCATTATCAGGCTTTCTGTTTGGGTTGATGATGAGCTGGTCATTGAACCAGGTGTGTGGAAGAGAGAAACATCTAAAACATGGAGGATAGTCATATTTGAGGACCGGATTTGAGAACCGGCATGTCTTTTCATATTTTTAGACCTCTTCTAAAGTTCCAAACAGCATCACACTTACGTGGTAATAAGTCGAGGGTCCCTAAAGGCAAAGTCAAGTGTCCTGAGGTCTTCATGTCGTCGGATAGTGTGTCCAGAATTACCGATCTCAAGCCATGTACTGTTCCTGATGCAGAATCTGTCTTTAGGAGGAAGTCCATAATAGCTGATGGCAGAATTACATGCTCTGGAAATTCACAATTTTGTCATTTGTCTTTTTTTAAAACAACAACCTGTTAGTAGACTAAGCTTTGCTGTTGCATACAGCTTCATTTCAATTTGTAATGAACTACTGGACTATGTTTTTGAAAAAGAATGCAACGAAATCGTGAATTTCCAGAGCGTGTAACTCTACACTCGGCAATCGACTATTACGGACTTCCTCCTAAAGACGATTTCTGCATCAGGAAAGGTACTGGCTTGAGATCAGTAACTCTGGACATACTATCCAATGACATGAAAACCTCAGGACACTTGAGTTTGCCTTTAGGGACCCATTTCAGGCAGTTTATTTTTCCATGAATTCAGGGTTTTTTTGGTGGGATTTCACTGTCATGTCTTTTGTTCGTGTTGGTGGAATGATGGCTGCCTCCTCCTGTTTCACATCTGTTAATAACGCAGTCTGCTTCTTCTTTTCATTCACACCAGGAATCACTTTCTTTGGGCTCATGGTGGATAATGAATATTGTAATACCCCGGAGAGTTTCACACAATGAAGAAGCTAGCACTGTCATTAGAACAAGGTTTATTAACCACAAACTGAGCAGAGGCAAAAAAGACAGCTTACTCCATCACCGAAGCGTACACTTCACTCACTCTCTCATTTCCGCTGCACCCCCACATCAGCCCGCCCCTTCCTCTCACACACTCACTCCACCCAGTTCCATCACAGGTAGTTGAACTAAAACAATGTCAATCAACACAGAACATAGTGAACATAAATTACACATAATGGATAACTGTTACAGGTTATCACAATATGTATGTAACGGCTGATATGGAACTAAAACAAGAAAACCTATGAATATACAAGAGACCAGCTGTGGAATCCATACTGGAGTGACCAGTATGTATCCAAGGGTTAAGTAAAAAAATTAAAAAAAAAAAACGTGCCAATGGTAGAAGTGAAAATTATTTTAGTCAGAAATGAGGAAAAAATAATTTGTAATATTTATAATTTTTCTAGTTGAAACACTTTAGATTAGTAGGTTTAGGTCAGTTGTGGTTCTTTATGGGTTAAATTCTGATACACACAGATATCATCATTTTCCTGCTACAGTGAGAGAGCGAACAAACATCTGTTATTTTTCTTAGATCTCCTTGAAGGAGGGGGGGGGCTATAGTCTGTGCAACAAATTTAACCCCCACTTCCTCTGGCCTTTGGCTGCGTAGTAACTGTGTGAAGCAGTCGCAGTGCTGTATGTCAGTTATCACCTGTAACAGTGTGTGAGGATTATCTCCAGGAAGAGACTCTAAACCCCTGAGGAGACTTTGTGTGACCCCCCCACCCCCCACCCCCACCCGAAACGTTGTACACAGCAGAAAAAAAATCTAAGTCACTTCATATAAAAAATACACCAAGCACAAATTTAAGACCATGGAGGAGCCAAGGAAAGGTCAGAGGTAAAGAACAGCGAGGCAAAGAGTCTACACTTGAACTAACATGATGAGAAACAGACCACGGCGCTGAGTCGACCGAGCTGACACCAACAACCTGAAGCACTTCTGGACAGATGAGGAACTGGCAGCATCCCTCTGTCCTTTTTCATTTCAGGGTGTCCTCCTGTAGGTTTGCTGGTTTCAAGTCTAAAGACCTCTGACCCTGAGTGCACAAATACACACACACACACACACACACACACACACACACACACACACACACAGCATGCAGCCATGACTTCCACCTTTGTGTCAATAAATGTAGAAAACTGGGTAAGAGTTTCAAGGCACCTGTAATGTTTGATAGAGAAAACATGTTGACTTTTAAGCCTTTAACCCCTGATGCGTCAGCGCTGCCACGTACTGAATGGGTGGTTTAGTTTAAAAATTCTGAAAAATTCAAGGTTTTTCTTTCGTGTTATTTTACTCATAATTTTGTTCATGGAACTCATGTACAGCATTCAGTTATTTGAGATTTGGTGAATATTTATTATTAGTTTCTGTTGATGTATTTTTGTTTATTTTTTTTTCTGCCTTTTTTATTTTTCTTCAATTGTGTTTTGTTAGTGTGTTACATGTTATGTTAAAATGTTACATAGTTACTGGTCACTTTGGCAGTTTTTGTTCATGTCGTGGCTTATTTTATTTTTTACTGTGGAATTCCTTAAGTCTCCAGAGTTAAAGGGACGTAGCAACTCATAGCATAATAGCTTAAACCTTTGGTGCAGGAATTACGAGAACCTTAGTCGAGATTTCTTTATTCTTTTTTTAGCATAAAAAACACAATGTGATGGATTTTTTAAATATATATATTTAGCCATTTTTCCTGAAATTACAAGGAAACATGCATTTAAAACCCAACATCAGAAAGTGATTGTTGTATGTGGGCCGGTCCCCTGTGTGGTGACACGCAGAAGAAAAGGGGTCCCGACTCCTGTTCCTTCCGAGGCTTCACGTCCATGTATATATATATATATATATATATATATATATATATATATATATATATATATATATATATACAGTGTTGTACCTGAACGAGTTCATTGAACGATTTTGACGAACATGAACGACTCGTTCACTTTTACCAAATGAACGGGAAGTTGTGAACGCGGTTATTCTGGCATTTATTGAACTGCGCTCTTATGTAGTTCACATTTCATTCTTAACACGTTGCAATTATTGAGTCCTATAAGCATTATCATCGATGTCATTTTTGTATTATTCTGAACAAATTTTGGCAACATAATGTGGTAGAATAGCCAATGAGAAGTGTTTTGGGCAGGGCGGAGAGAGAGAGAGAGAGAAAGAGAGAGAGAAAGAGAGAGAGAGAGGGGTGCAGAGAGTTTTTGGGAGTGGAGAAAAAGAGTTAAATGTACAAAGTGTGACTTGCGACCAGAGCAGGTGTTGTCCTGTTCTTGGAAATAAACATTGAAAACAAAGCTCCTTGTGTTCTAAGAACCTGCAGAGGGAAGTGAACCCCTGGGTAAGGTACTTACTTCGGCCCTGGAGGGACGGCATTTTCCCCTGATTTCCTGACTACGGTCAGGATAATGTGAGGAACGGTTAATAATACGTTTACAATAATAACACAAAAAAAGAACGAAAAAGTTCATTTTGGGATCCATGAACTTCGAGTTCATAATTTGGAAGAATGAACGATGAACTGAACTAATTCATATTGAGTAACTTAAACTGAACTTTGAACTAGTTCCTAATCAAGGTGAAGTTCACCAACACTATATATATATATATATATATATATATATATATATATATATATATATATATATATATATATATATATATATATATATATATATATACATATATATACATACATATATATAAATATATATACATACATATATATATATATATATATATATATATATATATATATATATATATATATATATATATATATATATATATATATATATATATATAATATATATGTATACGTGTGTCTGTGTGTGTATTCCAAGACATTTTTCAAGGACAAGGCAATGAATCATTAAAGTCCATCTTTTGTGCAACAGTTGAACTTCATTAAACCTTGAAAGTCCTTGTAAGCATTTTCTGAAGTTTTCATGACTTTTCTTGATTACTTCCAAACCGTCTGTTTGTGTAAATGCCATATTAGAGCAGACAGTTTTCACCTTCTGAGGCATTATTGGGACAGTGTTTCACTGAAATATGTGTAATTTACAGTCTGTTTTAAGTAGCATATTGCTTTCATAATGCTGAGAAAGTTAATTAACACAAAGAACAGACAGACCGTAATAATCTTTAGAGAGTTGATTTTTCCTTTAGAGAAAATGAAAGCGCTTGGAAAAAAAGTTTCCCCCAAAAGTTCTGGAGGGCATATGTGTGATGATGCAGACAAAAAGTATGCCTCCTGCCTACTCCTATAGATACATTATATTCCTCTATTCTCATGAAATGGCAGAGGCTGTGAACATTTACCAAGTGACAACGTGGTTACAAAGGATGGACTGGTGTTGCATTCAAGTCACCCCGGCCAGACTTTGAATGTGACTGTGATTGAAACTTTGAGTCTGGATGCAATTCAGTCATAATATGCAATGCAGAGATGTAAAAATGTAGAAAGAGAGTGTGTGTGTGTGGTGGTGGGGGGGCACTCATTTCAGTGTGGTTTGTTTGTCTTCATTGAATCATTTAAAAATGTAATCTGAGTGATATTTTGTCTGAGTATTTTTAACAACTTCAAATGAATTTATCCCATTTAATATTCCAAAATGAAGGCATTAACATGGATTAATCCATCATCATCATTCATCTGAATACAGAGGAGTCATCAGAGAGTCAGTTAATTTATACATTACATCAGGTCCAAGACTGAAACTGTTTCACTACAGTGTCCCCGTATATAAATGAAAAAGAAAAAACAAACAAACATGACTGTTTTGTGTCATATGAGGAGTTTGCTCGGATTTTTAATGAATATAAATCAGCCACTGGGACAACGTTCAGAGTGCAGCATTTGGATCACTTGATTGGCTCTGTGGCAATAGACAAACATATTTCATGCCACTGTACTTTGCCAGTAGCCAATACTATTTCATTTAATAATCACACTGGAAAAAACGCTCAAAATATTGTGGCTTGAATAAAGCAAAAATTAAATAAAGTTACAAAAAAATCAAACAACGGAGCAAGAGAAAATTATATTAAATTAATAAAATGACAATGAGAAGACTCAAAGAGGTTTATCTTAACCAACTGCTTAGGCTATAAATATAATTTGAGTTAAATATGCTTATTTAATAATTCTATAAAAAGTATTCATTAATTTTTACCAATTCACTAATAATTACCAAAAGAGTGTCTATAGAGGTATAGTGTATAGTACCCAAATGTAGACTCAACAGGGACGTGAACAAAGTTATTTATTATGAATTCCAACAGGAAAGAAGACAGGAAAGAAAAAGTTACAGGTGACGGTAAAGGTGTTTGAAAAGTCACACTCAATAGTGAAAACTACTCCCTGGAGCTGAAACCCAGCAGGTCTGGTTGACTGGGAGTTTGAAGCAGGAGCACAGTCAGGGTAAAGTGACAAAGTAACAAGGAGAGCATGAAAGAACAGAAGTGAAATAGACTGAAGTGATGAGAACAGGTGTGGAAGAACCAAATGAGAACCAGGTAAAAAAGACTGAGGGGAAAGGTGACAGAAGAGAGATATGACAAAGAGTAACTTCTAAATTAGGTAGAACTTGAAAAGCAGACCTCCGCCTAGGTAGACACAATCCCCCCCCCCCCATCGACCACCACCAAAACTTTATCATTTCTAAATCTCTCCGTTACCAACCTACCCTGAAAATGTCATCAAAATCAGTCCATAAGTTTTTCAGTTCTCTTGTACACAAACCAATCAATAAGGTAGGTAATAATTTATTTTTAAACAATAGATCTGGGAAATTTTGCTATAATTATTAATATGTATATGTATTTTTTTATATATGTTTTTTTTTTTTTATTTAAGTGAAAAACTCACCCAATAGACCAAGTGAAATTTATCTATGTTGGTTTTTATTTTTCAGATGTATTGTCTAAAAATCACATGTTATATCTGACTGAAAAGTTAGATAAAGTGATTATGTCTTTATTTTAAGTGTGATTAGATATCTGGACAAGAATTGAGATAAATACATTTAAAAAGTAGACCCCCCCCCCTCCACCAGTACATGTAAGTGTTTGTAAAAACTCACGTTAAAAATTAAAACTGAAAAAAAAACAATGTTTTCCATTAAAACACAGTCCAGTCTTTATGCTCTTTACAAACTGATGGTTGTTTAAGACATGAACATCTACTCATACAACATGTTCATCACTGTAACAAAAATGGAATGATTGGAAATATTTGATAAGGTGTGTTTTTGTTTGGCCAGCTGCTGTATACCGGGATCTGATCTTCTAACTTTTCTAACTTTGGCTCTTTTTAGAGTTCCATCCATCTTGTGTGGGTCCAAAAATGTCACCTCTAGCAGCACAAATACAAATACCCCCAGCCATCCTTCTTATGCTCTGCCCACAATAACATGGACAGTTTTCTAAACAGATATTTTCTCTGGGGGAAAAAACAAAAAAGAGAAGCTACTATGACCTTCATTATATATGTTGTTTGTTTTTTAGTGATACTCAAGTAAAGTACAGATACCTAAATATATATATATTTATATATAAAAAAATTACTTTTATTTCCTACATCTTTGCATAAATATCTGCAGTTTTACTTTTTACTTTTGTACTTTATTACAATTGAGAAATAGTTTTTTTTTACTTGTACTTAAGTAAAGGAGTTGAATCAGTACTTGTACTTTTACCAGAGTACTTTTTTCCACACAAGTAGCTGTACTTCCTACTGTAGCTGTATTGTACTTGGACCATCTCTGTTTGATTTGATGTGTATATTTCGAGCAATTCGCACAATATACACATACATAAGAAAAGAAATAATAATATTTACACCAGAAAAGGAGTGGGAAGAAGAAACACTTATTTAATCCCACCTCCATTCTCATCAATAAAAAAAAAAAAAAGACTCAAGTTCTAAACATTCACTCTTGTCCTTTAACCATAAACCAAATGAATAAAATAAAACAGGCCTAAACTAATTCAGAATCAAGTCAATCAACATTGTCTAAACCATGGAGCCCAAATGTGAGTAGAACACAGAAACAAAACAAAACAAACAACAACAAAAAACAAACAAACACATTCAACAGCTAAACGCACATCATAACCACAGACCAACAGTAATAACAACAAAACTAGCATAGCACCAATGCTAACGAACAACACAGAGCAGTGACGACATAAATAAGCAAAAGGTAAAGACACAGTTGAAATAAACAAAACTTTCAAACTTATCTTCCCATCCCTAGTGTGTGTATATATATATATATATATATATATATATATATATATATATATATATATATATATATATATATATATATATATATATATGAGGAGATGCCAAAACGTAGAGGGAAATATGCTTTGTGCTAAACCTGGTAACAAAGTAGATGAATCGTGAAAGCCCACCCCCCTCATTAAACAGACAGGTTATTTTTGATCACTTTTCTCAGTATTATGTGTAGCATTAAACTCTGTGTATTCTTCTAACATCCTATTATTATGTCTATTACTGTAGGAAACGTCTGCGTTACTCACCCTCAGCTGTCACTTCTGCAATTATTTTTCCTTTACTTTTACTGTCCCATCAGATTTGGACTGAAAATATGCAATAACGCGAGCACGCTGTGGGATTTACGCGTCAATACATTCAGTTTAGGGAAGCTTATTATGTTCCCTATATTCATCCTGATCATACTTGATTGTTTTCCTTGGGTGCCATCAGCGGTTGAGGTGTGACATGATAATTATCAGGTTTATATTTGTTTGAGAACACGTCACCATGTGTCACGTGTAAACTCTTATCTGTGTCTTTCACAGCTCTGCTTTTCATATCATGAACACATATTTTGCGGACTGTTAAATTGCTTTTTATTGATTTCCTGACAAACTATATGGTTTAATTATAGTATGTGTTCGTAAAGGGACTGCTGATCACATAATTACACAGAATTTAAGGTGTCAACAGTCATCTCCTCATCCTTCACATAAAGTCTGCTCTGTTTTTACCTACATTTACAAAGCAGGGCCGTCAAACTCATTTTAGTTCAGGATCCACATTCACTTCAATTTCACCTCAAGTGGTCTGAACCTATAAAACAATAACATAACTACAAAAGAACCAAGGCTAATCTAATATAATCTAACCGAATATGATTCAATCAAATCTCACAAAATGTAATGTAATCTGACCTAATCTAATGTAATCTCATCTCATATAATCTAATTTAAATAGTAGAATATATTTAATATAATATAATATAATATGATATAATATAATTAATATGATATGATATGATATGATATCATACCATATATCATATATCATATATCATATATCATACCATACCATACCATACCATATCATATCATATCATATCATAACATACCATGTTATGTTATGTTATGTTATGTTATATTATATTATATTATATTATATTATATTATATTATATTATATTATATTATATTATATTATATTATATTATATTATATTATATTATATATTATATAGCACATCCTACACAATAAAAGTTCTACCACTGCAGTGGTTGAATCTACATGTATTAACATATATGGAGAATGGGAGGAAACCAGAGTACCTGGAAAAAACCCACACGGGGAGAACTCCAAAAAGTGGGATTTGAACCAGGGACCTTTTTGCTGTGAGGCACAAGCACCACCCACTGCACCACCACGCCATCTCTTCTCAATTGTAATAAAGTTACAAAGTAAAATTCTACTTTCTTTCTTTTTTTTTTTGCCATGAATGAAATAATACTTATTGAACCAGGGAAAATCATAAACCTTTTTTAAAGTATCCAAAGTAAAGCCTTTAAAAGTGAGTTAGTGTGTAGCTCATGGTACTTAAATTTTAGGAAAAAGGGGGAAGAAAAAGTCGAATTGAGATAAAAAGTCATCATTATGCGGTAAGTGCAAATATGACATTTAAAAATGCATAATTCCAAGATAAAAAGTCAAAATTGTGAGACAAAAAGTAATAATTATGAGACAAAAAGTAATAATTATGAGACAAAAAGTCCAAATTGTGACATTAAAAGTCATAATTATGAGATGAAAAGTCAAAATGCTAAAATAAAAGTAATAATGATGAGACAAAAAAGTAGAAATTGTGAAACATAAAGCCAACATTCTGATATTAAAAGTCACAGTTTCTCCCCTCCACACATTTTCCCTCTGAAATGTCTTATTTTTCAGACTGTCCCATGTGTTCAGTTTGAAAAAAGTACTGAGTCTATTATCAGAACATAAGGAGGACGTACTTCTACTTAGTTACTTCCAACCTCAATATTTGCACTTCACAAATTCATCCCATAACGGGTCAGTTTTGGTCTGCGGGCCACATGTTTAACATCCCTGTTATAAAACACTCTATATTTGCTGTAGTAAAAAATGACGTCCTTTCACTTTCTTTCTTTTTATTGTTTAAATAAACACTCCTAACCCTTCTTTGACAGTGCATTAAAAGGCTACCATATGTTCCCACTCATTACAATGTGGTTATTATTATCTTTTATCAGAATTCATTATTGATTCGTTGGATCTATGGCATTTTCAGAAGAAAATTATTTGATAGATTAAGCCCAGTGTGCTCCTCCATCGATAACACCCAGCAGAAGCCTGTGAAACAAAAGCTGAATTTAACCAGTCAATGCTTGAGATGAACATGTCTCTAAATACTGCGGCGCAGCTTACTTGAACAATGATTTTATCTCAAGGCTGCCTTTTGACAGTTTCCTCTTTCAGACCAATAAGTTGAATGGAACCACACCGCTGCTCTGTAAATAATGAACAGAGCAAAAAAAGAAGCAGCCGTTATTGGATGCACCTGCTTAAAGGGCAACTTTTACCTCTCTCCGTCTACTAATTGACTGAACATTTCTGGTTTTGAAGGC
Organism: Siphamia tubifer; assembly: GCA_020466265.1. Taxonomy (NCBI): domain Eukaryota; kingdom Metazoa; phylum Chordata; class Actinopteri; order Kurtiformes; family Apogonidae; genus Siphamia; species Siphamia tubifer. Next base: position 10,139,027 of record CM035792.1, on the reverse strand, counting down.
CGTTGAGAGATAACCTTTAAACGCTGTGAGGCAGTCCCGACGAAACAAGCTGTGCGGAGAAAGTTTAAGGTACATACAGTACAAATACTCTGGTGTAATTGGATTCACAGTTGCAGGCGTGACAAAACAATGTGCTGTGGACATTGAACAGACAACAGGCCCTTCTGTGTTCTGAAGATAAGTAATTGAGAGGACGGATTCATTTTGTGCTGTTGTATTTAAACAGGCCTCTCCGGCTCCCCTTACAGTAAAGAAAAAGGTCATTTTATTGTCTTTGACTCCACTTTGCTCATTTGGAATCCATTGTTTTGAAGTGTAATGTCTTATGAGTTGGTCCGAAACACATGAAGCATGAATTTCCTTCATATTTTTCCGGATAAATAGGACTGATATACTGTACAGTGTTAGTAATATCAGTGTTAGAGTGTAAGGACATTACTAACGCAGCCACATTTCGAGTAATTACTTAATTACTTTTTCCATAACTGTATCGTTACTGTTACTCTGGAAATAATGTGACGCATTACAGGTGTGTTTCCACTTCCAGGACTTTTTTTTTCATATTTATTTTTTAATATTCATGTATTTTAATTTTTTTTTAATTTAATTTTTTTTTTTTTTACAACATTTTCAAAAAAATTAACAGGTTGAAAGCACAGTATTTTACCAAGATCAGTTTCACTTGTTCCAATGGCTGATTTAAAAAAAAAAAATTCTTCATAAAAAAAAAAATTGTGTGCTTAATTCCATCAAATATTCAATATTAAGTGAATAATGTTGCACATTAATGTAAAATACTGGTCTCTGATGCTTTTTTCTTGTGGTTGAGCTCATTTATTTTGACCAGCAGGGGGCAGCACTAAACACAGAACCCAGTGATTTTCAGTTATTCTCCAGCTGATGTGAATTAATTTAATTAGATAAGTAAATTAGTTCTTTGTTTGGAGATGCACAGTGTTTTTTTACATCATCTGTATCTGAAAAGAATATAGGGAAAAGGCTAAAAATCCTTTTGGTATGTAGAACATACTGGTTTAATTATTTAATCTGATTGTACTGTTTACATTTTTTATAGAAAATATTTCTAATTTATCTGTGTTCTATTCAGTAGATGAGTTTATTTAGACGTTAAAAGTTTAAAATGTCATTAATGTGACATCTTTTCCCATGCTGCTGCTGTTGTTGATTCAGGGACAGACATGGACTAAGTTAGATTAATTATACATTTCACACATGTAGTGACTGTCTGCAGTGTTCTGTGACTTTAAATGTAACTTTTAATGTTGGCCTTTATCAGTTCTATACATGTTAAATATATTTAAATGTATTATGAAATGTTGAGAAAATCCTAATATGTTTAATTAGACATGTTTGAAAATGTTAAATGGCACTTGACTTAAAAGAAATGTGTAATTATGGAGCGTAAATGTACTTTATAGACAAGTTTTGTAAATGAAAAGACAAAATGTGCATCATATCATGCTCTGGTTTAACATGATTTTATTGATAATATTGGTTAATAAAATGATGCCAAATACACACGTTTTTAATTAGTGAATATTTAGTGATTTATATGTTTGAAGTGGATCAACCAGTGTTTTTTGTTTCTTTTGAATTCAAGGTTATTAACCTGAATAAAACCCAGAATGGCTTAAACATCACAAAATAAGTCACTTTATTAGTTTTTTATTATGTTTCATGAGAATCACCCACATGATTTATGATCAGTTTATGAAAGCGTTATTGTAAACCTTTTTTTTTTTTCAGTTTTGTTTGAATTAACTGCATTTTCTTGAATGTCTACATCAAATAAATTGGAAAATACACGATTTACAAAACAAAAAAAATCTAAATATAATGTTAGTGAGTATAATATTTAAAAAAAAGGGAGAATTCACCCAGAAAAGCATCACTGGGTCTTTTTTAAAGAGCTTAAAACTATTAAAAATATCCAATTTCTGAACAGATTTTCTCTAAACGTCACTGAGACCTGAGCAGCAGCTGGTGGACGCCCCCTCCAAAGAAACCCCCCCCCCCTCAGTCGTAAGTACACCCTTGCTGAAGCAGATTAGAGCAGTTTATCAATCAAGTATAAATGAGCCAGGTTAATTAATTGGTAGCCAAAGGGTACCTGCAAGCATTAATATTCCTCAATATCAGCGTTGCATCCAGACAGACTATTGTGATAGATGTATTGTGTTGGCCCGGGGAACGTGAGGGGAAAACCAAAGCTAGGAAAAGGGTTGAACACCGAGGGATGTTCTGCAACCTCAACCTTGGCCAGTTAATTGAGGAGAAAATGCAAAAGCCAGGACAGAATGCTGAAGTCGTCTCACTACTTCCTGTTTCCATTTTCACGCCAACACTGGGAAAAAAAATCTAAAACTTACCATGTGTATTTGTCTAATTTCTAGAGCTGTCAAATTATTACCTCTGCTAAAGAGGTTATGTTTAGAGTTTGTCTGTTTGACTGTTAGTTTGCAAGAGAACTAAAAAAGTTATAGACAGATTTTGGTGGTTTTGGGAGTGTCACAAAGAATAAATGATTAAATGTTTGTGGTGATCCAGAACAGATCCTGGATTCTGGATCACTTCGAAATGTATTCTCCATTTAACGCAATTTAAAATATGCAATATATACACAGTGAAAATGAGTCATGAGTTATTGCACATACACTGAAAAAGGTAAAACACTGAATCAACTTAAAAATCCTTCTTGAAATTTTTTATCTCATAATTTAGACTTTTTATCTCATAATTTTGACTTTTTATCTCATAATTTTGACTTTTTATCTCATAATTTTGACTTTTTATCTCATAATTTTGACTTTTTATCTCATAATTTTGACTTTTTATCTCATAACTTTGGCTTTTTATCACATAATGTTGGCTTTTTATCTCATAATTTTGACTTTTTATCTCATAATTTTGACTTTTTATCTCATAATTTTGACTTTTTATGGTCATGCATAGAAAAAAATGTAGCTGAGTGAACCAAATTGAATTGCATAAAGTTATTTTTAATTTGATTCACTCAACTACATGTTTTTATGTGTGACCTATTGAAGAAGAATTTTTAAGTTGATTCAATGTTTTACTTTTTTCATTGTCCAGAGAGGTGTGATGAGACATTTTGACCAAAAATGAGAAAAAAAAACACTTGGTAATATTATGATATATTTTTTTTTTTTTTGCAGTGGATAGATCCAGATTGTAAACTCACTAGAGTCTGTAGTGGTTCCCTTTACTGTTTTAAGTGGAGCTGAAGGCAATTACACATCATGTATTTGGCTTGATTAGAGTAATACCTCAGGGTAGCCGGAGGGAACATGATAAATAAGGGCAGCGCTGCAAATCTAATGTTATTGATGAGTCTGTGTACGCACATGCTCACACATTGGAGTAGGTGTGGTTATTTTAGGATGTTTCCTGTGCCAGCTCACAGGGTGAAGTGTTGACCCAATATGCAAATAATGAGAGGACGGTTTGTTTTCCAATGCACGGTTGCACTCCGTTGCATTCGTATTGAAATTCTGCTTAAGATTTTAGCACTTGATGAGATACCAAATGACAAGCACCTGCCTGCGCTGTGGGCGCTTTATTCAACCGTCTTCAACTCCCACCTGATGCATTACTCTGCAGCAAACACGACTAACATCACTATAACTGCCTTTGTTTCAAAACACTGAGATTATTACTTTTACTATATCATTACAGCGCGAGGTTGATCTGGCAGAAAAGATGTCGGAGAAGCTCTGTTTTTAATCAATAGCATTTGATTCAAGCCTCGTCTCTTCTTCTCTCATACTTGTCACTTGTAATGATTGCCTCTGGGAACTGAAATCATGTCTGCATATCTTCTGATTAGAGTCTAGGTGAAGAATACTGCACAATAAAAAACAAAACAAAACCAAAAAAAAGTTGAACACCGACCTGGGAGAATAGTGTCTGTTGGGAATTCGCTGCAAAAATCGCAAATCTTTTCAAGTGTGTTTCTCTGGTTTCTCGTCAAAATGTCTCATTATCTGTAAAGTAAGACCTAGTCACCTACAGAGGGACTTTTTAGGAAGATGTAAAAAGTTATTTTTCGACAATAAGTCTTACTTGGATAACTGGTCTTCGTGTAAAATACTTCCGGAATAAAATGGTTTGGTAAAGTATCAACATATTGAACAAAATAATCAAGACACTTGGTAAATATGTTCAAAATAATTAACAAATTTAGCCAAAATTAGGAAAAATAATAATCAAAATGAACAAAAATCATCGAAATAATCAACAAATTGAAGTAAATAATCAAAAAACTTGGCTAAAATTATAAAAATAATGGTAAAAAAATTAAGTAAATGAGCAACAATATGGGCAAATATGATAAAAATAATCAAGAAGAACAAAATGATACTGGTCTACATGTAAAATGCTTGCGGTATAAAATGGAATAGAGCAGTATCATCAACATATTGAACTAAATAATCAACAGACTTGGCAAATATGTTCAAAATAATGAACAAATTTAACAAAAAGGAAGAAAAATAATGGGAAATAAAATGCTGTCTCCATATCTTCTGATTAGAGTCTAGGTAAAGAATACTGCATCATAAAAAACAAAACAAAACCTAAAAAAAAGTTGAACACCGACCCCGGAGAATAGTGTCTGTTGGGAATTCGCTGCAAAAATCGCAAATCTTCTCAAGTGTGTTTCTCTGGTTTCTCGTCAAAATGTCTCATTATCTGTAAAGTAAGACCTAGTCACCTACAGAGGGACTTTTTAGGAAGATGTAAAAAGTTATTTTTTGACAATAAGTCTGGAAAATCTCATTTCAAGAAGTCTTACTTGGATAACTGGTCTTCGTGTAAAATACTTCCGGAATAAAATGGAATAGAGAAGTATCAACATATTGAACAAAATAATCAAGACACTTGGTAAATATGTTCAAAATAATTAACAAATTTAGCCAAAATTAGGAAAAATAATAATCAAAATGAACAAAAATCATCGAAATAATCAACAAATTGAACTAAATAATCAAGAAACTTGGCTAAAATGATCAAAATAATGGTAAAAAAATTAAGTAAATGAGCAAATATGATAAAAATAATCAACAAATGAAATGGCAGTGGTCTATATGTAAAATGGTTCCGGAATAAAATGGAATAGAGCAGTATCATCAACATTTTGAACTGAATAATCAAGAAACTTGGCAAATATTTTCAAAATAATGAACAAATTTAACAAGAATGAAGAAAAATAATAATCCGAACAGACCATGTTTAACCCTGTTTTTTTTTTTTTTAAAAGTGTTCTTTTAACATTTCTTTTTTTTTTTATAAACGTGTTGTTCACACAGCATCAGTCTCTTGGGACATGTACAGTGCTTTGGTCAAGAGCCACATGTTTTTGTAACTAAGGTACAACATCTGCTTCTCCCTCATTTTAGCACAAATGCTGGTGTTGAATGGTTAATTTGATCTGTTCACCCCCTTTACTTGTTACAGTAGATGTAAGGAACACCACTGGACTATAATCGATAACTAACTTGGTAATTGAATATAAATAATGCTTGTTTGGAATGTGTTTTTTTTTGTTTTTTCATCATCATTAAACCTTCATCGGGTCAAATTGACCCAGGAACACCACTGCTGTTCCTGATAAATGAACATAACAGGAAGGGTTAAATGTGTCCTTCTGTGGTTCATTTTGTGGCTGTTAGAATTACTGAGCTCCATTTTACTTCAATATCAGTGATGAGAAAAAAGAAAAAAAGCAATGTAGTCCAAATGGCATCTCGACACCAACGCAGGTGAATTTTCAACAGTCACAGTTACAAATTGACTGTTAGACTGTCTGCTTTTTGAAACACACAGCTATCATTCTGCCTCAGCGATCCTGACAACCCAATTCCATATATTGTCCTCCAAGTGTGCGCAGACATATTGTTGTCACAACAACCTTGATTCTGCTATAAAGAAGTTATAGTTGACATGATTCTGCTGTCTGTGGCGATGGAGAACTCCGCCAATTGGTATTGTTAAATCAAACGTCCTACAAAACCCATAACAGTGGTGAAATGTGTGCTATCTGCTTCAACCTTGACAGGAGTCACTGACGCATCTTTTAAAGTTCTGATGATACAGAATTGCCTGCTACAAACAACACAGATCCAGACATCTGTGGCTTTTTAAGACCATAGTTCAGTGGTTTCCAACCTTTTTTTGGCTCCTGACTCAATTTTAACATCAGCTAATCAACATAGAATTTGATTAGCTGTTACCTAATCAGCTAATTGTTGCTAACATGAACTAGCAAGCTAAGAGCTTATGTTCCATTCACTTTACAGGTTCTTTCTAGTGGAATATTTGCAAATCCATTGTATACATGTATGTAAACCACCATATTTGTGGAATAACAAACCATCATATATGTGACCCACCACCACGAAACCAGGCATAAGTGTCTGGAAATCAAAACTGAGTTATCTGTGTAGCTTGGTAGAGTGGAAACTAAGGTTTAAGATGGTGAAAAAATTATGTTTCTATCACAAGTAGAACCAAAGTTATGGTCATTTTAATATCCACATTTGGACATATTTTGCAATTTGCATATTTTTAGATATTGTCCGTCAAAGTTTTGGACTGTTTTGGGGTAGGAAGTCCTTAGCAACGCATAATAATTCGTATCCGATTGACACAAATTATTCACAGATGTTAAAGGACACTCTGATGGACATGTCACAGAAGTTTTATATATCACAATAATAGGACAGAAGTGTGACGTATTATAATCATTTGGCTTACACCATTGGACAGAGCATTCAATATAGACTTTTACCTCGTACCAAACACTTGGGTGTTTACCCACGGAACGCAGATCGGTTTGTTCGGCGAAAAGAGGTGGAAGTCGGCTTTGTCTTTGCTCAGCAATCCCTGAACTTTTGTCGCCACTTAAATAATTGACTCAATAAACACCTTTATTGATTGGATTTCAATGTAATGACCACAGGAACTGAAAATAGAGGTGTTAAGGTACCGTTTTTTGATATGGTGTAAACACAAATAAGAAATCGCCTTCCAGCCTAAATTTGGCTGTAGCTCTGAACGGCTCAGCGCAACTTATGCCTGGTTTTGGTGGTGGTGGGTCACATATATTAAACATGAGCTAACCAGCACTAAAGTAATCTGTTTTCTGATTCCCATCAAAAACAGGTGGTCTGCTTATGCCACATCAAATATTTATTAACCACTATCATATGTGAATTTCAGAGAGCCTGTCAAACTGAATCAGAATTTAGCTTGACTCACTCCAGTCACTCCCATTGAAAGTTTTTGCGAGCTCAGCACCCATGGACCGGAAATAGAAGGGTGTGACTTGGCCTCTCCATTCGGGGGTACAGACGGCCATGTGACATTTTATCATCTACCAGAAAAAAACAATCGTGTCCACTTCCTGTTTTCTGAAGCACTCTTTCCATTATATTTAATTCTTCCAATCCTCCAATCAAATACTTAGCTTGACCCCAGCCATCTCAGAAAATGTTTTTACACTAATGCCGGCAGTGCGGAATATGTGCGTCAACGCAAAATATGTACGTCATCGCGACAAAACCAGGAGCATGCTCAAACTGACAGAAATAATGTTAAAGCGGTATCAACTCTTATTACCTTATTTGGAATTAACATTGGAAAATAAAGCAGTCACTTGATTCTGAATTAAATTTAATTCCGAAATTAACATTTTCAACTGAAATCAAGCATTTAAATGGTCAACTTAAAGTGGAATTAATTTATTCAAAATTAAATGGGAATAAAAACTGTCATGTACACAGGCCTAATGCTTAGTTTTGTTTTTTTTTCTTTCAAACTCTCCTTTTTGAAAATAACCCTATCAGTTGCTTGACTGTTTTTGACCCGTACTTAAGACAGATTAGTATTTTGAAGGTGGAGTGAGCCATCCGTAAGGAAAATAAACACATTCCTCCCTTCAGAAGCTGCAGCCTGAAGGGAGGGATGGCATACACTGCAGATGCATACCACTGCAACTGTCATTCCAGGAGCACAGACGTCCCCTGTTGCTGTTTACTGGCTGGAATAAACAGAGACACTTTTGTTTTTTTTTGTGTGTTTTTTTTCCCCTCCCATTTACAGAGCCAGTGCTGTATACAAATGCCAAGGCATTTTTTTTCCCTCTTTTTTTGTTTGGTGTTTTTCAGAACTGACAGTTGGTGGACAGTGGGGGAGATTATTTGCTGAATGTGAGAAAAGGTACAGTGGATTAGGAAGACTTTTAACACACAGACTTCCAGCCCTGTTAGGAAGTGAACGCTGATGGACTGTCACTGTAGAACAGAGGGAAAATACTCCGGAGTTCCTATTTCTTTCAATGAATTCCACTCGCTGAGGGAAGGGTGCGGTGACTTTGCAAAACAGCCTGAGGAGATAGAATGGTTTAGTCAGTGACGAAGTGTTCTCTGGTACTGAAATGACGACACCCTTGCAAAGGAAAATGGCTCCTTGGTTTTCAGGTCGGAGGTGGTTGTTGCTTCATGTAGCAATGGAGATGCTAACGACAAGAAGCGCAGGGCGGAGAAGGGATTGAGAAAGACGTCCTGCGTTTGGACGCCTGAGATAGTTTCCAGTATTCTGACATATACTGCAAATCTGATGTCTTTGTCCAAATAGGTTTTCACACTTAGAAATGGGACATAAGGAATGTTTCCGCTATCGGAACTTCATGGTACCTATGTATGCGTTTCCACTGACCGGGCCGTTTCGACAGGGTCACCTTTGGGAACTTTTACAGGAACCAACTGAGTTCCTGTTCGAGGGTAGGTTCTCGAGAGTCACTGAGCAGAAGCTGCGTAGATTGATTATCGCAAATGACATCATCAGATCGCGATAAACAATACAAGAGTAATTGCTGGGGGCAAAAAGAACAGAATGGACAAGAAGAATGTCCATGTTTAGTCTTGTTGTGATTTCCTCGTCTGCTGCTGCTTTGTGTGAGCATGTTTTTTTTCATGTTACCATAGCAACTGACAAGTATGACATCATCACAGGGCTAACTTACGGCGCGGTCAAAGTACGTCCCCCAAAAAACTCCTGGAAGTTCAGATGGTGGAAACGCATCTATAATCACCGAAAGAGGAACTTTTCAGTCAGTACATTTACATGCACTTGGAGGAATTTGAAGTATTGTCTTGCTCTTTCTCGTGGAATATTTGCAAATCCACTGTATACATGTACATAAAACACCATATGGTTGATTCCTATTAAACTATTGCAGTAACAGTACATTGCAGTGATTCGATGACTCGGCACAATAATGCTAACTGTAGCATTAACTATTTTGACCTAGCTAAATAATGACCTTTGCCCCATTCGGAAAAATAATACCCTATTACCAAATTTTTAAAAATCCACAAAAATTAAATGCTGACTAATTTGGGTAATGAGAATCAGTCTTGTCACATTCATGTGGTTCTGAGACAAATTCTAAAATTTTCCATGAGCATAAAATCAGAGGTGGGTAATCCCAGGTTCATTGAATTATTAAAGTCCTGCCATGTATTGATTCCAACCTATTCATTGAACACAGATGATTCCACTAATTATCCCATTTACATGGATGTGACATTGTGCTCATCAAAATGCATTGGTTCAGAAACAACTGAAGAAATTGAAATTTCTTAAGAAAACTTTGTGCAGTTTCTCATTTTCTCATTTACACGTGTAAATTATAATTTATGGATCACAGTAGATGAACAAAACACGTGTAATACATGTAATAACAGGCAAAATATTGCTATTCTATGAACCCCAGATTTTCAGAAGGTGAAGCCTCTGCTCTAATATTATCTATACAGTACATTCATTACACAGAAATATTATTTTCAATAAAAAAAACCAAAACTGTTCTGTTGTGAATCTAAAGCGTTTGTAATGATGCAATGCAGTGGAACATGAAGGGTAATAAATGCATGGCAGGAATTTTGAGGTTTATTTGATAAGAGACATTTGGAGTTTCAGCAAATTTAACAACTTGCTCCAAAAATGTAAATCAACTTAATAAAAGGCAAACAAATGTGAGGAAAAGAAGAACTGGGCAGCATTAGTATGGGAGTGTGTGTAAATGAATAATAAGGCCCTCTGACCGGAGCTCAGTGAGTTGAACTTCCATGTCTTTGATGCTGTTCTTAACGGCACCATTAAAAAAAAAAAAAAAAAGAAAAAAAAAAGTCTACTTCAGCGTAGACTGAAGATGTGGAGAATTTAAGTGCAGAGGTGAATGTACGCAAATCTGAAGGCATAAAAATATAGAGTTGAAAATGCATTTTCAGAGCTGAGGAACATCGTGCACATTTATTCCTTAGAACAGGTGTAGTAGAAGGATGGGTAGATCGACTAGGTGCAAGTTCACCCTGCGCGTTGTCTAACAGGCACTGCTATATTTATTACAACATTTCACTGCAAGACCTTCATTAAGCAAATGATTTGTGACGATGAGAAGTCGTCTTATGTGATGCCTGTCAACCTGCAGTCAGCCAGAACATGCAAACTTGCTCTTCAACACATCCAACAGCATAGATTGAAAAGTTCATATTAAAGGGAAAAAGCTACTTTGAAGTTGTCAGAGTAAGCATCTCATCAGACGAAATAGAAATTAATAGATGTTGGTATTAAGTCTTTGCCTTAAAACTTACACTGTTCATATTCTAAGCCTTCATGGTAGTCTGTGTTCATTTTTTGTTTATTTCGGTATATTTAAGGTGGTTTTGTGTATTTCAGTATATTTAAGGTGGTTTTTGTGTATTTCGGTATATTTAAGGTGGTTTTGTGTATTTCAGTATATTTAAGGTGGTTTTTGTGTATTTCGGTATATTTAAGGTGGTTTTTGTGTATTTCGGTATATTTAAGGTGGTTTTTGTGTATTTCAGTATATTTAAGGTGGTTTTTGTGTATTTCGGTATATTTAAGGTGGTTTTGTGTATTTCAGTGTATTTAAGGTGGTTTTGTGCATTTCAGTATATTTAAGGTGGTTTTTGTGCGTTTCGGTATATTTAAGGTGGTTTTATGTATTTAAGTATATTTAAGGTGGTTTTATGTATTTCAGTATATTTAAGGTGGTTTTATGTATTTAAGTATATTTAAGGTGGTTTTATGTATTTCAGTATATTTAAGGTGGTTTTATGTATTTAAGTATATTTAAGGTGGTTTTATGTATTTAAGTATATTTAAGGTGGTTTTATGTATCTCAGTATATTTGAGGTGGTTTTATGTATCTCAGTATATTTAAGGTGGTTTTATGTATTTCAGTATATTTAAGGTGGTTTTATGTATTTCAGTATATTTAAGGTGATTTTATGTATTTCAGTATATTTAAGGTGGTTTTATGTATTTCAGTATATTTAAGGTGGTTTTATGTATTTCAGTATATTTAAGGTGGTTTTATGTATTTAAGTATATTTAAGGTGGTTTTATGTATTTCAGTATATTTAAGGTGATTTTATGTATTTCAGTATATTTAAGGTGGTTTTATGTATTTCAGTATATTTAAGGTGGTTTCAGTGAGAAAATGTTGTGAGGACATGGACAGTTCTGGATAAAGGTCCAACCACTAATTAAAACACATTATGATCCGTTCACTTTCCAGGTTTGTTCTAGTGGAATATTTACTAATCCATTTTATACATGTACATAAACCATCATACAGGTGGAATAACACACTGTATGAACTAACCAGCACTAAAGTCATTTATTTTCGGATTCATCTCATTAAAACATGTAATATTTAGCACATTTAATATCTGAAGCAGATATTTCCCAAAAAAAATAATACGGGTGCAGGTTTTTATTCATACTCCACTTTTTATAGAATCCAAATGCATCAAAGTCTTTAATTTACAACAGAATATGATAAATATGCATTTCCAATTATGACAAATAAGTCATATTTTTGCTTATATCTCACATGTGTAAATAGTATCTTGTTTCCATCAGCAAATTAGGTGTGTGAATGGTGGTTATTTGGGATGTTAAAGAGTAAAGACTGACCACTTTCTGTTCTTAACCTTGTAACCCTGCTCTGCTGCCTCTGAGTAAAACAATTAACCTCCAACTGCTCCACTGAAAAATCTACTGGGCAGCTCCCTGTTGCATCTGTTCTACTCCTCGCCTCAGGCCAATGTTGGATGTAACAATATGTTCAAAGACAGGTTAGATGTGCTTTAAAAAAAAAAAATCCTTTTTATGCTGAATATTTACATGTCAGGAACTTAACAATGGCATTTTGGACTCTTCAAAGTGTGCTTACGATGTTAAGGTGGATTTATTGAATTGTATTTTGTCTTATTACACTGGGTTACAAAACAAGTTGTCAATGTCTTTAATTGAATTAGAACAATTTTGCAGCACTGAATCCAAAAATTAAATAATTTTTTCTCAAATCAGATCAGGTTTTTATCCTAACTTGATATAGGAAAAACCCATCTTCTGACTAAATTGGATTTTTATTTTTTTTTTAATTTTTATAAATATTTCTCATCCAAAAAAGGGTGAAGGAGAGAAATAAAACAGTTTTCCAACGGAATGTGTTAATGAAATGTTACAACCTTCAATTTCTATAAATTGATAAATAGAAAAATGTCTTTTCTCACCAAATATCCTTTTCTGAATACAAAACTAAATACCTAAACCTACTGCAATTTGTCAAATTACATTGTATTTTGTGTGTGTGTGTGTTTCCATGGTAACTTCAGAGCCTCTGAACATCCAAATGCGTCATATCTGATGACTTTGAGAAGTCAAGAAGAATCTGTATTTGAGCAGAATGACTTCAATTTATTGATAAGGTTAATGGCTCAACAGTTATTAATACATGATAGATCAGTAGATGCTATTTTAGTCTGTGTTTTATTCTTCCATAAGTGATTTCATAACATTTATATAACCATTATATAGTATATTTTCATTCAAAATCAGCTTTTCTTACATTAATTTAATGATCATGTAAAAGTACAAGTGTTTTCAAAGGTTATTCTATTAAAACATTAAATAAAAACTGCAAAACTCACTATTTATTTATTTTTTCTGAATGCAATAACAAACATTTAAAACAACTATTTGATTAATAGACATTGCACAATGACGATGTAACATTCAATTTACATTTTCATTTATCAAAGTTCAGGGCATTAATTTCCCATTGACAAGTGATTTAATTCACAGGCAATATAAAAATAATTTGTCTTAATTTGGTACATGCAAAATCTACATAATTTGTTTATTGCAAGAAACATAAAAGGGGGGGGGGGGGTGATCTTGGATTGAAATTTCAAACATGTTGAGTCATGGATTTTCGCGGTTATCGAAATTTAACGACCTCCTCCTTGGCCGTTGGGTTCAATGAGCTCAACATCAGTGAACAATATCGAGACAAGTGGGACATTAAAAGTTATCCAAACTTTTAGGAAAAGTTTCATCATTTTTGTGCTATGACGTCACAAAATTTTTGGGAAAAATGACCACTTCATAAATTGCTTCAGCTCAAATCTACATCCATTTAGCTAAAGACATTCTGATTTTGTACTATAGCGCCCCCTAGAAATGTACTTTTATTAAAATGGCTGTAGTTTGGACATACCAACAAAGATTTGGCTGAAATTTGACTCGGTTATCAGTCTCACAGTTCTACACCCAATCAACAATCTTTATAAAAATGTCATTCTATAGCGCCCCCTACATATTTGTACAAACGTGTGCGTTTTTGGCAGAATATCGAATTCTGCCCACGATATGACGTTGGGTCGTCATTGGCTGTCGTCGTCAGTCACACAGGGAGTGGGGTCGCGTTGGGAGGCAGTTTTAATTTATTTTGTTGTTATTGTTTGTATGTTTGAGATAAATAAATGAAAGAATGTAATGTGAAAATACTGGTTCATGTCAAATATTTAAAAAAATATGATGATTAGTTCAGAGAGTTGACCTGATTTGAGCAAAATCAATTACATTTTTTGATTCAGCACGTCAAAATAATCTGAAATCGCCAAAAAAAAAACTGCATAAATTTGATGTTATTCCCATACTTTCTTAAACTTTTCATATTTTCTCTACAGATTTCGTCTCTATAGGAAAGTGTGTGAACTGGTGGAATATTCTTTGACATTAAAGTTGGAGAATTTGACAAAGAATGGTGAAATGTATGCACGTCTATGCAAGGATTATCTCAAACGGTTGTGGAAGGTCAAAGGTCAAGGCCACTGTGACCTTGTGTGTCCACTTTTACCAACGTAAATGTTTTAAAGGAATTTCTTGAGTTCATTTGTGTTCAAAGTTGGATTTTTCTGGTCCAAAAAAAAAAGGAATAGCAATAATTAAAAGCATTTTTGGTCACAGAAGGACATGAACACATTATGATCCAAGGATACATTTATTTCATCCCTGATTCTGTCAAATTGGTTCTTTGCTCATTGATTTCATGGTTCTAACTTCTTAAAATGCAGATAAAAAATGCACTCTTTTGAATACACTATAGATTATATGTCTAAACGTCTTGTGTAGCGGATACTTATTCTCTTTACTGACTTGATGATTCTTTAATAGTAACTATTGGTCCCACACTGTCAATTTATAATGACTAATAAATATCTGAAATGTTGATTGATTTTACTTCACTTTACTTTCAAGGGTAAATAAAAAGGGGAAGAAAATGGACTTTACAATTACACATGTTCCTCGTATTGTTGACGTTACACTGGTCTACAAATAAAATGCTTCCGGAATAAAACTAATGAAAACTGCAAGCAGTCTCAAAGGCCTTCGCTGTCCCACATGACCGCCTCAAATTTGAGCCAAATCGATGTTCTCCAGTTTCCTCCCACCATCCAAACACATGATACTGATAGGTTAATTGGTTAATCTAAATCAGGGGTTCTCAAACTTTTTTGGCCCAGGTCCCCCTTGGAGGGGTGAAATTTTTCCATGTCCCCCCTCATCCTCACGATACTGAAAATGATAAAAAACCACTTCAACAATGATTATTATGAAACAATGATAACCTTTTTTAATAGTGCTTTTGTGAAAACCAGCGACATTTTCAGGTATTATAATATAAATGAGCACTTCAGAAACAACAATTTTAAATAATTTTAAAATAATAAACAGAACAAAAGACACACAAAACCGTGTGTGTGTGACAGACAGACAGACTTTTGGTGGAATTTTGGTCTCCCATCATTGTTCTCAATGAAGCCAAACTCAATATAACTATCAATGTACTTTCTCTTTTTAGGGTTAGGGCGTTTGTTTTTGTCATTATCATTTTCATTGTCATTTCTTTTACCACTTCTTGAGGAACTTGGCAGACACGAAAATCTATCCATGTTCACTGCAGGGTGGCTAAAAATAGCCTGTGACTCGCTCTGTCTCAATTTAGTCAAGCTGGCGTCAAACAGTGCTGTTACTTCCGCATTTCAACATAAAACAGCAAAAAAAAAAAAAAAAAGTGAATAATTTCACGTACCCCCTGGACATGCGCCACATCCCCCTAGGGGTCCGTGGACCCCAGTTTGAGAACCGTGGATCTAAATTACCCATAGGTGTGAATGTGAGAGTGATTGTTTGTCTATATATGTTCAGCCCTGAGATGAACTGGAGACTCATACACCAGTTCAGCTTCACCTATTGTAGCTGGATGAGGCCCCCAGTGACCCCTGCGACCCTAGTGAGGATAAAGTGGGTTCAGATGACGAGTATTTGCCTTGATGCATCTTTGTTTTTTGTTCTGCTTTGATTATGTACCGCTATTCTAACAGAATAATCTCTTAATAATACCATAGCTGTTAATTCAAATGGAATAAATGAGTGAAGTCTTATGTGTATTACACATTAAAACATTACAATAAACACTGAGTTTTATATAATCTTTAACGAAACGAAAAAAAACCTGGTTGTCATATTTTTGTCGACTAAAATGATTTGACATTTGTCGACTGTTATGAATTTTGGACAACTATACTAAAACACTAAAATGATTTAGATGACTAAATTGTGACTAAAACTAAAATTACATTTTCGTCATGAGACTAAAACTAAATAGAAACATTACTGACAAAATTATCACTGGACAATTCTTTATGGACAGAATCCTGACGCAGTTTAGCTTCACTTTATTATGAGTATTTTTACATGTACGTTAATTCGATCAGTGGTTTTAGGGTCCACTGTCCTGCATGTCCAACACACCTGATTCAAATGATCAGCTCATCAGCAAAGCTCTGCTGATGTGCTCTTGAGCAAGGCACTAAAGTGGTATTTTTTTTTATTTAGTGATTTGAATCTTAACAGTTAATATATTAAAGGTATTTGTCTTGATGTATCTCTGATTTTTTTTGTTCTGCTTTGATTATGCACCGCTACTTTAACAGAATAGTGTCTTAATTATACCATAGCTGTTAATTCAATCCCAGGAGAACACGACACCTACAGCAGCAGACATGTTTGTTTCCTTCTGGTTAAAGCTGTTATTTTTGGTTACGTAACAACTGGCGAAGTGAACTGATGACGTAGGTGAGTGTTGAAGGGGTGTCTCAATTCATAGGGATTGATTTTCAAGCTCTATTTGAAGGGGTAAGGGGTCATTGCATCTAGTTTTGGTCCATGATGGTCTTTAGTAGAAAATTCCCCATTTCTTTTTCTCTTTTTTTTTTTTTTTTTTGCTGAAAACACTTTCTTCCATTAAACAAACCACACATAAAGTAGAAGGTTAATCCAAGCTGATTCATATTCATTTTTAAAAAGCAGTGGTGGTTGTAGACTGATTTTTTTTTTATTTATTTTCTTTTATGTTTTTATTTTAATTTTTTTTTTTTGCCGGAGCTCAGAGCCATAACAAGGCAATAACATTTCACACCTGTTGATGTTTTTTATGCAAATACGGAGCAAACTGAAAATCCTTCAGAGCCTTATTAGCAGGTGCAGGTTTTTGCAGTGAGTCATTAACATAAACAACTGCTACAGACCTTTTTAGATGGTGAAGATGATAAAGTGTGGAGAAAAAAAAAAACATGGGTGTCATCTCCTAGCGTGGTGTTTTCAGTAAAGGGAAATGCTGCGCTTTAGTCCGCTCTGCATGTGCTTTCAAACTGAAGTGAAAATGTAGAGAAATGATTATATGTAAAAAATTAATTTCACCAAATGAAGCAGCTTTTGGATGATGAGTTTATAACGGTCGATGTCATTGAATTCATGTGAAATTCAAAGGAAAGAAGTGAAAAAAATTAAACATTGAATCAACTTAAAAATTCTTCAATAGGTCACACATAAAAACATCTAGTTGAGTCAATTAAATTAAATTAAAATAACCCTATGCAATTCGATTTGGTTCACTCACTATATTTTTTGTGTGATCATAAAAGGTCCAAATTAGGAGATTAAAAAGTCCAAATTAGGAGTTAAAAAGTCCAATTTAGGAGATTAAAAAATCCAAATTAGGAGATAAAAAGTCCAAATTAGGAGATTAAAAAATCCAAATTAGGAGATTAAAAAAATCCAAATTAGGAGATTAAAAAAATCCAAATTAGGAGATTAAAAAAATCCAAATTAGGGGATTAAAAAATCCAAATTAGGAGATTAAAAAATCCAAATTAGGAGATAAAAAATCCAAATTAGGAGATAAAAAATCCAAATTAGGAGATAAAAAGTCTAAATTAGGAGTTAAAAAGTCCAAATTAGGAGTTAAAAAATCCAAATTAGGAGATTAAAAAGTCCAAATTAGGAGTTAAAAAGTCCAAATTAGGAGTTAAAAAAATCCAAATTAGGAGTTAAAAAATCCAAATTAGGAGATTAAAAAGTCCAAATTAGGAGTTAAAAAGTCCAAATTAGGAGTTAAAAAATCCAAATTAGGAGTTAAAAAATCCAAATTAGGAGATAAAAAGTCCAAATTAGGAGATAAAAAGTCCAAATTAGGAGATTAAAAAATCCAAATTAGGGGATAGAAAAGTCCAAATTAGGAGATAGAAAAGTCCAAATTAGGGGATAGAAAAGTCCAAATTAGGGGATAGAAAAGTCCAAATTAGGGGATAGAAAAGTCCAAATTAGGGGATAGAAAAGTCCAAATTAGGAGATAAAAAGTCCAAATTAGGAGATAAAAAAGTCCAAATTAGGAGATAAAAAGTCCAAATTAGGAGATAAAAAAAGTCCAAATTAGGAGATAAAAAGTCCAAATTAGGAGATTAAAAAGTCCAAATTAGGGGATAGAAAAGTCCAAATTAGGGGATAGAAAAGTCCAAATTAGGGGATAGAAAAGTCCAAATTAGGGGATAGAAAAGTCCAAATTAGGGGATAGAAAAGTCCAAATTAGGAGATAAAAAGTCCAAATTAGGAGATAAAAAGTCCAAATTAGGAGATAAAAAGTCCATATTAGGAGATAAAAAGTCCATATTAGGAGATAAAAAGTCCATATTAGGAGATAAAAAGTCCATATTAGGAGATAAAAAGTCCATATTAGGAGATAAAAAGTCCATATTAGGAGATAAAAAGTCCATATTAGGAGATAAAAAGTCCATATTAGGAGATAAAAAGTCCATATTAGGAGATAAAAAGTCCATATTAGGAGATAAAAAGTCCATATTAGGAGATAAAAAGTCCATATTAGGAGATGGAAAAATCCAAATTAGGAGACAAAATGTAAGATTTATTAAGTTGATTCAATGTTTTACTTTTTTCAGTGTATCTTGGCGAAGGAGGTTTTACCTCACGTTTGTCTTTTTTTTTTATTTTTTCAGCAAGATAACTCAAAAAGTTATGGATGGATTTTGATGAAACTTTCAGAGATTATTGATAATGCACCAAGGAAGAAACCATTACATTTTCAGCTGTAAAGGCCAAAGGTCAATGTCACAGTGAAGGTCAACAGCTAAAACTCTTAATATTACCAGATAATATCAAATATTTTTTTTCGTTCAGTCCATCTTACCTTCAGACATCAGACGGCAAGATAATGGTATATTTGCTAAATTTATGACCTTTACAGACTTGTGCTGCTTCATGGAGGTCTGTGCTCTGAGTGCATTTCTAGTTTTATATTGTTTTACATTGTTTTGTAATGTTGTGCATTTTGTAATATGTTTTATTTCGTATTGTTTTGTAATATTTTGTTTAATGTTCTATATTTTTTCATAATGTTTTGTATTGTTTTTGTAATTTGTAATGTTTAACCATGTTATGTATTGTTCTGTAATGTTTTATATAGTTTTGTGTTTTGTATTTTTCTCATTTCTAGTCCAATTCTCTCATCACTTTTATAATAAGACAAAAATCACCTACAGAGGAACTTTTTCAGTGACATATAAAGAACTTATTTTTCGACAATAGATCTGGAAAATTTTATTTTAATATATTTTACCAAGATAATTTTCACTTTTTTCATTTGGCAAATATTTTTTCGCTTAATTTGAGCAAAAAAAACCCAACAAAAACATTTGATTTGTTTTTACTTGTTTTTAGAGATAATTTTTTCCAATATTATATTCATAACAGTTGTGACATGCAGATCAAACTTGATTCCAAATCATAAAAAAAAAAAAAACTCTGCAGGATGACTTTGGGTTGTAAACAAGGCAGATGGAAGAGACAGGATGTGGTTGACTTTCTATGTTTCAGATTCCGACTGAGGCAGGAATACTGATAGTCTGATCCATTGCGGTGCAGTTGCTTCCCCCCCCTCTCGGTGCATTTGCTTAGTTTTAAGAGAGGAGTCGTTTCATTAGGCAAATGTTTTGGCGTTGTTGACGGGCAGACTCAGACAGGAAGGCCGTCTTAATTTTTGATTCCAGTGGCGTCTGTGTGGCCCAAGAAGCAAGCACAGCTGGGGAGTGACTCGAAAGCAGATTATCACTTTCATCCACCCCCCCCCCAAAAAAAAAAAAAAAAATCTTTGAAGCTATGCAACAGTAGACACAGTCCTTGAACCTGAGAAGCAAGAACCAGCCTTAAAAATGAGACTCCAGTCTGTTCTGTATGCAGTCCAAGTGTCCCACAGAGGAAATGTAAATTCCAATGCACAAGACTCCATCAATATTCAGGTCGATGCATTGTTAAAAGCCAGCACATTCATGTAGATAATAGGTTTGCATCACTGTTACTGTATTTAAAAAGTCGAAACGGAAGAAACGAACATACACGTACACATACGGGTTTGCACATCTCATGGGGACCAAGTTTTTAACCATCACATGTAGGTCGGGGTGTGACGAGATGTAATTTTGCGAGATTTGTTACCTGGCAAACGTCTGAAAACACAGGTTTTACTATTGACGCCACTTTCAAATCAATTGTTTGGCAGTATTTTGGTTTCCTGGCAGAAATTATAAATGCCAACAGAGTGACTGATAAGACACGGACAATATGAAGACACTGTATGCAAACAATGGCGTACAGTGAGGCTAATACGAGCACAATGCAGAGACATTTCCAGCACCACCACAACTCAGTACTTAAATAAACAACTGCACCTGTGATGAAAACAACAAACCACACAACGCCGACAAACGCATTCACACCTTGTTGAATCGCATTTGAATTACATTTTGAGAAGATTATTACATAATGCACTTGCAACTTTTTTTATTCTCTAGAAAATGTAATATCATGATGCATTACGTAAAAATAATTCTGAAGGATAGTTTATTTGTTTAATTGTATTTTAATTTAATTTGGGCGTGCATTTTAGGCAGAATTTAACAGAAAATGTACATATTACAAACATACATATTATGGCTTTATTAGAAAATGAAATGAAAGTTATTACATTTTGGGACGTTTATTACAAACTTCCACAGTCAAGTGCCAGGATTGATTTTGAAAAAAGGAGAAATATATGATTTTATTTTTATTTGAACTTGTATAACATTTGATTTTAGTTTCAAATTGTAGAAGAATACGTTGATTAAAAGGAAGACGTTCATTAAAAGTTAACACTTACACTTGAAATCCATGTGAAACTCGGTTAAATAAGTGTGTTGTCCATTGATATAATTTATAATTTAGTTTTCTTAAAAGCTCATCCCCAAGAATTTCAGATTTTATTTATTTTTTTTATGTCGAACAGACAATAAAGCCATCTATTCTTTTCTCAATCTTGTTTCTCATCTCGTCGCACTCCTACTTGTAGGGAAAGTGTCTATTGGATAGTTAGCATAAACACGTTATTTTTAAAAAATTAATAAATACATATTCAAACCTTTGAAATATACATGTTTCTTTTTGCACCTGTTTTTTCTCGTGCTTTATGGGGACTTAAGGAAAAAACAAGTTAATGTCTTTATAGAGCCACATCATTTACGTACATTTGTGTATTTCACATAAATTTATATTTTACTAGTGGGGACCTACATTTATATCTAACCCCAAAACATCTGAATTAAAGTAAAAAAAAAAAGAAGGAAATGCTAAATTAAGTGGACGTAATTAATTTGACTATAGCGCATACAATAGATACATATATAAAAACTCATGGGGACCTGAATTTTGGTCCCCATGGCGTGACTGTGTAAATGTATCCATGTCCCTGGAATGATAGGAACACACACACACACACACATACTGGTTTCCATGTCTCATGAGGACCAAGTTTATAATCATCACTTGTAGGTTAAGTAGCCATTGGGTAGAGTGTAATTCATTAATTAATTAAAAATTAAATTTTTTTTTTTTTAAAAATAAAATCAAGAATTCAATTCAATAAAAAAATAAAATTAATCAAAAAAACCTAAAATGTATAGAAAAAAGTAAATGCAAAACATTTTTCAAAAAAGTATATAAAATACTTGAAAAATGCAATGAAATCATTTAATAAAAACAATAATAAAAAAATAAAATCAATTGGAAAAAAGTAACCACATCTTGAAACCTTTGAAAAATACACGTTTTACTTTCCACCTGTTTCCCTCATGCTTTATGGGGACAAAAAAAAACAAGTTAATGTGTTTATCGGGGACATCATTTGCATACTTAAAAGATTTCACCTACATTTACACTTAAGCTTCATGGGGACCTTGGTCTTGGTCGCCATGGTGTCAGAGGTGCCCATGGCGTGAATGTTTGAACAAATCAATGTCCCCATAAAGATAGGAACACACACACAAACACACACAAACACAAAGTGTTTTTTTTTTCTTCTTTTTTTTACTGCAGGGCTGTGTTTAACTTCCCTTATCTCAAGGTGGCCAGACGATCAAGACCCTGGTGAGGCTTTTCCAGCGCATCGCAGGGATCAAAATTAATGGAAGAAATCTCCATGAAGTTCTTAATGGTTTTATAAATTTAAGAACAGCTATGAAATTGGAGGAAATTTTGTCGCAGCAAAGGAGATGAAGTAAAAAAAGGTGATTTTTAAAGCTCTGAGTTTAGACCCAAAAATATATGCTATGTTCAAATACACCATAAAATATCTGACATGTGCATTTGGACAGAAAAAATAAAAAAAATACCTTTTGGATATTGCAAAAAAATATTAAGATACCATGTGTGACATTTTAATTACATAACCCAGACATTAATTTTTAAATTGGTTTTCATTCATGTAATAATATACTATACTGTGTTGTTAATTTTAAATGACATTTAGTCTACATAATATATATTATTAGGAATAGAGGCAGAAACGCCAAATGTAGATTACACCACAAAATATCCTATATCTGCGATGGGACAAAAAACTAAAATTTTGGATATTACAAAAAATAATTAAAAATGATGTGTGATATTTTAATTGCATAACCTAAACATTTAAAACCCCTTTTTTCAATGTGTTTATGTTCATGTAATTTACTATTACTATTACACTACTGAATAAAAGTTAGTTTTAAATTATATCTAGTCTATATATAATGTCTATTATTATACCTCTGCTCTACATATAGGCTATATAGGCAAGGGCCTAGGTAGGAGAAATTAACCACTCAATAAACTATCACTAATTAATATAAATTTTAAGCAGGGTCCTGAACCCATGGTAAAAAAAAAAAAACACTGCTTTAGACCTAAAAATATACTGTACAAATACACACAAATACACAACAGAATATGTGATATATGCGCTGAGCGGGAACAAAAAGCACAACTTTTGGATATTGCAAAAAAAAAAAAAAAAAACGTGTGATATTTTAATTACGTATCAGTGAGTGTGAAATTTATGCTCTGTAATTTCCTCTAACTACAGCCTCGACACAAGCTCGCGTTTGCCGTGTGTTTCTCGCTGCAAAGCTTGAATAAATCAAGGAAATTTGGAGATAGCGGCTGCAACTCTTGTAGCAGATCTATATTGGTCGTCCTGGTGGATGGAGCTTAATGAAATTTCATAGCCTCACTCTTACATGAGTAAATGAGAAATTAAGCATCAGAGACAGTTTCTCATTTCAGCCTAATTAAAGTTTTAATTGCTTGATGTTGAGTAACACGGTGTCTTGTGAAAAAGCAGACTCACCATTAGGCACACTGTGTATTAGAGCGTTGAAAATACAAACAAAATAATACGTACGTACGTTGATAGTCAACTCCCACAGCGTTCTTAAGTCCTTACCATGTCAGAGTCACTGCTTAAAACACCTGAAAAATACCTCTGCAAATGAAAATGACTTCAAACATTTAGGGTACAGATGGAAAACTGGGTTCTTTCTAAAGGAAATATTCTGTATTTTGGACTAAAATACTCACTTTTACCGTTTATTTAACAGGTAAAAAACTGTAGACTTACAAACACTAACACATACAGATTATTCCCCTCCCTTACCTTAATTTTTTTGGTGAAAACCAGGGTGTATGTATCTGCATTTGGTAGATATCAGTGATGCGCGGGTCAATGTATAAACGACCCGCAACCGACCGCTTTTTTAACTAACCCGCCCACGCCTCAGACTGCATGAATAATATGTTTCTTTTAAAAAAAATTTACGAAATGTTTTTTGCAATTTTTCTTTCATGCCATTTGTTATTTTGTAAATAAATATCAATTTTTTTGTTCCTTTTGTTGCTTATATTGTTTATTGTGTGTGTTGTCATGTTAATATTTTGTTGGTTTATTCATTTTTTTGGGTCATTTTTATTGATCACTTTGGTTGTTTTTGTTCATTTTGTTGCTCATTTAGTTTATTTTTCTACCTTTTGTTTTTTATTTTAGTATTTTCTTCAATTTTGTTCCGTTTTTGTGTGTGTTCATGTTAATATTTTGTTGGTTTATTCATTTTTTTCTTTTTTATTGATCACTTTGGCTGTTTTTGTTCATTTTGTTGTTCATTTAGTTTATTTTTCTACCTTTTGTTTTTAATTTTAGTATTTTTCTTCAATTTTGTTCCATTTGTGTCTGTGTTCATGTTAATATTTTGTTGGTTTATTCATTTTTTTCTTTTTTATTGATCACTTTGGCTGTTTTTGTTCATTTTGTTGTTCATTTAGTTTATTTTTCTACCTTTTGTTTTTAATTTTAGTATTTTTCTTCAATTTTGTTCCATTTGTGTCTGTGTTCATGTTAATATTTTGTTGGTTTATTCATTTTTTTTTCTTCATTTTTATTGATCACTTTGACTGTTCTTGTTCATTTTGTTGCTTATATTGTTTATCGTGTGTGTGTTCATGTTAATATTTTGTTGGTTTATTCATTTTTTTCTTCATTTTTATTGATCACTTTGACTATTTTTGTTTATTTTGTTTATTTTTCTACCTTAGTTTTTTTTATTTTAGTATTTTATTCAATTTTGTTCCGTTTATTGTGTGTGTGTTCATGTTAATATTTTGTTGGTTTATTCATTTTTTTTCTTCATTTTTATTGATCACTTTGACTGTTCTTGTTCATTTTGTTGCTTTTTGGTTTTTTTACTGTGGAATTACTAAAGCCTCAGGAGTTAAAGGGTTAACGAAATGATAGAAGGTTCATCCAGTGAATCCAGTTCTTATTCTGTGTGGTTGACATAACACGATTGCGTTGAAGAATACAGTAGGTGGACAAAAGACCTCAGAGACTAATCCTATTGGTTTTGCCATCTCTGGGAATCTACATTTTGCACGGCTGGGCTAAAGCTAATGGCTGCAGGGTGTGCATGCCAATCTCATTAGAACCAGGTGTTGGGATTCAGCTCACCATTTTCCCGCTGTGGCAGCGTGTACGTGCTGTCTAACACTAAGGCCTGACACCGGTTCGCTCCATTTTTCTCCCATCCTGAGCTCAGTGGACGCCTGTGGTGACAGTAATTGAAGGCTCTCACATCTTTTGCGACCGCTCAACTCCACATTCTGCCAGTTACAGGTCATCCTGTCGGTGGAAGATCCAAGTTTGACATCAGTGCGCTGCTTAAAATGGATCCTGAATTAGAAGATGCTTGACTTTTCTGGATTATGTTGTGTTTTGTGACTTACGGGGCTTTTTAAGACATAAAAGTCCAGTGGTTCTTTTGTCGGTTCCTAAATGTTCATGATGTCTCACATATCTTAACTCTTTTTTTTCATTTTACTGTTACCAGAGGTGTAAAGTAACTAAGTAAAAGTACTTCATTACTGTACTTAAGTAGATTTTTTTAAAGTATCTGTACTTTTTACTTTTACTCGCTACATTTTTGTTTAAATATCTGTACTTTACGCTCTTTACATTTATATAAATATATGTACTTTATACTCTTTAACTGTGGATTAACTCTGGTTGTGCTTCGTTATTGGGAATTTTGACTTTTTTTATCTTAATTTTCACTTTCTTATAATTTTGACTTTTTACCTCATTATTTTTGACTTGTTCCCGAATAATTTTCACTTTCTTTCTCATAATTTTCACTTTCTTTCTCATAATTTTCCATTTTTATCTCAGGATTTCAGTAAAGTAATACAGGATAAAAATGTACAAATGTCAAAATTCATTAATAAAAATCTTTACACCTATGAACTGTAATTGAACATAACACAAACAAATATTAACAACCTAAAAATTCTAAAGAAAAACCAGTGCAATCTTAACAATATTGCGTGTTAAATTATCATTTATACATGAGTATTAAAACTTAAAGATAACACAAATACACACATTTAGTAACATTCAGAATATTGGTAAAATTCCACATTTGCATTTTTGTATTATAAGGTAGTCTTTTTATTTATTTATTCCCTTTTTACACTAAAATCAAGAACAAAATTAGCACTTTCCATAATTTATTGTTCATTATAATTTCACTCTGATCCATTTTAGATTGAATTGATGCCAAAGGATGTTAACTTGCTTAATTATTAATATCTTCTGTGTAATTTTTACACTTAACAAATTCATCCCAGGGGCCAAATTGGACCCTGGGCTGCATGTTTGACACCTCTGTTATAGATTATTATGATAGTATTTTACTGGTCTGACCCATTTCAGATAAAATTGGTCTGAATGTGGAACCTGGACTAAAGTGATCATTAATTATTATCTCAATATCAATTTTTTTGCATTTCATCCCAAGCGCCAGATTGGACTTTTTGGCGGGCCAGATTTGGCCCCCGGACCTTATGTTTGACACCTGTGCTTTATAGATATCACCTTGGTGACAATAATTCATGTTGATGAGTGGCAAGTGTTGTGCTGACTAAGTTATTGTAAGAGAGAAAAAAAAAAAAAAAATGGCTGCGAGTTCATATCTGTGAGTGATGTTACGCCCTGTGTTGCTACGTCAACAATAGTATATCTGTGCGCGCCGCATGGCTGAGCTCCTGTGTGTCAGATGAACACGCCGGTGCAGGACTGCAGACTCATCAGCATAATACAGTCAGTCTGTGAAGTGAAAAGTGAGGAGTTTTTATTTATTTATTTATTTATTTTTTTCCCCCTTTTCCTCATCCTGTCCGACGCATCCGGAATATTACCACGAATACCAGCTGGAAGCCTCATAAATCATCTGGGTGTACAGGACAAAGGGGGATCACATTGCACTAGGGCGAAGCAGACGCTAAAGGGTTCAACTTTAGCAACGATAAGAGCTTCCATTCAGAGAAAAGGGTTGTGGGAAGTAGATTATCGGTACAAGCGAGGTCAGAGGATGGGAGTATAATTAATACTGTATGAGTTAAACCTATGACATGCTTCTGCTGCTACCAACTGCTATCTGATTTAAGTAGAAAAGACAGAGGAGAAAATGTGGGTGGAGAGCAAAGCAGTGGGTGGGATGAGAAAAAAAAGGGGGGGTGGGGACTGCGAAGATGGAGAAAATGTTTGGCACTGGCTTTTCAGGGCTCAGTATTGCTCTGTCTCTTCTTATTAGAAAGCTAATGCAACTGTCTGTTCTAATAGTGGAGAGCAGCTTTTATTCTTTTTTTTCCCCCTCTTTTTCGCAACCTTTTTCTATTCCGTTCAGCGCTAATCTGTGCAGTGGCAGCAGATGATAAGACGGGGCACATTCACTTACTCTCTACGCTTCTTTTTTTTTTTTTTTTTTGCCGAAACTCAATCCGTACAGTCATTTGTTTCAACAACTTTGCAAAGGGGGGAAATCCGAAGGGAGGAAGAAAAGAGGGGAAAAAAATAAAGGTTAAAACTTTTCCAGGTGCAAATTTTTTTATTTTTTTTTTCCTGTCGAGTTATGGTTGTAATTCTTTAGAGGTTTTCTGTTGATATTGCCCTCCAAAACCTGGAAGAAAGCACGGCCGTCTTTGTTTTTAAGCACAAAGAAGCTGCAGTTTTAAGGCCTTTGAAGTTCACAAAGTGTTGGAGCTTATAGAGGTATTGTTCTTGGGGAGAGGGGATGAATTTTAGAGTGAATTTAAATCTTTAGGCTTAACTTTTACTGGCACTTGTATTGTAAAGATCAAACGTGTCTTACTGGACCTTGAATGCAAACTAAGAACCCCCAGGCCAAATGGAAGGAAAAAAGGATTCGCGCGGACTTGTCTGGAGATAATTCTGATGTAACTGCACTTCTTGTTCAATAGAACTGGAAAGTACTGAGAGAGAAAAAGACATTTAAATGATAAATTCACATTGTTCTTGGTCGTTAAGTTGCTTTTCGTAAGAACAAAGTCTCGTATCAAACCCGTAAATGTCAGTTTTCTCTTCAAAGCCGTCCACGAATGGTTAGATGTTGACGCACAGGCGGTAATGATTGACAAATCTGAAATTATGTTAATGCTGCACAGGAAGTAAGTGGTTGCACATGACACAATTACCAGAGGTACTGTAGTGTGTCAACGCCACTGAGGAATGTTTTCAAATATAGATGTAACGTATTCTTTAATTTGGTGATTCTCAGAAAACATGAAACTTTTGAGTGAGTGAATCAGCAGAGTAATGCTAACTGTAGCATTAGCTATTATGACCTAGCTAAATAAATGGGTGTATTCGATTCTAGTTAAGGTGGGTCGCACAATGACTGAGAGGTTGGCAGTTTGCGTGCCGGCTCTGGCTGTCCACATGTCAAAGTGTCCTTGGGCAAGACACTGAACCCTGACTTAGGCCCCCAGTAGGAGTGATGGAACCTTAGAAACCTACTGGTGTATGTGTGTGTGTGTGTGTGTGTGTGTGTGAATGGGTGAATGTGACGGTAATGTAAAGCACTTTAAGCACCATGAAGGTGGAAAAGAACTATAGAAGTGCAGAACATTTACTACTAATGGAGAGGCTAAGTCACGCTCTTCTACTTCCGGTCCATGGGTGCTTGTCTCGCAAAAAAATTTAAATGGGAGTGAATGGAGTGAGTCAAGCTAAATTCTGATTCAGTTTGACAAGTGTTCTGAAATTCACATATGATAGCGGTTAATAAGAAGTATTTGATGTGGCATAGACAGACCACTTGTTTTTGATGGGAAGCAAAAGTGACGTTAGGTTTTATGTGGGTTTAGTAAGAGACTACAATGTGTTGCGTATGTGACGTCATACTCCACTCAGCTGTGGTGGCGTCACATGCCCCAGGTGTGGAGTCCAAATTATTAACGGATTTTATTTGCAAATGAAAGAACTGTTGGTTAACAGAAGCAGTTAAAATGCACGTCAATAATTCTCATTTATTTTCAGGTACGTGTGTGATTCAGGGCACATGACAAACCAAATACCATTTTAACATTTTATTTCCCATTGAATACCATTCATTAATTTTCTGATCTCAAACCCCATGAGCCTCCTGAAAGGGGTGGAGACTTAAACTCCCCATTGGTCTTTAAGAGTTGGAGGGACAGAGAGTTCTGATTGGACAGAAAGGCCACTTAACGTCTGGATACCGACCGGAAGAAAACGATGGCGTCCACTTCGTTTCAACAATCAACATGTTAGACCAGATATTACATGTGATTTTTTTCATTTATTTTTGTAATAATTACGAGGCAGCAGTTCAACCGAATCAACCTACTAATACCAGCAGTATGGAATATGTGCATCATCACAATAAGACCAGGAGCATGTGCAGAATGACATGAATAATGTTAGAGGAATGAACTGTTTACATGACAGAGGATTGACCGAATATGGAATTAAAAGTGGAATAAATCAGTGACTTTATTTGGAATTAAGTTTTTATTGGGAATAGTAATTTTCAACTGCAATTAGGTGGTCATCTTAAAGAAGAATTAACACTTATCCTTATTCAAACAGGAATAAAAACTCTCATGTAAACAGGCCCACAGTCGTTAAAGTCTTCTTTCACCATCACTTGCCACGTCTTTTAAATTGTCCCGTTTTGTTCCTGATCCGTTGTTTGCCTAAGACTTTCTTGGATTAACGACTCCGTCTTCCCATCAGCGTCTCCGCCCCGCCACTTCCTGTTTGTTTGCTCTGTGGTTTTGTCATCCTGTGAAGCGACCCTTGTAAGATCGATTACGCTACCGGTTGGTATTCGGCGCGCTGCTCCTGCTCATCTTCTGTCTTATGTGACGGTGCTGCTCTAACGTACCTGCAGAAAATACTCCGATATGCTCGTCTCCGACTGACACTTCTTACCTGATGACATATTTTCATTGACAGTCTTTTACTCTATGCCTGGAAAAACAAAACAAAACAAAAAAAGTAGCGTATCTAGAGGCTGGATCATGAAGCAACATCCAAGACTTCAGACTTAAATCTACATTTTCACTCATTTAAGTGGTTTGTTTTCTTAACGAACACTTGCCTAACGTGTAACAATTGCAAGTTTTTCTTCAAAGTACAAAACAGCATCCTCCTGACTGATCAATCCTTCAACACGATCCTGTCAAGAAATGTTTAATTTGCTCCTGCAGCTCAGTCTGGCTCGACTCCTATTCTGTAAATTGGACCAAAACAAACACAACCTTTTATTTGTAGTGGGGGGTGGGTTCAACATGGTATGATGAGATGACAGGCTATAGTACCCATGAGAGTCTTTAAGATGACTGATATTCATCAAAATTAAAAAAAAAAAAAAAAAACGACTTTATTGATCCCAAGGTGAAATTACATTTCATTACAAGAGCTCCTACTCAAGATGAAAGTGTTAAAATGAGTCATAAGGGTACTAAAAAATGTTATTAAATATTAAACGGACTGCACTTTTCCACCTTCATGGTGCTCAAAGCTCTTTACATTAGCCTCACATTCACCCATTCACACATCAGTGCTCTCCAAGGTTCTGCCAGAGCGACTCTGCCCTACAAAACAAAAAGGTAGTCACTGTATTGTTTGGCCAAAATGAGTTATTGTGTTTTTTGCAACATTCAAATCACTCTTTGTCATGTAATAAAATATCTCATCTCAAATGTCTTGTCGTTTTAGAGAAAATTGGTGAGTGTTTGTACAGTAACTGCAAAAAGTACTAGTCAAACAAAACAAAATGGCAGTAAAGACCATTACTGTGTTTTTACCAATGTCCATTTAGGACCCTGCCCCAATAGTTTATATTAGACTGAAACAGATTATGCAATTACCTTATTTTCCACAGTATAAGGTACACTGTCAATGAATGGTTTTTATGAAGGTTTTTCTTATGGAAGGTGTATAAAGTGAACTCAAAATGATGAGATAAAAAGTAAAAATGATGAGATAAAAAGTAAAAATGATGAGATAAAAAGTCAAAATGATGAGATAAAAAGTCAAAATCCAGAGATAAAAAGTCGAAATCAAGAGATAGTCAAAATAAAGTCAAAATTCCCAGTCACTAAGCACTACCAGAATTAATCCATATATAAGAAACACTGTGGTTTACTAGTCACTAGTTAATATGCAGTAACAATAACTGCCTACAACTACTGAACTTTAAGGTTATTTTTCTCAGTTCAGTGTCTGTGCAGTTATTGCCTTTTTACTTTGTAGGACAGTACTGAGAGTCTAATTTAGGGTTCAATGACATGTGGACATGTGGACAGCCAGAGCCGGGATGTGAACCACTGACCCTTCAGTCAATGGACGACCCACTCTACCAACTGAGCCACAGCCGTCCTTTGATGCATGAATTATGAGAACCTCAGTCAAGATTTATTTATTTATTTTTTATTCCTCTTTAGGCATGAAAAAAGCAATGTGATTGAAATGTTTATAATGAACCTGTTTTTCTTAATGGGAAATATATGTGTAAAAAAAAAAAAAAAAAAAAAAAGGGAAATTCCAATGCAGCAGGAGCACATTATGCATTGTAAGTTAAACGTCAACTGAACTGCAGCTGCAAAGTGAACTGTAAAGTTCATTGTTCGAGGTGCTAAATAATATGACATTTAAATGTACAGTGAATATACATTTGACAACACTTTGAATAATAATTCCTGTCAGATCTGATTGTTAGTGTTGCAGCATGTGAGATCCCCTAATGTATAAAGTGCAACACACAGTTCATTTATTAAAATGTATAGACAGTTTCCTCACAGCGTCCTTGGTTTAAAAGATTAAGATCAGGAAAAAAACCTGAATATTTTTGTGTGTACCCCACTTGAACTCCATCAAAACAGAACATTTTCAGGAAAAGTGACAGCAAAGATATACATGTAATTAACTGAAAATAAACCAAATCCGTCTTTGCACTGTCATTGATTCAACTCCATGGTTTTTACTGGTGAATAAATGTTGTAGAAGACGATGGTGACGACGAACGTCCAACTGGGTCGTATCCGATGACCATGAAAAGACAAACCAATTATTTACATGCATTTATTGGATGAATAAATCGGCAGGTATTAAACAGTTTAGATCACATCATTTTGTAGTAACAGTGCATTTTGTCATAAACTTCCAAAATGTAATAACATTTTCATTTCATTTTGTAATTAGAAAAGCACAGACCTGCACTGGATCACCACCAAAATCTAGTAATTTCCAGACCAACCTACTCTGACAATTTAATCAAAATCCATCCATAAGTTTGAGTTATGTTGTACACAAACAAACAAACAAATACACAAAAAAGCCGACTAACAAACACAGGCAAAAACATAACCTCCTTGGTGGAGGTAATAAATTGTCATAATGCATTTTGTAGTAAATTTTACCACATTGCATAATGTAAGTTTTTACATTTTGAGCATATTATTACAAAATGTACTTACAACTCTTTATTTTCTTAAGTACCAACATGATTCATTATGTAATAAAAGAAAAAATAAAGCATAGTGTAATTGTACTTTATTGTATTTTTTACAAATACTTGAAAGGAAAATAACCCTATTATTAGTATCACTAATATTAGCCTAGTTACTATCAGTACACTATTCACAATTTGCATTAACAGATTATGCTGGAAACTACAGATTTAGTTTTTTACTCTTTACTGGTGAATCAATGTTGTTGAAGATGATGATGATGATGGCGTTTCCATGGAAACCAGAGCCTCTGAACATGCATATAGGTCAAATAAACTGAATTTAACACCAGTTCTAAACATGTGTTGATAGAATTAATAGATGAATTGGTATTAAACATTTGACACCAGTGGATGTTTGGGTTTTTAATGGTTCATTTTAAAGTAAATGTCATGTTTTTCCTTCAAATACCCTGTTATTGTAGGTGGTTCTTGACTGAACTTTTTATTTATT
This sequence comes from Siphamia tubifer, assembly GCA_020466265.1. Classification (NCBI taxonomy): domain Eukaryota; kingdom Metazoa; phylum Chordata; class Actinopteri; order Kurtiformes; family Apogonidae; genus Siphamia; species Siphamia tubifer. Next base: position 10,106,063 of record CM035792.1, on the reverse strand, counting down.
TATTTTTAATTACAGCTTATTTTCAGTGCAGTTATGTAATTTGACCAAATCTCTGAGGCTGCTGCAGGAGTTTACCTAAGATAAACCTAAAAGTAAAAAATAAATAAATAAAAAATTCATCTGAAATTTTTATTTTTTATTTTTATTTTTTTTTCTTTACTTTGTTTCCAGTTCAGATTCATCCCAGGTCAGTCCCAAAAACCTTGAAAGTTGTTTGCCTCGTCCTTAGAACATATTGTCCTCTTTGGTTGTGTTTTGTTATTGTGTTTATAATATATGTTGAGAAGGATTTTGCAAAGCTGTTCTATTTACAGATGCAAATAAATAACCTGGAGCCTGTTCTGTGATATAATACAAAGTCTGTGTAGGAAGAAAACAAAAGAAAACTTATTTACATGTCCAAAGGTAATTACATCTTTACGTAATATTCTAATTATAATGAAACCTATACTGTTACTATATTTGTGGTGTTATGTAATGTTATTTCAACAGTTCACTGTAAACCTGAATGTTCAGAATAATTAAATGTATTCAGTTCAGAAATAGTACTACTAACTCAAATGTATTCAGTTGCTGTAACATGTTCTTCTTTTTAAGTAAATAATATTTTTCATTAAGGGGAACTATTGTATATATAAGTGAACATCAGTTAAAACATGGATGAGGTAAAACTGAGTGGAATTGAGTCATTAAATGTTGAGAATGATATTGTTCTGTTATTTATATTGTTTCAAATAAGGATGATTGAAAAACTAAACTTAACTGATGTAGTATATACTGATGTATAATTCAAAGTACTCCAAATAACCACTAATATCTATTACACCGAACAGAACCTTAGAATACTGAGTTAATCAGTAATGTTTTTATTTAAGTATACTTTAATAAACATCTAAATGTTAAGTTCTGGAAACTTGTATGTTTTTAAGTTTCATCAACTTAAAATAATTGAGGCATTCGATTGCCTTAAATGTTGTGAGTTCAGCTAATTTATTCAGGTTTAGTGTGTGTGTGTGTGTGTGTGATCTTTTCCATGGCTGTACTTTTATTGCTCGCAGCTGTAAAACTTTTAATATTTTATGTAAAGCACTTTACAGTGAATTGTCTTGTACATGAAATGTGTCGTATGAATAAACCTGCTCTGCCTAAACAGAACTGAAAATATTCAGGGAAATTCATAATTCATGAATGAAAGAGATTAAATAATTGTAAATAATTCTTCACATCCATTCATGTAAAAAAGGATTTCCCGTCTGTCTGTGTCCTCATGTCTGTCCTGTCATGTCCATGTCATGTCTGTCCTGCCATCTGTCTGTCTTGCCGTCTGTCTGTCTGTGTCCTCCCGTCTGTCTGTGTCCTCCTGTCGGTCCTCCCGTCTGTCTGTCTGTCTGTCTGTGTCCTGTCTGTCCTCCCATGTGTCTGTGTCCTCCTGTCTGTCCTCCCGTCTGTCTGTCTGTGTCCTCCCGTCTGTCCTACCGTCTGTCCTCCTGTCTGTCCTCCTGTCTGTCCGTCTGTGTCCTGTCTGTCCTCCCGTCTGTCTGTCTGTGTCCTCCTGTCTGTTTTCCTGTCTGTCTGTCCTCCCGTCTGTCTGTGTCCTCCCGTCTGTCTGTGTCCTCCCGTCTGTCCATCTTCCCTCACATATGGAACATATGCGTTAATACCAATAAAATGAATTAATCTGGGCTCCATCAGACTTAGATACTTTAACCTGAGTCTGGTCCAGAGGAACCACTTAAACACTTCAGTAAACATGTGTTTTCAGTCAAAGGTACTGAGGTCTGGGATCAGTCCAAGTCCAAAGACAGACTGGACCATGTTTAACACTTTTAAACACCATCTGATAAAGTGGCTAAAATCAACAACCACATCTGTGAGCACTAATTATGTTTTATTGATTGTGTTTTTAACGTTTGCTCTTGCTTGCTAATTGTACGCTTTTATGTATGTACTGATCTAACATTTTTAATATCTGTGGATCCAATAATCTTAACAATTTAATGAATAAATTGGGTAAAATGTAGTTTCTCTGCTTTTCATGGTTGTTAGATATGAGACTCGACAGTAAACAGAAAAACCTTATGATTGGCTTCCTGTTTCTATGGGACTATTATGACTCTATTGTTTATTGCATCTGTATTATTTATTGATTTTATTATTGTTTAGGTTTTATGGATTTACATGCAATAATGTGAGCATGATAGTGGCCTTAGGGGTGTGCAATATGTGGCCCTGTGCAATCCAACACCAATAGGGCAGAGTTTATGCACCTATATTTATTGAACTGAGTTTAATTTGTAAGAATAAAGTATATTATTTTCTATCATGAATGTGGAAACACCATTTGTAACATTGATTCACCAGTAAAACACGTGTAGTTGCAGCTGTAAACACTAGATTTTATGTATATCATAGATTATAAAGTTGGAAAAGATTGAAAATAAATGCCTATCTGTACATAATTAATACATTAAATATATGAATTTTTTTCTTATTTAATTTTACTCAAAAATGCAAAACGGTCATAAATCACGTAGCAAAGTTTGAAATGTAAAGACAGACACCAGTTACAATTCAGCCCAAAGATAATACTGTGTCAACATTGATTAAAAATAAATAAAAAATACTTAGGGAAGGCTTAAATGTAAGGAAAGATAACGATGACAGTCACCACACAAATACTTCTGACAAAGATGAATACAGTATATATATGTGTGTGTGTGTGTGTGTGTGTGTGTGTGTGTAGTCTAACATATATGAACACAAGTAGGCTAAATGCATTTATTCAGGTGGTGAATGAAAGAACCACTCATATATGCTTTTTAATCTCATATTATTGTAATCAGTGTGTGTGTGTGTGTGTGTGTGTGTGTGTGTGTGTGTGTGTGTGTGTGTGTGTGTGTGTGTGTCGGCAGAGACATATCAAGCTGTAACTCAATGAATACTAGAGATATCACCATGAAATCGCATGGGCATATACGAATGCTATCAGATGCAATGATCCATTTGACTAAAGGTCAAAGGTCAAGGTCACAAATAACTAATGTTAAAATCACATTTTTGGTTTTAACTCAAGAACGGAGGGTCACAGAACTTTCAGATTGGTACCAAACTATGCAGAATGAAGATTATTTTTACAATTCTCATAATTGGTGTTATCACCTACAAACAATAGTTTTTAAGATCTCTGGAGGTGACGTTGCAAAATTAACTTCTGTAACACTGAGTGTCAAGCACGGACACATCACGCTATAGCATAACCAACACTAGATATATTATAATATTACACGCACTGGTGCATAGATAGATACTTTTTTAATCCTCTTTCAAGGAAAGTGCTTTTGTTACAGCTCGGATAGCCCATCATCAGAGATTAGTCACGCACATGCACAAAAGGAGATCATTATTGGACATAAAATGATCACTATTACCCATTAAAAAGATCACTATTGCACATAAAAGGATCACTATTACCCATAAAAGATCAATATTGCACAGAAAAAGATCACTAAAATACACTTTTACCCATTAAAAAGATCACTATTGCACATAAAATGATCACTATTGCCCATAAAATGCCAATATTGCACAGAAAAAGATCACTAAATTACACTATTACCCATTAAAAAGATCACTATTGCACATAAAAAATATCTATAAATACATATAATGAAATTATCAATATTGCAAAAGGTCAAAGGTCAAAATCACATTACCCAGGGGTGTGTTAGAAGAGGGAAACATCTAAAACCTGCAGGATAGTGGTACTTGAGCACCAGGGTTGGGAACCACTGCTATAAAGCATAACACTAACAGGATAAAAACATATTTTCACACTCGTGGCTCTTCTACTGTGGCCAGCGGACACACTAAAACCCTGACACAGTGTTGCGATAGACACAGTGGGATCATGTAGCACTAATATAAAAGAGTGGGTTTGCTGGAGAGGATCCCCTAGTGTGTCATTTGGTACTCATCAGGTCCTCTCTCGCCCTGGTGGCATGATTAAACTTTGGGGGAGTCATCAGATTTGCTGGCACTTTGAGATTAAGCTGATCTCAGACAATCCCTCAAGCAGAGGCAAACCCTCCACTATTGTAATTTTATGCTAATAGAGCCATATCTTCCCCAATGTAGTCGGCAGCCATTCCAAACCTCTCTCTCTCTCTCTCTCTCTCTCTCTCTCTCACTCTCTCTCTCTCTGTCTCTCTCTCTCTCTCTCTCTCTCTCTCTCTCTCTCTGTGTGTGTTCCATATTACATTACCTCTTCCTTTACTTCTCTATCAGTGCCTCTTTGTCCACTCGTTCCTCTCCTTCACTCTTTCAGACTTGAGTTAAAAGATGGAGAATAAAATCCTGTTGCTCAGCTTCAGTCAGTCTTAATCTGCAGGATTCTCTGCATTTGTGTAAAGACATTACAAAGGATAAACCACAAAAGTCCAAAAGGGATCAAACACGCCACTAAAAAGCATTGTTTCGTGTTTTCATTTTAGGCTTTTGTTTCTTTGTGCATATACTCTGAAAGTCAAAAAACACTTGTTTTCCCAAAAGGCCTCGAAAGTGCATCTGAAGAACTGGGGTTGTTTAAATTTATGCAGGAATGTGTCATGTTCACTGGTAAAAAAAAATAAAAAATTATATATATATATAGAATACCAAGAAAAGAAAACTTTACTCACTTTTTTTTCTAGGTCAATATATAATTGAAGGACTTTTTGAGTTATCTTTACAGATTGACTTGTGCTGCGTTTTCACTACATCAGGGGTGTCAAACTCAAATGGTTCGAGTAGTTCACGGATGAAAATTTAATTAGATTTTTTTTCCCCCTGTCTTCCCCTTATTTTTATGTTTTATTATATGACATATCACTTGTGTGAAGCACATTAGAAATATATTATCACACTGGACATATCATATCGTATTCCATCAATGTTATTCCATATACTGTATACGTTTTATGCTTTTCGTCAGTTCCTTGATAGTAACACCAACCAAATGAATGTTTTATGAACCCAAGTTTGTTTTGGAAAATTTTTAGATGAAAGCTGTAGAATAATTTAAAGAATAAAACTGTAGAGACAAGTTAAAAAAACTGACCTAGTCACAGCCCAAACTCAATATTTTCCGGAAAAATCATTTAATTTAATAATGAGTCACGTTGGCTCTGTACAAAACAGTTGAATCTTTTATATTTGTTTATCATTTGTTTTGGCCATTTTTGTGGAGAGATGGAAATAATTTTGCCTGAGTTGACATTTGTTAATTGCACTAAACATTGCATCATCCCATATTACATAATCTGTGTATCATTCGTTCATTTGTTTTTCAAAATAAAACCAAAAATAAGACAAGAAAAAAAAACTTGTTTCTTCATTATTTGTTTCCAAAACCAAAATGAAAAAATGCATAATGATGCATTTTTCCCCTTTTTTTTGTGTTTAAATTAATAATAGAAAAAAATGGATAACGGCTGTTTCCCGTTTTATCCAATTTTGAACTGAAGCAAATTGAGTAAACCTGAAATAAATCTTATTAACCTAAAAAACACTGATTATGGTATGATATGACACCATATTTCTCCGTGGTCATATCTACCCTCTGAGTTTCTCTAAATAGGACGTAGGCTTCCATCTTTGTCACTGCGGGTCAAAGGTCATTTCTGCTTTACTCAACTTCCTTCAGGTCTAAATTGGAAGAAATGGCTGTTATCCTTTTTTTTTTTTTTCCATTATTCACTTAAACACAAAAAAGAAAACTGAAAAACCGCATCTTCATCTGTTTTTTTTTTTTATTCTGGTTTTGGAAACAAATAATAAACAACTTATTCAATTTATTTACAATTTATTCAATTTATTCTTATTTTATTTTATGTTTTGTTTTATTTTGAAAAATGAATGAACAAATGATACACAGATTATACACTTTAATACTGTTACTATAACTTTGCTGTTCTTGATAAAGCTGATCTGCAGTGAAAATCAACAAACAAGTTTTATTTTTATATTATCTCTGAAGTTATTAATCTGTTGATTTTAAATGTTGATTTTATGTCTTTTTAGTCTGCACTTTGAGATCTAATTTCAAATGTAAGGTGCTTTACAGATTGTTTTTTTATTATTATGAAGTGAATAACTAGTATTGGAGGAAAATATAATTAAAATATTCTGATTGCAATTTTAAATACACATTTCTTTATTTTACAAAATAAAATGCATGATGTCAAGGTAAGTGGACATGTTTGTAACTACAGAAAACAAAACCAAAAATACAATGACATTGGGGTTTATTTTTTTAAAACACTCAGAAAAAATATCTTGACTAAAGTTGTCATAATTAATGCATGAAAGGGTTAAGTTATCTTTGCACAATTTGAGGCTCAATGTAAAATTACCTACATGTCCCAAAACAACTAAAGATGTAAAAACTAACCCGACAGTTAAAATACTGAGTGTTATGGTGTTAAATAAAAAGTGTGATTGTGTTTAATACATCCACTGTGTTGCTGCTTATTCTAATGTTTCCACAAAAACCAGAGGAAGCAAGATGCACTAATTAGTTTTATTTAATACAGTACAACAAGAGGCAATTTTACACAACAGATAAACCTGTACATTACATCACCTTAACGAGCGAAACAACAAATTAATGGAAAAACTGCATCCTTCAACACTTGTCAACAACCAATATACATAATTACAGCCACATCAACAGAAAATGTGGCTATAATTAGAAAAGTTCACACAATACAACTGGAACAAAAGCAGGAGCGACTTTACTGAAAGACATATGGTGTTAACTTTTTAATTACCAAAGTGGAGGAGTACATGCGACTTAAGCTGCTGAAGTTGTTTTTCTGTCAGATGAGGGGTAACAAAAAGGAGTGGAAAATACAGAGGACGATAACGGTCAGTGTATTTGTGTCGACAGATTGTATACCTGTGTATTTGTAACAAATATTTGTAAATTCTCAAATGAGTAGCGTAACCGCGCTATCCCCATTCATTACATGCTAGGTGTGATTTGCTGGGGGGTGGGTGGGGAGAGTCACCCCCCCCTTTCTGTGGTTTTGGACACCACTGTTGGGTCCTGTGGTCCATGAGTCTTTCTGATGGTGAAAAACCCAGGTTGAAAAACTGTTGATTTGAAATGTTAATTTAGTGATATGAGCCTCATTTATGTTATTCATGTGGGTCAGAACATCCAACACCCCCCCCCCCCCCCCCCTGTGTTTTTGATAAATCACACCGTGATTACATGTATGGGTCTAGTCGTGCTTCATAGACAGGGGAGGCGGGGCTAAAAGGTTGGCTTTTAAATCCCTCTGTATGCCATAGGACGATACAACGACCAATCCGCATAATCTTCCCACAAATGACTCAACTGTGAAAATACATCATTGAAGTCCGACTTGTAATTTTTGAAGTCATAATTTTCCATCTGTATTCTGATGGATAACATACACAATATATTTTATGCACTCATTTGAGAATTCACAAATATTTATTTTATGCACAACTACAGACAAACACGCACAGGTATCCAATCTGTGGATATGAATATATTAACAGTGATCTTACTCCATGTATATATATATATATATATATATATATGAGAGAGAGGGGGGGGGGGGGGGGGCACATGCTTTTATTAATGCTGTAGTGGTTAAATTAGCATTTTCTCTCATTTTTCCTCTTTTTCCCTTTTTGTTTTTGTCAACCCAAAACATCCATTTGGTGTCATTGTAATCATGTTACCATTGTTGAACTGACAGTTAATGGAGATTAATAGTGACAGATGAATGCAGCGCAGCTTGGGGGGGGGGCTGAAATATCTTGACTTTAGTCTGAACCACCTGTAGCATGAGCCAGATGGTGCATTTGAAAGGCTGTGTGTGGGGAGGGACATGTCTGTGATTATGTCCCCGCTCACTTGAGGGTGCATCTGGTGGATAAAGTCTGTTCCTGCTGCCGTCCTGTGAGCACCAACCACTCCATTTTTAAAAAAAATTTTTTGTCAGGATGGTTCATACGAAGCGCCGTGTTTATGCGATAAATTAGTTGTAATGAGGAAGACCACAATGATGACATGCTGCATACTTAATTGCATAGTTATGTTGTTTTGTTGTAGATATTGGATATTTAGACCTGAATAGCTTCTTCTTTTCTTATCTACAAACCATTTGGTGTAAAAATATGAGTTGTCTTTTCTTTGTCAGTAATTTACAGTCATTTGGTTTTGATTAAAAAATGCAACATGTTGCTAAAAATAAAGAATGCCTTGAATAAATTACACTCAACTCCACAATTTTATTTTAGATTTTTTAATAAAGTATCTGCCTCATAGATTCAGGGTTTTTTTTTCTTTTAATTGTTATTACTTAGTATTTAGCGCCTTTGGTTTTCTATTTTCATATCACACCACTCTCCAAACAGGAGGTGAGGGTATTTTCTTTGGTTGTTTGCACAATTTCCATGAAATTTTCAGGACGGGTGCGAGGTGATCCACAATAAATCCCATTAAATTTTGTAGGTCAAAGGTCAAGGTCACCAAAAATGTGTTTTCACAATGATCGGAGTTCGAGCAAAAGTCATTTCTTGTTCATTCCTGGATCCTCAGTTTTACATGTAGCTTCTTTTTGCTCTCACTGTTCATGTGCATTGACATCAGAGCTGTGATGGACACATATGAAGACTCTAGGTCAAAGGTCACAATAAAGATCTAAATCACATTTTGGATACAACTTCTCATCTGTTCATCTTTGAGATTTCCAGTGAACAGCAACATGATATGCATTTAATTCTACACCTTGTTTGTATAGATTTTGACCCATCGTTAACCTAAGAGGTCAGGGGTCATTCGATGCTTAAAAAAACTAAAATGGATGATAATTGGGGAAAAAAAACAGTAGAAATTGAGTTATTTACTAATATTAACAAGTAGGAAACATGGCATGGGCTTCAAAATAGTGTCATGAACTTTGACCTTTAGTGACCTTGAAGGGTGATTATCAAGGTCAAATGATTTTAAATGGTCGTAACTCCATAAAGAGTGGTGATAAGTATTGAGTTGCTATTGTTGACAGATGCATATAGGCTCCCAAATCACATCGACCTTTGACCGTTGGTGACCTTGAAAAGTCAAATCTCATAGTTCCGAGAGATGTTTGCGAGGGGGCGGGGTTTGTTGTGCCTGCAACTACTTCTTTTTGGGTAATTTTTTTGTTTTGTTTTTCTGTTTGTCACAAACGTTACAAAAAAGCATCAATTTCCATGAACATTTCAAGAAAGGTGCAAAGTAAGAGTAGATCCGAGTAGGTCCCGTTATATTGTGATGAATGTAGGTCAAAGGTCAACATCACCAGTCATGTGTTTTCACAATGAGACTGGCATGGTGTGCCTGGCAACACTTGGTTTATTTATTTTTATATTTATTTTATGCATTTATTTATTTTGATATTTATTTTATATATTTATTTTTATTTTATATATATGTGACCCTCCAACACAAAAGCAATCACTTGGGTCAAATTTCAGAAATTAAGATTTTATATTTATCTGAAACTTTATTAAAAATTTCCAATGGTTTCCAACACATCTGATAATTTTTGACCGAGTTACAATTACTCAAAGGTTAGTAATTGATGGTCTCAAAAATTCAAAGATATAAGAAAAATTATTTCTATTTAAAGGTTGTCTAGATGGGATCCTGATCTTTCCAACGGTACTAAACATGACGGGGAAATACCTAACACGAGCACGAAGGAAAGTCGTGTTTTGAGCCGATTATTCTTTGTTTTAGTCTTAATTACTGTCACAGTCAGTTATTGTCCTTCCTAAAAGGCATGATTTGAAGCAGTTACGGTAGGAATTTCATATAAAACTCATAGTTAGAAGTGTTCAGGAGACATTTTACTTGGATTTTATGCATAAAATGGTGATAATTATAATAACTACAACAAGACCTGAGTAAGACTAAGCTAAAAAAAACAAAACAAAAATAAGAATAAATAAAATATGAAATAAAAATGTGCTAAATGTTATAATAAGATTCACTGGAAAACAACTAAAGTGCTGTTTTGCTGATGTTTTTAGATCAGTGTTAGTGATGGTGGTTCACACTGTTACTGTTGAGCTGTTGAAATCCTTTCTCTTCTGCTTTATGACCTTTTGAACAATTCCATTTAAGAGGGAGATAAACAACTACCATCTTGGAAAGTTCATCATCGACTTTTGAAAGTGAAGTTCACAAAATAATCTTTAGTCACTGCTGCGGAGCTTTTCACCAGATCACTCGACCTTTAACGGCAGATGAACTTGTAATGTAATATTTTCATTTTCCTCCGGGCATTTTTAAGGACTTTCTGCTCATGAGCTAATAATTATAAGGACTAATGCTTGGAGTATTTTCAGTGGATTTACCCCATTTGGGATCATAGAAATCAGAGGTGGGAGTCAGTGAAGTGTGAAGCCTCTAGTGTCAAAGATGTTTCTGCTGTAAGTGAGTCAAATTTGTACTAAAATAAAATAAAAGAGGAAATTACACTGTTATACAATGATTATTTTTTAGAAGGTATCTGCTTCAGACATTAAATGTGCTAATTCTTATATATTTTAATAAATTGAATCATAAAATTAATGACTTTAGTGCTGGTTAATTCATGTTTTTAATATATATGATGGTGTGTTATTCCACATATATGCTGGTTTATGTACATGTATACAATGGATTAGTAAATATTCCACTAGAAAGAACCTGTAAAGTGAATGGATCATAATGTGCAGACAATGTTTTGAAGTAGATCTGGTAGATCTGACACCAATATACCTTTGGACTAAAAACCTATTCTATCTTTCACATTTTGACCCCAGACTTATCTTGGTAACTTGAGCCAACCAGCATTTAAGACTTGAGTTTTCTTTATCAGTAACACACATGTGGGAACATTTCATTTGTTTTATTCTAGAAGCATTTTTCTTGTAGACTAGTGTCATTGGACAGTGTTAAAAATGACCAGAAATTAACAAAATAATCAAGAAAATGAACAAAATAATCCACAAAATGGACCAAAACACATGGAAAATGTGCAGAATAAGAAAATACTTCAACAAAAATGACCAAAATAATTGATAAAATGAACAAAAATATTCAGTAAAATGAAAAGTAAAATGTCACAGTTTGACCCCAGACTTATCTAACCCTAACCCCTATTCTTTACATTCTTTATACTCTTTATATTGTGTAATCAAATTTTAATGTACTCTATTGAAATTGTATAATATATGTACAATCAGTTTACTCTTGTAATTTTATTCTTATTTATTGAAATTTTATAATGCATGTATAATCAGCTTATCTTGTACTTTTCTTGTCATTTTACTTCTTATTTATTGAAATTTTATTATCAGTTTATCATGTACTTTTTTAATTTTATAAATTTGTGCAATCAAATTATTGATACTTTAATTTTTAATCAATGTGAAGCACTTTGGGTGACAGTGTTTGTATGAAAGGTGCTATATAAATAAAGATTATTATTATTATTATTATTATTATTATTATTATTATTATTATTATTATTATTATTATTATTATTATTATTATTATTATTATTATTATTATTATTATTATTAATAAGAGATGGGGCAAATCTGACAAAACAGTTGCGACAGGCTTTGTTTGTTGTGCCTGGAACCACTTGTTATGCTGTTATTTTTGAGGTCCGGTCCACTGGAGATCAAATTGGGCTAAATGCGGCCCCTGGAAAAAATTGAGTTTGAGACCCCTGCCCTGTGCTAATAAAGTCATGACAGAGCTGCAGTACCAGCGACTCTGTTCAGCGTCTCATGAGCTTTTTATGAGAGTGTATGAGCACAAATACAGCTGTAATGGCTGTGATAACCTTGGAAAAAATAATTCAACATAAAACATATTCATTTCCAACAGCCCGTCCTCTCCCACGCAGATCACATCATTTGATTTCACTTACCACAGCTGCACCAAATACAAACGCACCCCACCGCCGCCGCTCCACCATGACACCGTGACTTAAAAAAAGATGCCATCGACTTCTCCCTTCAAGAGTGAAATAGGAGCAGAATCAATTAAAGATCATCAACCTTCACCTTATCAGCCCGTTTGGTCATAATAATAATAATAATAATAATAATAATAATAATAATAATAATAATAATAATGAGAATAATAATAATAATAATAATAATGAGAATAATAATAATAATAACAATGATGATAATAATGACAATAATAATGAGAATAATGATAATAATAATAACAATAATAATAATAATGAGAATAATGATAATAATAATAACAATAATAATAATAATGAGAATAATGATAATAATAATAATAACGATAATGATAATGATAATAATGATAATGGTGATTATAATAATAATAATAATAATAATAATAATAATAATAATAATGAGAATAATGATAATAATAATAACGATAATGATAATAATGATGATTATAATAATAATAATAATAATAATAATAATAATAATAATAATAATAATAATAATAATAATAATAATAATAACAATGATGATAATAATGACAATAATAATGAGAATAATGATAATAATAATAACAATAATAATAATAATAATAATGAGAATAATGATAATAATAATAACGATAATGATAATGATAATAATGATAATGGTGATAATAATAATAATAATAATAATAATAATAATAATAATAATAATAATAATAATAATAATAATAATAATAATAATAATAATAATAATAATAATAATGAGAATAATGATAATAATAACGATAATGATAATAATGATAATGGTGATTATAATAGTAATAGTAATAATAATGTATTTTACAGAGGGGAATTGTAATTGTCAATTTTTGTAAAGTGGCTACATTTGGAAATACTTTTTTATTTTATTTCATTGTAATTTGTTCAGTATTTTAGTCATTTTTCTCATTTCATTGATTATTTTGGTGATTTTTTTCTCGCTTTTTTTGATTATTTTGGTCATTTTATTGTCTAATTTTGTTGACTATTTTGTCCATCCTTGCTAGTTTTGTTTATTTTATTGAATTTTTTCATTTTTCAATGGTAAAACACACTGTTTACAACACACCAATGTCTTGGCATTTTGTAGTTCCAAGTTGAGAACTTTATGTGTAAAAATGTCACTTTTAAACCATTTTTTGCATGATCATGTTACTACATTTGGAATCTTTTAGAAAAAAAACACACATTTGAAAGCTTCAAATACACATACTTTATCAATAAAATAAATATTTCCCATCCAAAATTACCATTGTCAATCATAAAATAAAATCCAAACTACCATTCTGGTCCAAAAATTCAATTTTTACATGTGTTTTAGACCTAAATACTTTTCTGAATTATATTTTCTGGAGTGTTACAAGGAAAATAACACCACATTTCTCTAGATCCATAGATGATTGATCAGGTCACACCCTTCAAAAGTAATATAATCATAATTTTTTCCTATTTGTCTTTTGTGTAAAACATCATTTTATGTATGTGGTGTTACTGTTGCACTTCAGAATAGTACAGGTGCATTAATATGGGAACTGTATATGTAGATGTTATTAAAAAAAATATCATTTTTGTGGCGGGACCAGGATGTAAGACCGGAAACAAGTTAAGCGGTGCAGTCCTGAAGCTACAGGAGAAGCGAGGCCCTATTATGTGATGTGATGAAATGAGAAAAGCCAGAGCTGCTCCATTGGCAGTGGAGCTCACTGAAGCAGTAGATAGGATTTGTGGACTCATAGAAATGATGTGTTGTATTTCACACCCAAATGAGCTTTATTATATCAAAGGGCACATTGTCATCAATCAGAAAAAATATCCATTTAGACACCCCTAAATGCAATTTGTATCCAAATGAGATGGTTTTCTGCTTAATGTATGTACAGTGGGACCGTTTGACTATTTTCTATTGACATTATACATCAGCTAAATTGTTTTTAGAACATAATAATAAACTGAGCTGTCAACGTGTCCAGAAGGAGCTAAAAAAAGGAGGGAGTCGGTCTCTTTAAATGCATTCAAAGTCATTTCAAGTAAAGGGGAAAAGCATAAAAAATAAAAAAAAAAACTGGTTGGAGATGTTTTTGGGAACAGATTAAATGGGGTTCTGCTTTGAGATGCTTTTAAAGAACATTGTTGTTATAATTTTAGCACCTTTTTAAATATTGGAGGTGTTCCGTGTGTGTGTTTTTTACTATGGTTTTTATGTATGGTTTTACCACTGGCTTTTACTGTGTGTTTTATGTTCGTTTTTAGTGTGGAGCTGTGGATCCAATTTGGACTTTGTGTAACTTCTGCTGCTGTGTGAGAAGGAACACTCATATAAGATATTTGTAATATCAACAAGTAATTTGTACTGGTTAAATTAAGATAGATAGATAGATAGATAGATAGATAGATAGATAGATAGATAGATAGATAGATAGATAGATAGATAGATAGATAGATAGATAGATAGATAGATAGATAGATAGATAGATAGATAGATAGATAGATAGATGATAATGAGAATTAATAATAGAGAATGAGAGATAATGATAATGAGAGATAATGAGAGATAATGAATGATAATGAGAGATAATGATGAGAGATAATGAATGATAATGAGAGATAATGATAATGATTGATAATGATAATGAGAGATAGATAGATAGATAGATAGATAGATAGATAGATAGATAGATAGATAGATAGATAGATAGATAGATAGATAGATAGATAGATAGATAGATAGATAGATAGATGAGAATGAATAATAGAGAATGAGAGATAATGAATGATGATAATGAAAATGAGAGATAATGAATGATGATAATGATAATGAGAGATAATGATAATGATTGATAATGATAATGAGAGATATATAGATAGATAGATGATAATGAGAATGAATAATAGAGAATGAGAGATAATGAATGATGATAATGATAATGACAGATAATGATAATGAGAGATAATGATGCGAGATACTGATAATGAATGATAATGATAGATAGATAGATAGATAGATAGATAGATAGATAGATAGATAGATAGATAGATAGATAGATAGATAGATAGATAGATAGATAGATAGATAGATAGATAGATAGATATGTGAATAATTATTTACAAGATTTAATCACTTTCATACATGAATTATGAATTTTCCAGAATATTTTGAGTTCCATTGAGGCAGGGCAGGTTTATTTTTACGACACATTTCATGTACAAGACAATTTAAAGTGCTCTACATAAAATATTAAAAGTTTTACAGCAGGGAGCAATAAAAGTACAGGCATGGAAAAGATAAAACAAGATCAAACACACACACAAATATACATATAAATAGATACAATGGATAAAACAGATGAACAAATACAATTTCAAAATGTGATGTTGATCTAAACTGATGAATAAAAGTTACTCAAATGCAGCTGAGAACAGGTTGGTCTTTAACCTGGACTTAAATAAACTGAGTGTTAAATGCAAATAATAATGTGTTTTTTTTTTATGAACTTATTTTTCATAGCCTATAAATACCCTCTCAGATCGATGCCCTACGCTGAACTTCTGACACATAGAATTAAAAAACTATGAAATAAAAACATTTTTAATTGTGCTAGTCTGGTGTTGTCTCACTCAACACTTTCTGTAGCTAAAAAAAATATTTTTAACACTTTAAAGACAATTAGCAGTTGATTTCCACTAACATGCAGCACATTTTAAGTTTGACAGGATTTATTAAGAATAACAAAGTTATAGCAAAGTACTAACATGTGATTAAAACAGGAATGAATGAAAGCAGTGTTTTTGTTTTTATATAATGACTTATGTTTTGATGTAAGAACTGAAGTAGGTTTGATTATTAAGAAAACATGGAAAATTGATATCAGCTCTGAAATTAAACTACTATCCTCTGGAGACTCAGTTAAGTGAATATTTGATATTTTTTCCATTAAATAATTGTCTTGATTGGAAACTGCATCACAACACTGTTTATTTTTTCTCAGATACATTTTTTCTTTTTTATTATTTAGTTATTTTTAATAGAAAATCCTTTGCAATGGACATCTATAACTGCATTATATATTTAATTATAGTTATTGTCACAAGAGTTTTGTCTTGTTTTTGTCACGTGATAAAGGTTCGATAATATTTAGTCACTATAAGGTGCACTGTCAATGGTTTATTTTTTAAATTCTTCATATAAAAGGCGCACTGGATTATAAAGTGCATTAAGTGAAGTCAAAATCATTACATAAAAAGTCTAAATCATTATGTAAGAAGTGAAAATTATGAGAAAAAAAATTAAAATGAGGGAAAAAGTCAAACTCACGAGAAAAATAGGCAAAATTGTGAAAGAAAAAAGTAAATCAGGAAGAAAAAATGCAAAAATTGATGAGAAAAAGTCAAACTCATGAGAAAAAAAGGCAAAATTGTGAAAGAAAAAAGTAAATCATGAAGAAAAAATGCAAAAATGATGAGAAAAAGTAAAAATCATGAGGAAAAAGGGCAAAAATCATGAGAAAAAGTAAAAATCACGAGGAAAAAATGCAAAATTGTGGAAGAAAAAAACAAACTCATGAGGAAAAAAGTTAAAACCCTGAGAGAAAAAGCCAAAATTATGAGAAGAAAAAAGTTAAAACTGTAGTTTTTTGCATCCTTATAGTTTTCATGTAATGTCCTCTTCAAATATTGCTCTGGACACGTCCATAGCGTCCACACATACTTTCTCGTCCATGTGTCCAGCTCTACTTTCCAGTGTTTGTGTGAAGTTACTGCACGTGCTCAGATTGAAGCGTTGATCTGAACCCTGGACCATTAACATCAAACCCCAGGCGTCGTCGTCAGGCTGTCGTAGAGGTGAAGGTTAGCGGAGCATAAACCACCAGTGAGGAGACGACCACACATGTTCCCAGAGCGTCCAGCACCGACGTGGGGAACCTGGAGGCTTTTAGGAACCTAAGTGTTTTATCTGCTGTGGAGTTTAAGGACGACTCGCTGCGGTCACTTTAGTCCAAAACTGATTTGTTTTGCACTTGGTCACAAACACTTACTGTGTGGAGAAAAAGAGAGAGAGGGAAGTGAAATAGAGCGATAGAAGGGAACAGTTCAATTCATTAAAAAATATAGAAATAAAACAAACAAAAAAAGTCAAATGGCTCAAATTGTAGTAATTGTGATGTTGACATTGTGGAGACATAATGTGATGACTTCCTAGAGAGAGACACAGCAACAATAAATAAATAAATAAATAAGAACATGGCTAAAAGAATTAAAATAACGTCTCGGTATAAGGCGCACTGTCAATGAATGGTTTATTTTGTAGGTTTTTCATATATAAGGTGCACTGGATTATAAAGTACATTAAATGAAGCCAAAATTATTAGATAAAAAGTTCCAAATTATGAGGAAAAAAAGGGAAAATTATGAGAAAAAAGTCAAAATTATGAAGTAAAAATTCAGAAATATTAGAAAAGGAATTGATCATTTGTAAGTAATAATGTATTGCCCACATGTGACTATCAGAAAAATATTTCCAGACAGGGCCGAACAGCAAAACAGTTTTGTATAAATATCTGTACTTTATACTTTTTACATTCTCAGAATAGACTCATTACTTTTTCAAACTAGACAAATGTGACGGTATGAAAAATAAGTCTTAGTATCTCATAATTATCTATTTCTTATCTCATAATAATGAAGTTTTTGGTCATAATTTTGACATTTTTTTTCTCATAATTCAGACTGTATCCTCATATCTCATATTTTATTTTATCTCACAATTTAGATTTTTTTTAATCTCATAATTTTTTTTTTTTTAAATCTCCTATTTATGACTTTTTAATTTTCCATAAACGTCCTGTCTATACCCACTAAACTCAGTACCATGACCCAATTAAACAAATTATCTACATAGTATCTCACATATAAAGGCTTTTTTTTGGGATATTTTTTTTTTTAAATGTTTTCAGTTTTTTCCAACTTAAATAAATATTATTTCTTCCATACAAAAAATATACTTTTACTTTTTACTTTATTACAATTGTGAAGTTCTACTTTTTTACTTGTACTTTAGTAAAGCAGTTGAATCAGTACTTCTACTTCTACCAGAGTAGAAGTAAATGTGAGTACTTTTTTTTACCACCTCTACCATTTATTTCCATGTATTGACAGGATTAGTAGAAGAACTATCTCTTCACCCGTAGTGGACGTTTAGATCTATTTGGGTTAATTTATTTTTTGTCTTTCTACCGCCTTCTGTGCAAAAACAGACACCGCGCTCAAAAATGTGTCTTCATCAGCATCGGCGTGCTTAATGACCTGATGCAAATAAATGAATAAATTACATGTTTGCTTCATCAGTATGTGAATTCAACACAGTTTTCATCATGTTGCAGCCAGATTTAGGGTGTTTTTTTTTTTTTAAAGTTTCTAATCATCTGAACTACTGGGTTCAGTTGAGCTGTTGGACTGTTCAACACAAATATAGAAAATGTCAACAATGATATTTAGTTGTGGAAAAATGGGGCATTACTACTGTACTGGGTGTACCAGGCTGAGTTAGATACATAAGTGAATTATTTTATCCCTGTATTTATTTTTATTCCTCGTTGACCTTTTTGTGAAAACTTCCAACTTTATTTTTCTTTACGTTTAACCCTTTAACTCATAGGTGTCAAACTCCGGTCCTCGAGTGCAAGTGTCCTGCATGTTTAGGATATTTCCATCTTCCACATGATTCAGTTTAACCCTGAATACAAATGGAACAAAATGAAAAACAAAACAAAAAATAAATAAATAAATGTAGTAAAAAAAAAATCAATTAACAAAATGATGAAAAAGTAATATTTACAAAAGTATAAATAACATAGAAAAATTAGCAAAACAAAGAGAACTATAATGGGTGGTTTAGTTTTTATATTTAAAAAAAAAATTGTTTTCTTTTTTTACAGTGTTTTACTGAGTTTTGTTCATGGAACATGTGTCAAAAGGAAACTGAGTTTGAAAAAGGACAAATTAAACCAAATGTCAATACTAGTTCTCTTTTTTTTTAGTACATTTTTAGCAAATTCTCCCATGTTATTTATAAGTATGTAAATATTTATTATTTTTTTGTTCATTTTGTTTATTTTTCTATATTTTGCTTTTTATTTTATTTTTTTCTTAAGAATTTGCTCCATTCTTATCTCACTTTCTTCATGTTGTTAACTATTTTTTCAGTTTATTATTCATTTTTGTTAATTTTATTGATAACTTTAGCCATTTATGTAATTTTTGTTGCTTATTTAAATTGTTTTTCCTGTGGAACTGAACTTTCATGAGTTAAAGGGTTTAACTGAATCATGTGGATAAAACATGTAGGACACCGTCTCTCGAGGACCGGAGTTTGACACCTATGCTTTAACTTCTGATGTGTCAGCGCTGATGCATTATGGTTTGTTTAGTTTAAATATTCATAAAAATTAAATGTTTTTTCAAATCAATGTTTGGTTGATGGAACAGATCGATGGTATTTTCCCATATTGAATTTACCATTCAAGTTTAATGTTCATAAAAGCAAGAGTAAATTCAAAGGTTACTATATAAAAATAAAGAAACCTGAATAAAATGAGACTTTATCAGCAAGTATGTGATGAGCATAAAAGCAAGTATCTACAAATAGTATAATTTGTCAAACTCTGTATAATACATACAGAATAGAACATTTTATTCCAATAAAAATGTGCTGGGAATAGATTATGTCCTGACTATTGTCTTATGTTTATTCCACATGCACATATGAAGTTATTTTTAACAAGAGGACAATGACAATAGCCAGAGGTGAAAGTAGGAAAACACAGAGAATTAAAAAAATAACAAACAAGCAAAATAACAACGCAAACAATTCGACAAAGGCTCATTGACCGTGACCCGATCAAACACATTTTCTACGCAGTAACTCATTTTTAAGGCCTTTATTTTTGGATACTTTTGAAACTTTTCTTATTTTGCAAACAACACTATAAACCTGGATGAGTAGAAATTACTTATAATATAAGAATATAAGACAAGTTATTTGTACTAGAAAATCTACATTGAATGTCTGGATCTCGGGGATTTTTTTGTTACAACAGATTCAAAGAATTAGGAGAGAGAGAGAGAGAGAGAGAGATACCATTGACACCGTTGACACCGTTATCGATCATATTGATCATACTGACCATGGTGAGGGATGTACGTATGTGTATACATGTAGATATGTGTATGTATGTGTGTATATATGTACATATACGCAGGTACGTGTAGGTATGTGTGTGGGTATATGCGTGTGTGTACATATATATGGATATTTAACTACAGTAGCCATTTTAAATGTGCAATATATTATTGTACTCAGCACACAACGGCACATTTCCTCACCAGTCTACAAAGTTGTTTTCTACTTCTATTTTTATATTTATTCTATTGTACTTGTTATTTTTATTATTATTACTACTTTTTAATGTTATATTGTCTATATTCTGTGATATTTGTTTTTCTGTTCTCTGCGCTTTGGCAATATTAATGTAAACATTTTTCATGCCAATAAAGCACCTTTTGATTTGATTTGATTTGATTTGATTTTGATTTGAGAGAGAGAGAGAGACAGACAGACAGACAGAGACAGACAGAGACAGAGACAGACAGAGAGAGAAAGAGAGAGAGAGAGAGAGAGAGAGAGAGAAAGAGAGAGAGAGAGAGAGAGAGAGAGAGAGAGAGACAGACAGAGACAGAGAGAGAGAGAGAGAGAGAGAGAGAGAGAGAGAGAGAGAGAGAGAGAGACTAGCATGTATTTTACTCTTCTGACATAATGTGGTGGCAATATAATGTCCTTGTAAGTGGACATCAGGCCATTGTAGAACCAGATGTTATGATTAAAATAATAACCAATCCTCTGTCACAGGTGTATTTTTGATGAACAAAATCAACAGTTTTGATTAATTGCTGCTTATATTAAGAATCACTTCATGATTTTCCCAACAGAGTCCAATCTGCTGTGACACATGGACGGACATTCATGGACGTGTGGGCTCAGACTTGTGGTTTGGGTTCTATAGGACGTCCTCTAACCACCAGGTCACAGTGTGATCCCTAAGGAGGTCCAGAGCACCTGACCGGCTGTTGGTTTGAGCCTTAAGAGGACTGGGAATGAACCCATCAGGAGGGGATGGAGAACACAGGAATGACAGGTTCGGGCCACTGGGGGGTTGCATAGTTTCTTTTTATGGTCCCTTATAGGCGTGGGTCGGTTTGAGTGGAGTTCAAGGCTGTGTTTGTGCTGTTTGCGTCTGTATTTGTTGGAATAAAATGTGAACACTCGTCGCTTTTTCTTGACAATCGCACAATAACTTGGATAAAAAATAAAGAGTTGACTTCATTTAATATTTAACATTCCCATATTTACTGTGTCGGGGTCTTGACAAAATGTGTGAGCGTGTGGTTATTTAACTACAGTACATGTGAGGAGCAAAAAAAGATGTTAAAAAAACATGTATAAATGTCAAAATGTACTTAAAACTATTAAAACACACACATTTTAAGATGTTTTTTAAAAAAAAAGAGATGTGAAAATATAATTAAAACTGTTAAAAACACACAATTTAAAATGCTAACGGTAATTAGGTCCTAAATCGTTGAGAGTTTTATAGAGCAGCAGCAGAACTTTGAAGTCGATCCTCTGACGGACAGGCAGCCAGTGGAAAGAGCTCAGAATTGGACTAATGTGGTCCACTTTTCTGGTGTTAATGAGGACTGTAACCACAGAGTTCTGAATGAGCTGCAGTTGTATCATGGATTTTTTCTAGGTCGACCTTTAAAAACACTGTTAGAATAATGAAGCCGACTGAACATGAATGCATGGACTAGTTTTACCAGGTCCTGCTGACTAAAGGTGTAAAGTAACTAAGTAAAAGCACTTCATTACTGTACTTAAGTATATTTTTTAGTCAGTTTTGTGGCAACTTTTTACTTTTACTCTTTAGATTTTTGCATAAATATCTGTACTTTACACTCTTTACATTCTCAGAATAGACTAGTTACTTTTTAAACTAAATGTAACCGTATGAAAAATAGTGGAGGAAAGAAACTGTGACTTTATATATTATAGTTATATGACTATTATCTCATAATTTAGATTTTTTTATTGTGACGATCCTGTACAAGGTCTTGGTCTTCACAGATGACATTGTGATATAGATCTGTGTGTCGTCTGTCAAGCTGTGATAACTCATATTGTTGTACTGTATAACCAGTGCCAGTGGGCGTATTTAGTTGTTAAACAAAAGTGGCCCCAGGATGGGGTCTTGGGGAATTCAGAGGAATATTCACCAGGATTCTTGGCCAAATATGAGCAAAATATTACAACATAACTGGTTATAACACATAACAAATTAAGCGAGAATTTAAATAGGTTGTATCAATCCATTGGAATTTTGCAAAAAAATTATGTAAATATAACTTTGTAGCACCTGGAGGGTTCAAATTCAAACTTTTTCGGAACTATTAGGGTCCAAATACACATAAATGAACACAAGAATAATAAAAGTGGGAGTTAACCCCAAAAATGTAATATCCCGAAAACCTAATAAAAGAACAAAGCAGCTTTTAATGTAATAATCTCACAAATGTAATAACTTTCCCCCAATTTTAATAGAAGCCACCGACCAATTTATTACATTTGTGGTAACTTATTACAATTTTAAAACGTAATGATTTTTTTCATCCTACAAATGTAATGAATTGGTAGGTGACTGCTATTTGTGGCAAAGTTATTACATTAGTGGGGTTATTTCTTTAAAATCTGAAAAGTTTTCTTACATATGTGGGCTTAACAAGTGGGTTTAGCTAAATATGAGCCCTTTAACATAATTTTTTAAAGCTATTAGATATTTTGACTCGAAAAAATAAGAAAAATACACTTGGTAAGATTTAGATTTCTACAGTACATAAAACCACATGTGCAAAAAAACCAAACAAAGTAATAAAACAAGTTTTTTGTTTCGGAGATATCCATATGGTAGCACTCTGAAAACTGTCACAGACGTTTGGCTTCGGAGGGAAATTGTAAAACCAGATTCTTGGCACAGTAGTTAGGAGGAAGAGGGATATTTCATTTGCCTCCACATTTCACTTGAACCCACTCAGCTATCATGGCTGTCGGTGTCAGGCAACCAGTGCATGGCTGTTCACCTTGAGGGGTCCCTGGGAGATTGGCTTCTCTGGAGCTAACTGATATGGACTGGAGCCCAATTTCCTTTAGGCTAATTAGCTTGGCTACAATACCAGTGGCAGTCCTTATCAGACCCCAAGCCTTCTGCTCTCTGTCTGCCCCCCCCCACACACACACACACTCATTCTTACATCTGGAGTATGGTGTAATAACATGCCTAAAAGGTTCACACTGACACAATCCCTGTGTATTTGCTTGAGCAAGGGTTTTGCCAGTACATAAAATTGAAAAAGCATGAACTCATCATGTCAACTTCCCCAGAGACGCATCATATTTTCAGTTACTCAAACCCTCAAGCTCAGCTAATTTATTTTCTTAATGGAAAATATCATCTGAATGTAATTTCAAATATTAACACAGAAGAAAGGATGTATCCATTATCAATCTCGGGCAATTTAGGATGGACAGGATATATCTTACACCAACGTTGCAAATGGTGAAAAGTTAAATATGACAAATGAGAAATGGATAAAAAAATGTAATGAATCTAATATGATGTCAATAGGCTTTAATATTGTGTGGGTTTTAATATTGTTTGTAGACCACTGTTTTTATATTCTTTATACTGCAGAAGTAGTAGCTAGCTTAATGCTACATGCTTTTTGTGCCAAACAGATGTTCTATCTGTCCATTATTCCTATGTTTCCATCAGGTTGTGTCTGTTAGGAAGATGCGTTGGTGAAGGTCTGTGCTCACCAAGTGCTTTTCTAGTTTATACTGTTTTAATATTATATTTTATATTGTACATGTATTTCTCTATTAGCTAAAACTAGCTAAATGCTACATACGTTTTATGTGCAGGACATCAGATGTTCTATATGTCATCGACTGTGTTTAACTGCATTGTCCCTGATGAATAAATTAATAAAAATCAAAACAGATGTTACAACTTTAACAACAAATGTTATGAATTGCCTGAAAAACGGCTAGAATGTACCTACTTCACTAATATTTAATCATGCTTGTTGTTGTTTTTTTTCTTCTGTGAGTGTGTGTGTGTGTGTGTGTTAGATGTAAATAATTTGTTAAATAGGACTTATCACAATTACGTCATAATGCAAAATTTAGAACAGCTGACTTTGCATGTCGCACGGCAACGTCGAAATCAGTCTAACTAATAGCACAGTGCAGTAAAATATATGTAGTTTCCTTGTAGAAGATCTGACTTCTGGTTTGTAATTTAATTTTAAATAATATCATGGAAATATATATGATACAAGCTCGGAAACAAGAGGAATTTTCTGTTAAAATGTGACCAAATAACCTGTATGTGTTCTGTGTATTTGGATGAAAGGAGCCAAAACCAACGACTGTAATGTCTGTGCTAGCATTATTTTTACTGTTTATTAGCCTTTGTTTGTGTTTTATTAGCATTTTTTATCTGAGCAGAATGAAAGTGTAAACATATATATATACCGTATATATATATATATATATATATATATATATATATATATATATATATATATATATCCTCCGCTCTGGTTTTGGACACCTTGTCTTATTCTGAGTCTTGTGTATGAACACAAAATGCTTGAAAGACGAACTTCACATGCGGTGAAGTCCAGGCAGAGGGGGCTGTAATGCTCGCAGCTGGACCAATGAGCCAGGGCAGTACAGGGCGGTACCGGTACCACCCCCCACCAAGGTAGCTGCCACTCTATCTCGTATCACATGCTACAGTGACAATTAAAGGCTATTCTGATTCTGTTTTAGTGTATTTTATAGTTTCTATTAATCAGAAGGATATTTAACCTCCTGATTAATGGGTACTGGAGTCCATTATATAAACCTAGGTGTGTATAACCATATGGTTTTTGAACCCATGTGTCCAGGTCTCACTGTGCTTTTTATCCTTGAGTCACCGTCTGACTCACAGGATGTACTTTCATGGAATACATTTTCAGTCACACAGTAGTAGGATTGTTATTCTCCTTCTTTCCTCTATCACTGTTACTGTTTTTAAAGTCCCCATCGCAACGTGAAAGAACAACCTTGGAGCTGCAGCAGCACATGGGAAATGGCAGATTTTAACCAAGACACATTGTTGTATATGGAATTTTCTTCTGCAGGCATTAAGTCATTTTAACACTATAGCGTACTTCCTCACATCCATATGTTCAATTAAAACAATTTCCTTTCTTGACAGTGTCTTATAAAGACAGTGTTCCACTTTTCCTGAACAAAAGCAGTGTGCGAGACTGAAATCCATTATATATATTTTTTCTTCTAATGCTTGGCTTGTATTTCAAAGGATGTCTGTGGAAGAAAAATAACTAGAAAAGCACTCTGAGAGCACAAACCTCTGCCAAGGCAGACCCCCCCCCCCCCTTTGAATGAAGAGAGGTGATGTTTTTGCCAGAGTTTGTCTGCCTGTCTGTTAGTTAAAAAGATATTTTAAAAACGTATCACTTGGGATCACTTTGAAATGTATTTTCCATTTTACCACTATGTAAAATTTCAAAGTGATCCAGAATCCCAAATTTGTTGATGATCTCTTCCGAATCATGACCAAAATATGTAAATTTCATTTAGATCCGTCCATAACGTTTTGACATATCATGCTAGCAGAAAGACAAACAGACTCTAGCAAAAACATAACCTCCTTGGCGGACCTCTCTTCGCTTTGAACGTGTTGCCATTGACAGTTGCTCTCCGCAGGAACGTCGGAACTCTGGTGAAAAATCATCCTGTTAGATTTCACTGCCGGAAGACGGACCTTTGAATGTCTTAATATCACACTGCATTTCTCTGCTGTTTGCTGTCTCTAAAATAGCAGTTATGTTTTCCTCCTGAATTATTTCCAGAAAAGTCTCCATCTCCTCCTCCGTCCATATTTCCACTCCAAGAAAAGTGATCATGTGACCATGTACGTCACATCCTGTGATGTATAATTGCGGAAAAAACAGTTTCCATTGCACTTTTGCAATATTTAATATCGAAACATCTGAAAAACCACCTCATGAACGCGTAAAAACTTTTTAGCGATATTTATTTTTTAGAAATTCTGGTGTTTCCATTCCCGGGTTTTTTTTTTTTTATAGCAGTATTTATATTTTGTGAATTTCTAAGGGTAATGGAAATGTAGCTTCGGATTGATGTGTAGAAGAAAACCAGAAGAGGTCAACTTGACCTTGTGAAGCTTGAACAGAACACATACTGTTTTCCACATTTTTGTGAACATCCTTTCTGGCAAATTTTCTGCACTTTTACTATAGTTCAGATGGTGGTAATGTCTGTTGGAATAGATGACTTTGGTTTCTTTCCAATCATGTGGTAATCCATATGGATAAATTTTTATTAAAAAAGGGGCTTTTTCCTCCAAATCACCAAGTGGGTGTTTGGCCTCATATTTATCCACAATAGTAAACCTGTTACCAGAGGTGGTCAAAGTACTCACATTCTGTACTTTAGAAGTACAGCTACTGGTGTGAAAAAATACTCTGGTAAAAGTAGAAGTATTGGTTCAACTCATTTAAGTAAAAGTAAAAAAGTACAATTTTATAATTGTAATAAAGTACAAAAGTTACAAGTGGATCTTTTTTTTTTTTTTTTACCATGAATGCATTAATACTTATTTAACCAGGAAAAATCTGAAAAGTCTAAAATAAAACATTTAAATGTGAGTTAGTGTGTAGATAATGTGTTTGATAGGGTTACTGTACTCATTTTTGTAGGTACGGTGAGGAAATATTGGAAAAATAGGTGAAAAAAGTCATGAGATAAAAAAAAAATAGAAATGAGATTTTAGAAAAGGCATAAATTTAAAAGAAAAAGTTTAAAATTTTAAAATGAGATTTAAAAAGTCATAATTGTGAGATAATAGTCATAATTATAATATATAAAGATCCTCTGAAGAGATTTATGTTTCATACTGTCACATTGGTTTAGTTTGAAAAAGTAATGAGTCTATTCTGAGAATGTAAAGAGTATAAAGTACAGATATTTATACAAAAATGTAGAGTAAAAGTAAAATGTTGCCAGAAAAATGAATACTCACATAAAAAATCTACTTAAGTACAGTAACGAAGTACTTCTACTTAGTTGCTTTCCACTTCTGCCTGTTACAGACTGGAGCAAGTCAGATACATGTGAAATGGCAGCAAAAACATTTACCTGAGTCTTAGTTAACATATGTTAGAGTAGAGTAATGATAGGAAAAAATTGACATTGCAATTTAAAAAAAAAATCTGGCCATATAAAAAACTACTCGGAAGTAAATAAAAGCTGTGTGGTAAATGAACATACATTTCTGTATCATATTTCTTGTAGCTGAAATAAGTAATTAAAATTAAATAAATACAAAATAAATAAAAAAAGTTAGTAAAATTAGGACTAAATATGTAAAAAAAAGAGAAAATAAATGAATAAAAGAAATTAAATAAACTTTTTTTTAAATTCCAAAATTCAATAAAAGTAAATAAATATATACAAATAAATTTAAAAAATACAGAAAATAATTGCACATTCCTTGGCTCATGCTTTGGACGTAACAAATCAGTAATAATATCTTTTTAAATTACATGAAGTCACTCTGTTCCATCTGTTACATGTGCACAGAAAAAAAATCTAATGGAGAAAAAAGAACGGTGTAAAAAAAAAAAAAAAAAAAAAAAAAGGTTGAGGAAAAAACCCAAAATGGTTGAATAAAATAAGTAAGTTCCTGAAGCGCAGCAGTCAGTAAAATTAGGGTTAAAGTGTAAAGTTAGTTCAGATGGGGGTGTGCGTTGTTAAATATCCCATTTCTCTTCCTCCTGACTGCTTGGCATCTATCTCATCCATTCCAGGGTTGAAATTCACCCACTGAGAAAAAACACTTATTGTGTGAATTTCCGTCAGAGTGCAGGATATCTTCAACAAACCTTATTCTAATTCATGTAATCCTCAGAGATGGCACAGACCCAGCATGCAGCCATTCAGAATGCACCAGTGCCCTCAAATACCTCCTCTGTCCCAGAACACAGACAGGAAGGGCCTCGGGGTAATTTCACACTCTGTTATGATTTTGTTCAGAAATAATACGAGTTTGGAGAGAAGTTCGGGTTGACTTCAGAGGGGGGTAAAAAAAAAAAAAAAAAAAAAAGCAGACTGGTATTTCTGAAAAAAATACTTTGTGTCTGTCTATCTGCTTACCTTCGGAAGAGCAGGAAGTGTCAAAGAAATGCTAATGTGTTTGGATGTTAAGTAGAAGAATTAGGCTGATTATAACCGTATGGAAAAAGAAGAAAATAATAATAATAATAAAAAAAAAGCTTTGTTCTTTGCACCTGTAAAGAAGATAAAAAAAAACAAACAAACATAAAACGCACGTCTGAGTATGAACTAAAAGAAAACATTCCTCCAATCAGAAGCATTTGTACCGTTCAATGCGGGGAAAAAAAAAAAAAAAAAAAAAACAGACAAAAAAACAAACCAAACAAAAGGCATTTGGAGAAAAGTACACGACAAACTCCGACTTTCTAATGAGATGATGTTTTAGTTCATGGCCCCATTTAACATTATTGTTTTTTTAGTGACACCAGACGTTCAAAATGGAGATTTGTCTACATTTCATCCATCCATCCATCCATCCATCCATCCATCCATCCATCCATCCATCCATCCATCCATCCATCCATCCATCCATCCATCCATCCATCCATCCATCCATCCATCCATCCATCCATCCATCCATCCATCCATCCATCCATCCATCCATCCATCACCAGTTGGTTTCCTCATCATTACAAAATATACGATACAATTGTTCACATTTTGGAAATATCTGTGCATTATACCATATTTACTGCATAATTTTTTTAACGATGTAAATTCAATCTCCAACACCTTGTTAAGAAGATGGTGGGGAGCGGGGAGGTAGAAGGGAGGAGACACAAAGTAGGAAGGAGCAGAAGAAGAAAGGGGGGGGGGGGGGCAAACAAAGTGATAATGGGATAGATGAGAAGAAGTCCAACATCCATCCATCCATTCATTCATCCGTTCATTCATTCATTCATTCATTCATTCATTCATTCATTCATTCATTCATTCATTCATCCATTCATCCCCCTTCTACCCAAACTGGAGGAAATAGTATTGTTTTTGATTTGTCCATTTATTTCTTTGTCTGTTTGTCAGCAAATGTCCACAAAACCACTGAACAAAATTTCATGAAATGTTAGAATGGTGTTGAAATGGTATGAAGATGACCAGAATAGATCCCATTACATTTTGGTGATTGTCGATAAAAGGTCAAGGTCACCAAAAATATGTTTTCCCAATGATTAGTGATGAGGTAAACTATTAAATGTTATTTTGTTGGTTTATCATTCATTTTGTTACTCATTCTTTTTTTAACAGTGGAATGGTTGAAGTCTCAGGTGATTAAAAAAAGGATTAAATACACGTGAACTCAAAAATAAATAAAAAATAAATAGTCATTGTCTTTCTCAAATCACTGTATTTTTTTAAAAAAAAAATTTTAATACTAACTTTTTCTTTTATTTTCATCCATTATCAGAAATTTCAGGCAACTCCGTTTGAGTTCCAGGTGACCCCACAGTTGGGAAAACACAGCTGTAATCTCTCCTTAATGTATTTCTTTGGTGCATGTGGCTGTAGGGCATCAGAGGGTGACACATGTACACAATAACAGCAGGCTAAAAGAAGCAGGGGACCATATAATAGGTCCTATGATCATTAAATTTTAATAGGCACACATAACTAATGCAGTTAAACCTGCTGCAGGTACCACGTCCCAGACCACCAGACTCACATATTAAATTTTAAACTAGATTGATTTGCATTTGACATGACCAATGGGTTTAATGTGATAATGCATCACAGGTCAGCGCACTGTTATGGTGGGTGGGAATGAGTGCGGTCACCATTACGTGACTAGCTTACTGTTCGCCTGGAAAACAACACAGAATTACAGCCAAGCAAAGGATGTCAAGGCAACCTAATGTGCTGTCATTGAAACCCATCTCAATTAAGCAGCGACTGGACAGGTGCCTGGGAGCCATCACCCCCACCCCCTACCCCACTCTCCCAATGGTGATGTTCCCATTTCACCCAGTGCACAACCCACAGAGTTGTAAATGATGTGTTTTGTTTCTTTTTCTGCACAGTTCACGATGCAGACAACATATTTAAAAGGTAGAATTTATAAAAACGAATGTCCCTGTCGTAATAATAACTAATATTTCTACCCAGTTATAACCTACACAGTGCGAGTCATTTGATTACAGTACTCGGTGCTGTATTCTGTTAACCCTTTAAACTTCCCAGGGCGCCGCTACCATGTGTGCCCACCATAAAAACCAAATGTTCTGGGTTCTTTCATAAAGTTCAGTATCTTCTGGAGTTGGGGGTAGGGGGATGGGGGTTACATCCTGGTATAGGGGTTCACCAGGTGGTACATTCAATGGCTGAAACCCACAACCTTTGTTATGGCTACTCTTCTTATTCCAAAAATCAAAAAAGATTGAGGTTCAAAAAGGGTCAAATTATAAAAGGAATCGTCAGTGAGGAGGAGGAGGAGGAGGAGGTTTAAGAACTCACTAGACAAAATATAAAGCACTCGCGGAGATTTTTCTTTTCTCAAAAACACTTATTTATTGTAATAAATCATCCAGGTTGACTTAAAAAAATAAAACTAACTTAATTTAGTCTGTATGCTTGTATGTGGTTGAAAAACTATATCACTCCTCACACCTGCACACCAAGCGAAAAATCACACACCCCACCAATATATTCAGCTCATGCTAGTATACCACCAACAAAAGAAGATGGTCACCATGACAACACCTCTGCTATGATCTTTTCTTTTGAACATAATATTGCAGGCAAGTTCGATTTTATTTTATTTTTCATTTAATTAACTTTTACAGAGTGTATTTTACATAATCCTTATCATGTTTCAGAAATACGTTGGCATTCATGGAATTTTTTTTTTTTAAACATGCTCAACCAAACGGTAGAGATGATAGTAATGGGTCATGAAATGCTAATGCTAATTGCTAATGCTACAAATGCAGAATTAATACATCTAATTTCAACCAAGTCACAAATTATGTTGGTAAAATTGGTGAAGGTGTAATGTTTGAGTTTTAATACTTTAGTTAAATTTAGGGTCAGTAAAAAAAAAAACTCTTATGTTATAATAATCCTTGTGAGGGAGAAAAAAGCCAAATAATAATTGTGATTTTTGTAGTGTGACCAACAAAGGGTTAATCTGTGGATAGTCAAGATACTAATATATAGCATAGGGATGGGAAAAAAATCAACCATCTGCTTAAAATCAATATTCATTTAAATGAGCTGATAAGAAAATAAGGACTTTACATTTTTAATATTGACCTGAACTGAAAAAAAACACCAACTGTCATATAAAGTGCACATTAATGCAATTGTTTTGTACCTATTTCCTATAAATATATTCTATTTATTTAGTTGATATAAACAGCAGATATATTTTCCATCAATGTGAAATTAACAGCCTGGTTCATCATATAAAGTAGATTTAAGCAATGAATACTTTTTAGTTCGGAAATGGAAAAGATTATAACTGGATTTAATTATGAGTAAATCTGTGTGGATTTTATTTAATCACTTTTTGTTTTACCAAACATTTTATTAAATGACAAGAAGAGAAAACGCCTTGAAAAACTAATTATTTGACTAATGGTGTCGTATTAATGAAAAAATAAAATACAATGTGTAAAATGTCAAGTACATGAGTGATGTCAATGTGATACTTTTGGTAACAGGCAAAACGTAATGATATGAAAAAAACCAAAAAAAAAACAACTGATATTGAATTGTTTGAAGTCGAGCTTAATTACAATAAGCTCAGCCATTAAAAATCACAGTTTACTTAGAACTAACAAGTAATGGCAATTAATTAGACACATTGAAGTATTTTTATTTGATTTATTTATTCTGAGTATGGAAATGGTACCATTGCTGCTAATTAACTTCTTTACAAAATATAATATTGGAAAAGGAATTCAGGGAAGCAAAAAATACACAAAAGAAAATATGAAAATAAGAGTGTGAAGAAGTGTGGCATATATGTGTGTGTGTGTGTGTGCGCGTGTGTCTGTAAGTGTGTGTGTGTGTTTGTGTGAGTCTGTAAGTGTGTGTGTGTTTGTGTATGAGTCTGTAAGTGTGTGTGTGTGTTTGTGTGTGTGTGAGTCTGTAAGTGTGTGTGTGTTTGTGTGTGAGTCTGTAAGTGTGTGTGTGTTTGTGTTTGAGTCTGTAAGTGTGTGTGTGTGTTTTTGTGTGTGTGTGAGTCTGTAAGTGTGTATGTTTTTGTGTGTGAGTCTGTAAGTGTGTGTGTTTTTGTGTGTGAGTCTGTAAGTGTGTGTGTGAGTGTGTGTGTTTGTGTGTGAGTCTGTAAGTGTGTGCGTGTGTGTGTGTGTGTGAGTCTGTAAGTGTGTGTGTGTGTGTGTGTGAGTCTGTAAGTGTGTGTGTGAGTGTGTGTGTTTGTGTGTGAGTCTGTAAGTGTGTGTGTTTTTGTGTGTGAGTCTGTAAGTGTGTGTGTGTTTGTGTGTGAGTCTGTAAGTGTGTGTGTGTGTTTGTGTGTGAGTCTGTAAGTGTGTGTGTGTGTGTGTGTGTGAGTCTGTAAGTGTGTGTGTGAGTGTGTGTGTTTGTGTGTGAGTCTGTAAGTGTGTGCGTGTGTGTGTGAGTCTGTAAGTGTGTGTGTGTGTTTGTGTGTGAGTCTGTAAGTGTGTGTGTGTGTGTTTGTGTATGAGTCTGTATGTGTGTGTGTGTGACTCTGTAAGTGTGTGTGTTTTTGTGTGTGAGTCTGTAAGTGTGTGTGTGAGTGTGTGTGTTTGTGTGTGAGTCTGTAAGTGTGTGCGTGTGTGTGTGTGAGTCTGTAAGTGTGTGTGTGTGTTTGTGTGTGAGTCTGTAAGTGTGTGTGTGTGTGAGTCTGTAAGTGTGTGTGTGTGTGAGTCTGTAAGTCTGTGTGTGTGTGTGTGTGATTGAGTCTGTAAGTCTGTGTGTGTGTGTGTATGTATATATATATATATGTGTGTATATATATATATATATATATATATATATGTGTATAGATAAAATATGAATGAAATGACATTTTTAGTTTGCAGTGTGATGAGACTCTATCCTGAATTCATCCTAAAACTGGAGGCGATGATTCAGAATAAACTTGTAGAAAGTGTCACGGCTCAGAATGGAGGTAAATGTTGTGGGGACAGAGCAGGAACTTCCATATGTAGCTCTCTACCAGTGCAGAGTGAACAGCGGTGGCTGGCGAGTCCACATGCATTAGAGCAGGTGAGCGGTAGCGTGCACTGTGCCAAGGCTAACTGAGCTGCTGGCACTCACATGGACTAAGTATCATGTTGGGAAAATCTTTATCACTTTCTTGGAATTTACACGACAAATGAAACAAATAGTAACTTGATCACAGCCAAGACTGAGGCGCAGGGGTCTTTAATGATGCGGAAAATTAACACTGTAACTGGCCAGATTGTTTAAAAAAAACAAAAACAAAACGAATGGTCGAGCATTGGTGTAGATGCTACACACATGTACAGTTATAGGTGGCGTCCAGGAGGTAAATATCCAGTCCCAGGAGCACAGGTGCTGGCAGCCACCGTATCAAATATGAGGACAGTTTGGGCTCAGAATGCTAAACACAACCTGCTGGTTGTTGTACTTTTGCCCACAAAATGTCAAACACTTCCTTTGGATACAATCCATAAAACACAGCTGTCATCCATGCTGTTTCTTGACCAACAACAACAGAGATGCAGGTAGAGCCCCCAACAAAACAGCAGAGTTAAATCATACGAGCAGACCTGCCACAGAAAATAAATATTGGAAGGAGTCCTGTAAGTATGTGATGAGGATCCGGTAAGTTTATTCTGCTTAACGTCTGAAAATAAGTGTTAAAAATGACACTGGTACACTAAATAGTCTTTACTGAACATGTGCCTCATGTCTGGTCTACACTTACACTGATAATATTTACAGTTATATTAACACCATTTATACTCGTACATATTTACAGTTATATTAACACTATTTACACTGATGCATATTTACAGTTATATTTACACTGAAGTACAAAAAAAGTGCTTCAACAATGAAAGACATACTTCATAGGCGGATATTGTTATAATAATAATAATAATAATAATAGTCAATAATAGTTTCCATTTGCACCTGGGTTCACGTAGCCTAAGCTACTGTATCTGAGCGTACACACTACTGTAGTATTCATACACAATCATGGTTAATATAACATATGATTCACCAGCACAAAGGATGAATAGAGCTTCATTTTTAATTCAGGCTTCAAATCTACACACTTATATTGACAGTAGGGGTTAAAAGATTAGGATTTGGGATAAAATACAGACTTCTATCAAATTAGATTTTAATACAGAGGCTGACAAAAGCGTATGTGTTGCTGTTAGAATTTTCCGACTCCAGTAAAATCACGTTTCAGATCAACACAGGGCTGTAGGTGTGATTTATTTTCCATATTATATGAAAAGGAGTGGGAATAATTCAACATATTTACTCCCATTTCCATTCCACAGCTCATTTGCCTTTCAATAAATTCACTTGCTTCCCATCAATGAGCGTGTACCCTATAATCTACTAAATATTAAATAATATATGAATATAAGCTTACATATATATACATATGTACACACTTGCATGCATCACCACTATAATAATACTATATATATACTATATATATATGTATAATACTAATATATATATATCTTTATCTTAATTGTGCCATTTTATCTTATTATTTCGACTCTTTTCTCATACTTAAGCATTTCTTATCTCATATTTATGACTTTTTTATCTCATAATTATGCTTTTTTCACATCTCTATTGTCACTAAATTGCCATTTTTTCCTAAATTTCCTGCCCATATCCACAAAACTGAGCATCATGATGTAATCAAATGCATTATCTACACAGTAACCCACTTTTAAAGGCTTTATTTTTGGATATTTTTCAAACTTTTATGATTTTTCCTGGTTAAAACAAGTATTTTTTGTAAACATTATTATTAATTTTGTTTTACTTTATTACAATCACAAAGTCCTTTGCTCTCTATTCTGTATTTTATTATTATTTTTTTTTTAAATGTATTTTTTATTATTATTATTATTATTTTTTTATGACGAACTGCTCAAATAAAAATAACTGAACTGAACTGAAAGTTGTTTACTTCACTGAAGGAGCTGAATCAAAACTTCTACTTTTTCCACACAAGTAGTTGTACTTCTACTTAAGTACAGAATGGTAATACTTTTACCACCTCTGCCCAAACATAGAGGGAAGTGTTGATCTAAATAAATACGTACAGGGTATATGATGAAAAAAACACCATTAAATAACACTGAACCTTGTTTATATTACTATGCACAAATAACCTTTACCAAAATCACAATATATTAAAAACTTTTATTTCGTCCACTAGTTGTTAATCACATTATGTAACTAAAGGTCAAAGTTTTACTCTTTGGTTTGTCTTCTAATAACATCCAAAAACTCTGTGGTTCTCTTCATTTTCGTCTCGTGTTGACCTTTTTTTTTTTGCTGTAGAATTGTCTACATCCACCTCCACCGATCTGATAATGGTTTTCAAAAGTAACAGTACTTGAGAAAGGGCAGAAATTATGTTTTAGTCTTAATGGTTTCATTAGAGAATAAATGGGGTAGGGTCGGAGGAGGTTGGATGGAAAATGGAAATCTAATATTCTGAGAAAGCAAAGTAATCCTCGGGGCTCTACTTTTCTGTTAAAAGGCGATTCTTCTGTGGTGCAAAATGACAAGCTATTTATTGCAGGGTATTTTTTTTTTTTTTTTATTGTTTTAATACAGTTTTTAAAGTGGGTACAGTGAAACTTAGTAAACAGAAGGTAGATGAAATTATATCTAATGTTCATAAAAATAGAACCAATGTCCCTGTATCTCCCCAGAATGTTCTATCAACAATCAATACTCAGTTGAATTTGTGAGGTGTTCGGAGTCTGGATGCAGGAAATCAATAGGACTGATTTCAAATTAAGTCAGAATTTCTTCACTAATATCCGAATGTTAAGACAATCCAATGCATTGTAATGGGTGAAACATAGTGTAGCACGTATAATACTGGATAAAAATGATGGGAAACACTTTATAATACACACAATTGACTATGTATTAACCATTTATTACCTATTTATTAATGTCTTGGAAAGGTTCATATTAATGTCTTCCAAAGATAAATGTAAAATTAGATTATTTTTAACCAACAGGTGCATTGTTTGTATATCTGCTTTACAGGTAAACAAAGAAACAGTTGTAAACACTGCACCTGTTGGTTAAAAATAATCTAATTTTACATTTACACTAGTATGAAGTAGTATGTATATATATGTATGTATGTATATACATATGTATATGTGTATATGTATATATGTATATGTATATATATATGTATATATATATGTATATATCTATGTATAGGTATATATGTATATATATATATATATATATATATATATATATATATATATATATATATATATATATATATATATATATATGTATATGTGTATATGTATATATATATATATGTATATATCTATGTACATATATATATATATATATATATATATATATATATATATATATATATATATATATATATATATATATATATATGTATATATGTATATGTATATATGTATATATATATGTATATGTATATATATATATATATATATATATATATATATATATATATATATATATATATGTATACATTTTTTTTGGTAAAGTGAAATAAAAATGAAAATGCTGCATAATTCCCCATTGTTGGTTTTGTGCTTCAAAACAAAAGTAAAATAAATCAGTCTTTTTTTTTTTTGTTTTAATTCCCATTCATAAACGGAAAATCCAAATACCAAAATATACACAGACCAATAAAGTTTAACTGAGTGACTCATGGGACTGTTTCAAATTACCTGTTTATCTGTGAATGTTGTAACTTTGAACTTGTCAAAAGTAGAAGTAAATCCTCTGCTGCGTGACTCTGGGGGGTGAGAACAGTCCTCTGAACCACACTACAATATTTAATTCAAAAACTACTGCAACACAATAAACTAACAAACAAGTTAAGACCACATAGGGGAGTAAACACTCAGCGGGTGCTCAGTGCTGATGGGCAGTCTGCGCTTTATTCCTGCTATTATGAAATATTTAATTTATTTGCATGAAGCTACAAAGAATGAAAGAAATGCTAATTTTTGCAAGCGAGACAAAAGCCCACGGGTGATTTAAAAACACTCCACAACAAAAGGAATTGTATGTATTATGCTTTCAAATGGTGACACCAGTGAATTGGACATCAGTTGTTGTAATGAAGACTCTGGGAGCTTTGAGACGATCGAGTAGAGAGTTATTCTGTCTAAACATGAGCTGCAAAGTGAGTTTTAAAAATCCAAAATGTCAAATAATCTCAACACCAAAGAAAAAGGAAAAAAGCCGGATCAATATAGTTTGATCAACAACACTTTCAATTCAACTCCCTGTGGATTCAGTGTAGTTTCTTTGTGTCAAAGGTAAGTACTTTTTTTTGGGTTGTTTTTTAAAGTATAAAAATGGCGGCAGTGCTTTGTAGTTCACTTGTTCACCTTCATGTAAGGTCTTGAACTAGCTTGGAGAATACTTTCCCTTCCAGCGATCCTGCTAAATTTGGCTGATTGTAGAGGCTGTGTGGAACAGCAGGAACTCAGCACTTCTTGACAGAAACCATCAAAAAGGAGCTTATTAAATGGATTCATTTAACCCTTTGTTATTCACATGACAATAATCACAATACATTATTTATTTAGCTTTTTACAACTCACAGGGACTATAATAATAATACTAATGATAATAATAATAATAATAATAATAATAATAATAATAATGATAATGATAATAATAATAATAATAATAATAATAATAATAATAATAATAATAAGAAGAATAATAATAATAATAATAATAATAATAATAATAATAATAATAATAATAATAATAATAATAATAATGATAATAATGATAATGATAATAATAATAATGCTAATAATAATAATAATAATAATAATAATAATAATAATAATAATAATAATAATAATAATAATAATAATAATAATAAACTTTATTTATATAGCACCTTTGATACAAAAACTGTAGCCCAAAATGCTTCACAGTGATTAAAAATTAAAATACAATTTTAAGACAAGGGTGAAATAAGAAATAAGATTTAATTGCACAAAAGTACAAGATAAAGTGATTATGCACACATTATAAAAATTATAATATATATTATAATATAGTTATATATTACAACATAAAAAATCTATTTTTTTTAATTGACCCTGAATTTAACTCGAGTATTAAAACTCAAACATAATTACTTCACCAATCTTACTAACATAATTTGTGACTTGGTTCAAATTAGTTGTATTAACTCTTTGTGTTTGTACCATTAGCAATTAGCATTAGCATTTCATGACCCTTTACTATTATCTCTACCGTTTGGTTGAGCATGTTTTTAAAAAAAAAAATTACATGAATACCAACGTATTCACATTGTATTTTGCTTTTTAGTCAAACCTGATCGTCAAATAATTTTTTTTTCAAGGCGTTTTCTCGTCATTTAAGAAAATGTTTGGTGAAACAAAAAGTGATTAAATAAAATCCACACAGATTTACTCATAATTAAATCCAGTTATAATCTTTTCCAAATCCGAACTAAAACGTATTCATTGCTTAAATCTACTTTATATGATGAACCAGGCTGTTAATTCCACATTGATGGATAATATATCTGCTGTTTATATCAACTAAATAAATAGAAAAACAATTGTATTAATGTGCACTTTATATGACATTTGGTGGGTTTTTTTCCAGTTCAGGTCAATATTAAAAATGCAAAGTCCTTATTTTCTTATCAGCTCATTTAAATGAATATTGATTTTAAGCAGATTTTTTTTCCCATCTCTATGCTACACATTAGTATCTTGGCTATCCTCTGATTAACCCTGTGTTGGTCACACGACAAAAATCACAATTATTATTATTTTGCTTTTTCCACCTCACATTAACTATTATAACATAAAAGACAGGGTTTTTTTTACAGACCCTAATTTTAACTAAAGTATTAAAACTCAAATGTTACTCCTTCACCAATTTTACCAACATAATTTGTGAATTGGTTCAAATTCGATGTATTAAATATTTGTGTTTGTATCATTAGAGGAGTGGTTGAAACTTTTTTTCAGTGAAACATATTTTGAGCATCACATGGTCAAAA
This sequence comes from Siphamia tubifer, assembly GCA_020466265.1. Taxonomy (NCBI): domain Eukaryota; kingdom Metazoa; phylum Chordata; class Actinopteri; order Kurtiformes; family Apogonidae; genus Siphamia; species Siphamia tubifer. Next base: position 10,066,447 of record CM035792.1, on the reverse strand, counting down.
CATTTTTGTAAGGAAGAAGACGTACAGTGCTGTGAAATCAGTGTCTGATATTTTCAAATCCAAACTTATATCATAACTTTTTTTTTCATAATTTTGACTTTATTTTATGATCTTGACTTTTTATCTCATGATTTATGTTTTTTTTCCTCATAATTTTTACTATTTGTCTGATAATTTTGACTTTTCTTTCATAATTTTGACTTTATGTTGTGACTTTTACTATTTATCTAATAATTTTTTTCATAATTTTGACTATTTCATGATCTTGACTTTATCTCATGATTTTTGTTTTTTATCTCATAATTTTTGTTTTTTATCTCATAATTTTTACTACTCATCTAATAATTTTGACTTATTTTTCATAATTCTGACTTTATTTCATGATCTTGACTTTTTATCTCATGATTTTTGTTTTTTATCTCATAATTTTTTACTCTATCTGATAATTTTCACTTTTCTTTCATAATTTTGACTTTAATTCATGATTTTTACTATTTATCTAATAATTTTTACTTTTCTTTCATAATTTAGACTTTTTGTCATTATTTGTACTTTTTATCTCATGATTTCATCACTGACATCACTCAAATAACTTTGAGAACCATTGCTCTTAAAAAAAAATCGAACTTGCCTGCAATTTTGTGTCAAAAAGAAAAGATCATAGCAGAGGTGTTGTCATAGTTACCATCTTCTTCTGTATAATTCTAGCATGACCTGACTATATCATTGAGTGACCCAGAAGTGGTGTCAAAGGACTTAAATTTAGATTAGATATCAGGGTTCAAAGTTACCTCTACCAAACGGTTGAGCTGACCAACAAAGGGTTAAGCGAAAGGGACCATCTTAAGAAGCAGAATAAGGATGAGGCCTTGTTTTCAGATTCAACCAAACAGCTGAATAAAAATGCTGCTAGCCCACTGGAAAATCCAATATGTTGAAAGGTACACGGGGTGATGCTATATTCATGAACTGTGGAGCATATATCATTTCAGGCATCAAAGTGTTGACATTTTAATATTTGCCAGACTTTAATATTTCATTTTTTTCTCCAATTTTGGGTTTGGGGAAGGGTAAACACATATTCAGGTTCAGGGTGAAGAATGTGTCGTCAAAAATAATAAGGTGTTAACTCAGGCAAATGAATTGAAACCAACAAAGGAAGGGTGGAGATCTGTCGCAAACAAATTGGATTGTGACAAGTGAACAGTGGTAATTCTTGCCTATTCCTTTTCCTATTTTCCCAGCAGCACAGTCTAATAGACGGGTCATGGATGACCAATTAACACAACGATACACCTGCAGACATAGCTAGGACTACGCAGCGAAGAGTGTCATATGTTTGTATTATTCATGAACAAAGTAATGATTTTCCAACAAATCCTGTGAATGAGGTCAGTGAAACATGAGTGTGTTATGACACGCAGCAGCGTCAACCGTCTGCATTGCAAAAGTAATGCATTACAGTAAATACAACCTTTTAATAAGGAGTTTAATAAGCCTTTATTTCTTATTTTTCACTCATGTTTTTAATTTTCACACGTGGTTTTGTTGCTTTTGAAGTTGACATTTCCTCATAGTGCGATAAATTAATTAATCAGTCAATCAAACCTTATTTATAGAGCACTTTTAATATTCATACATGGTGCATGTAACACAAAGTGTGTTACATCAGAGCCCCCCCATTATTATCAGTTGCAGGTACAGTTAAGAAATAAAAATTAATAATAATAATAATAGCAATAATAGTAATAATATTAGTAATAATAGTAATAAATGCAGAATTATAACAATATAATTAAAAAATAATAAAATGAATAAATAAATAAAAATAGCATGATAAAACAATGTTAAAAGTAAGAATTGAATTAAAAGCTAAGGTAAAAAGGTAGATTTTCAGTTTACTTTTAAAAATATGAATGTTTGCAGCAGATCTCAGGTCGACTGTTCTATAGTTTGGGGCCAGAAAAACTAAATGAGGCCAAAGCATGAGTTTCGGTGTGAACTCTAGTAACAGTTAAAGGTTTTTACGACAAGGACAAGAACGATAAAAGAAAATCTGATTAATACATGGAGATAAGACCATTAATGGTTTTAAAAAACCATTAAAAATACCTTAAAATGTATCCTGAAGCTCACAGGGAGCTCTCATTTTGCTTTATTAGTGAAGTATCCGAACTCATACAAGGAATTTGGAACATGGACGAGTATTTGACGACACTGGGAAAACAAAAATCTTACCAAGTGTATTTTTTTTTCAAATTTCTAGTCTAAATATCTCATCACACTTAAAATAAGACATAATCACATAAAGAGGAACTTTTCAGTTAGAAAAAAGAACTGATTTTAGATGATCGATCTGGAAAATCTTATTTTAAGAAAACTGGCCATGATAATATTCACTTTTTCCACTGACAGATTGTTTTATTTATTTATTTTGCTTAATCCAAAATGTTAAAACAATATTTATCCCATATTTGTCTTTCATGTTATTTGCAGTACTTGTATTCTACTTTCTACAAAAATGTGCCTTTTTACTAATATTCATTGTTTAATTGTACATTTTTGCACTGACACAGAGCTCTGCTTCATTTTCATTGAACTTAGTACAATGACAGTGGGCCTGTTTACATGAGTTTTTATTCCTGTTTAATTCAGAATAAAGATCTTTAAGATGACCATGTAAACATCTAATTCCAGTTGAAAATGAGAATTCTCAAACCAACATAATTCAGAATAAAGTCACTGGTTTATTCCACTCTTAATTCAGAATTAGATCATTCCTTTGACATGGAAACAGTTCATTCCTCTTTCACATTATTCCTGTTGTTCTGTACGTGCTCCTGGTCTTGTTGTGATGACGCACATATTTCGTGTTAATGACGCACACATTCTGCGTTGCTGGCATAAGTATGTTGAGTCGGTCAAGCTGTTGCTTCATAATTATTACAAAAATAAATGCAAGAATGGCATGTAGTATCTTATCTAACATGTTGATAGTTGAAACGAAAGCAAAACAGGAACAGGAACTGGATGACATCCAGACGTTAAATGGCCGTTCTGTCCAATCAAAACCCTCGGTACCCCCAGCTCTTGAGGCCCAATTAACTAGAGTGGAATACAACTGTTTCCCATGGAAACATTTATGTGGAATTAGCATTTCCATATAAACACAAAGGAAATGGCTTTAATTCCAGAATAATTAATTTGTAATTAAGAAAAAGTGTTTGTGTAATGTCGCCAGTAAAGACATTCTGACTCTCATTTGGGCAAACATATGTGGGGTTACCATGGAAACTGCAAACAAACCCACTTGGGACCCTTATATGTAGCCCAAATGTAACCCTTCTGGGGCCCACATGGACATGCTGTCTGGGACTATATTACAGTTTGGATGTAACCTTCACAACACCATTCGTGTGTAACTGCATATAGATGTACATTTGCTGGAGCTGTGCACGCACTGTTTTGACTGTAATGAACACCTTTGTGCAAATTGAGAATCACTAACGAACGTGTTCTGAATTTAATATAGATGCTTTTAGCTGGAAATGGGCATCTACAGCTGGCAGGAAGCCGTAAATGTCATCATGTCCAGCAGTTGTTAGAGAAAAGTGCAGCGCTTGTTCTATATAAAGACTCCAAAGCCAACCGTTGCTTTCCTTTAATCATCCAGCAATCAGCATAATGTGGACATATGCAGGCGGGGGGTGTGAGGAGGAGAGCCCCTCGTGTCTCCTCCAGGAGATGGAGCCAGTTTGCCAACTCTCTCCCCTCTGTTCCTGTGTTTCATTTGACACAGGCATTGTCTCATGTTCCTCTCAAAGGCATCGTAGACTCCTCCTCTGCTTTGATTATAAGATCTTTTAGTTGCAATTAAGACAAAGATACAAGCAAGCTGCCATAATTGAAAATGGTTGCACAAACTGAAATGTTTGTTAATTACTGATATCTTTCAATGCACATTAGGACCTAATGCCCCTTTTAAACAGTGTGTGTGTGTGTGTGTGTGTGTGTGTGTGTGGAGTGGGTTTGTGTATGCAGGCGCTGGAAAAGAACAAATACAAGAGAGGAATGTATGACCCTGTATGAAGAAGCATGTTATTATGTACAGTAATGAGGAAAAGATTACACTGGTTTACTGGAATAAAACTAATGAAATGTTGCCACATGTGTGTTAGTGATAAAGAAAACTCATCTTAAATGTTGGTTGGTTCAAGTTTCCAAGATAAATCTGGGGTCAAAAATGTGAAAGTCTTAGTATTAACAAGATATAAGTACAAAATGGTTGCAACCAGATCCTCCAACTATAGATCAATGGTGTGGGATTGTGAAAGAAATGAACTGCATTGAGCGATTATTGCAAAAATGTAATGAATGCTGGGGAAAAAAATGGATGATGTATCTGTTTTCCCAACCTGCTTTATCCATATACAGTAAAAAAAAACTATATCAGACACCTTTAAGATTTAACACAATGTCAACAAGTTGTGTCTGACCCAACAAACCCCGCCCCCTTCGCCAATATTTGACCTGATCTCTTATTGTGAAAATACACTTTTGGGAACTGTGACCTTTGACCAAAATTTAATGGGATCTATTCTGGACCATCTCACAAAATTGTCCTGAAAATTTTTGTGGAAATTGGTCCAGTAGTTTTTATGTAAAGCTGCTGACAGAGAAACAATTCGAAGGCGGTGATAAATATTATCATGAAATAGTTGAGAGATTTTTTTTTTTATGTTTTAAAGGTTGTGTCTGCATCAGACATAGTTTTTTTATTGAGAAAATAACCCAGTTATTTTCTTGGTAGTTGTAACATGCCATGTCCTGGATGTGTTTCATTATTTCACAGAGACATCCTTGATGGAACTGAGCATGTGCAGAAATAAAGAACAATACTAGTCACAGTTCAATGACTTAAGAGTGATTCTTAATGCAGTATATCACAAACAGAGATGTTCAAAGTACTCATGTTCTGTACTTAAGTAGAAGTACAGCTATTTGTGTGAAAAAAATACTCTGGTAAAAGTAGAAATACTGATTCAACTCCTTTACTTAAGTAAAAGTAAAAAACTATACCTTCTAAAGTGTGATAAATTACAAAAGTAAAAAGTAAAACAGCATTTTTTTTTTTGCCATGAACACAATAACACTCATTTCACTTGGAAAAATCCAAAGTATCTAAAATAAATAATTTGAAAGTGAGTAGATCAGGTTTTTGATCAGGTCACACAGTTACTCAGTTTTGTGGATATCGGCAGGAAATTTAGGAAAAACGAAAAAAAAAGTCACAATTGATATAAAGTCATCATGATATTAAAAAAAATTATATGACATTTAAAAAAAAACATAATCATAAGATAACATGTCAAAATTGTGAGATAAAATGTTAAAATTATGACATTAAAAAAGTCAAAATTCTCAGATAAATGTCATAGATGTATAATATATAAAGTCACTGTTCCTCTCCTCCACTGATCTTTTCCTCTGGTTACATAGTTTAGTTTGAAAAAGTAATGAGTCTATTCTGAGAATGTAAAGAGTATAAAGTACAGATATTTATATAAAAATTAAAAAAAAAAAAGTAAAAAAAGTAAAAGTAAAAAGTTGCCAAAAAAAAATCAATACTCAAGTAAATTACAGATACCTAAAAAATCTACTTAAGTACAGTAATGGAGTACTTTTACTTAGTTACTTTCCACCTCTGATCACAAATGCATGGATTAAATAAAAAAAAAACCTTTATCATCACTATAGATCTGTAAAATTAAATAAGATTTCATTCACTTTTCATTTAACTGACTGTTTTCTGCACATTTATGACTGTTTATTCACAGGTCTGAAACATTCTGTCTGTTTGTTCTAAATATTATATGATAAAAAAACAAAGTCATTTTAGCAAAAATATTTTGAATATCTGGGATCACCAGAAATTTGTGATATTAAAATGGTGTCGCAAACCAAAAAAACCCCCCCCCCCACTGTACTAATGCATGCCTATCTTAAGTGTACCAGGTACAAACAAAAAACAAAAAACACATTGACTATGCAAACTACAACATCCTGTCACAGTGGTTAAGTGCTGAAAACATTAGCCTGGTCGTTAAAACCATCGTCAGTTTTAGTTACTGCCTCTAACAGTGAGTTTCCTACAGCGAAAATCAAACCAACTTCTACATATTTTATTCTTAGAAGCCCATCTGCATCCAAACTCTATTTTCCACATTGGTGTAGCTTCTCTTTGTTTGTTTTCTGTTGTTGTTCATGTTCTTTGCTGCCATTTGGCGTCTGGCAGCGTTCAATTACTGTCACACCTGCCACAAAATTAGACGACTCCTTGTTGAAGACAACACGAAACGCATCGCTTCGCCGTTTCTGCTGGGCCGTCCATGATCAGCATCTTTTGCTGATGATTTTACCCAATTACGTTTCAATCAAGGGAAGCATGTGTGGGGTATAACAGGAAACTGTTTTGGATTAGCATAATTCTCTTTATTGAGGATTTTATTTCCCTCGAGCGGAAGTAAACTACACATATTGGCGGTGAAATACTTCTCCAAGTACTGCAGGAAAAAAAAACAAAAAAGAGACATAAACACAGTGGACCTGTTTTCATGAGCTTTTATTCCTGTTTAATTCAGAATATAGGTTAATTCAGTAACACTTTATAATACCTACACACAATTGACTATGTATTAACCATTTATTAATGGGTTGTTCATTATGTATTAACCATTTGTTACCTATTTGTTAATGTAAGGTAAAGGTTCATACTAGTGTAAATGTAAAATTAGATTATTTTTAACCAACAGGTGCAGTGTTTACAACTGTTTCTTTGTTTACCTGATAAAGCAGATATACAAACACTGCACCTGTTGGTTAAAAATAATCTAATTTTACATTTATCTTTGGAAGATACTAGTATGAACCTTTAGCAGACATTAACAAACAGGTAACAAATGGTTAATACATAATGAACAATGCATTTATAAATGGTTAATACATAGTAAATTGTGTGTAGGTGTTATAAAGTGTTACTATTAATTCCTCTTTAAGATGACCATGTGAACACCTTCCAGTTGAAAATGACTATTCTGAATGAAACTTAATTCCGAATAAAGTCACTGGTTTATTCCACTCTCAATTCCGAGTTTGATAATAATAAATAAATAAAACAGTTAATTCCGCTTTAACATTATTCTTCTACGCTGTTGGCATCAGTATGTTGATTCAGTCAACTTGCTGCTTCGTAATTATTACAAAAATAAATGTAAAAACCACACGTAGAATCTGGTCTGACATGTTGTTGTTGCTATTTTCTGTAGATGTGGCCAACCCAGTGAAACCCACTCCCACACACGCTCCGTCATTCCTTGACTGAGTAAAATGCAATGTCTTTTAAAATTCCATATATGACGAGATCAGATTTGCTTCCATAAGTCTACGTTTATACGGAGACAATCGGAAGAGAAGACCCAAAATTTAGACAAGTATGAAAGGTGTCATTCCGCTGAAAACCACTTTTCCACGCTCCTTTTGGAATGTTACCAACACATGCTCCGTTTCAAAGTGGTGTCAGCTCCACTGGCTGGATTTCCCATTCATAGAAAACAACAGAGAAAGGAAGTTTTCAGGAAAGTTGCAAGGTGGTCCAAAATAGATCCCATTAACATAGGTCAAAGGTCACAATCATCAAAAATGTGTTTTCACAATGATGGAAGATAAGGCCTGCTTATGTCAGATTTCAGATGGATTCTACAGGTTCAAGTCCGAACCAGGTCAGCTGTGGAGGAGATAATAATAATAATAATAATAATAATAATAATAATAATAATAATAATAATAATAATAATAATAATAATAATAATAATAATAATAATAATAATAATAATAATAATAATAATAATAATAATAATAATCATCATAATAATAATAATAATAATAATAATAATAATAATAATAATAATAATAATAATAATAATAATAATATAATAATAATAATGATAGTAATAATAATAATAATAATAATAATAATAATAATATTAATAATATTAATAATGATAATTATGATAGTAATAATAATAATAATAATAATAATAATAATAATAATAATAATAATAATAATAATAATAATAATAATAATAATAATAATAATAATAATAATAATAATAATGATGATGATGATGATGATGATGATGATGATGATGATGATGATGATGATAATAATAATAATAAATGATAATCTTTATATCTATAGCACCTTTTATACAGTGGGTACAGCCCAAAGTGCTTCACAGTGATTGGCAGTGAAAATACATTAGATTATATACACACAAAATTATAAAAGTACACAAATTAAAATAAAGTACAAAAAAGAAAAAATAATTTAACATACATTTTAAGATTTAAAAAGTGAATAAATAAATAAATAAAATAAATACATTTATTTTAAATTAAATGTCATTTAATCAAATCTAATTTTATTAAATTTAAATAAATAAATAAATACATACAATGAGGATTGCACAGGATTGCATAAGACAGAGTTGAATCAAAATCACAAAAGTAAATGATCATACATAGATTAATAAAAAAAATGATAGAAGATAGGGCCTGCTTATGTTCAACCAGTTCAAGTCAGTGTTTGTGCTTTTCTGGATTACTTACAAAAATAAAATAAAACCCAAAACAGGCAAAAATGTATAGTATAAGCACTTGTTCTTCAGGGACCACTCCAGCGCTGCACACACATCCACAATGGAAGAAAAGGCATTGAGCTGAAGCCACCTGGGTGCAGTTATTCTTAGTAGACGGAGCCAAACGATAAAAAGTGAAGTGTTCAGAGTGCTCACCATTTGGTAAAAAAAGGGTCAACAACATCAGAACGCACAAAAGGCAAAGACTATTCCACGTCACTGCACAGCATTTCATGGGAAATATACCTTCAGTTTCAGATGAGGGACTTTCCCCTTGTCTCAGTCTCTTTGTTTCATCCCTGCGCTTGTTAAAAATTTAAACAAGCCTGACAATGCCTGAAAAGCTCAACCTACCATGAAAGAAAAGGAAACACACAGGAGGAAGTTGAAAGGAGAAACCCAGAGAGATAAATCTACTCGGTCGAGAAAAGCGCCTACACATTTAAAGGAGGAAAAGGCAAAAAAAATAAAAAAGGTTTGGATGGATGTGTGTCGAAAAAACCAATGAGAGCAATGGAAAAGTTTAGAGATTCTCACACCTCCACCAACTTTCCAATAATAATAATAAAAAAAAAATTCAAAGAGTCCAATTGTTTTCATTCCACGGATGTGTGCGTTCTGACTGAAAGCAACGTGGACGTCTTTTTGTCTATCGATCTGCAAAATCTTATTTCACAATTTGATAAACATCCATCTAAACAAATCCAATACAGTGGGTCAGAACGCTTCAGGCCTGTGAATAAGGAGCAAGGATTGTACGGAGAACACAACCAGTTAATGTGGTACAGTGTAAAAAAAAAAAAAAAAAAAAAAAATGCATAAATAAAACATATCCTGTTGGTTTTACAGGGAAAATAAACCTGGCAGCTGTGGCTAAACAAAACACTCTGAAAACTTCAACATGTTTGATGACTAACATTGATTTAATACTTTAAACATGTATATTTCACATTGATTTTTACACGTTAAAAATGTTGCGTAGACTTTTTTCAATACACCCCTAAAGTAAAAAAAAAAAAATAAAATATGTAGAAACTCACGGTCAGTGAAGTTACCATATTTGGTTCCTTACCCCTAAAAAAAAAAAAATACAAGAACTAAATAGAAAATACAAGAACATGCATTTTAGCTTTCAATATTTTAGTCTTAATGCAGTTTCTATCCATTTTCCAGCATTGTATTGTGTAATTCCCATTAGATCTGAGAGGAAAAAAAAAAAAAAAACATGACCTAGTTTTGGCGACTCCCCCCCAAAAGTTCATGATCCAGTCAGCCTTGGTATTGATTACATCCACTCTGACCAGCTGATCAATCAGGGGCACCTTCCCTACTCCCCATGTATTGATTACCATTGTGTGCCAGACACATGATGGAAAAGGTTCAGTAGAGAAACCAACACTGGCCTCTTCTATGTTGCATTTTAGCCTGTATTGACTCTGTGTTGTAGAAAGACTGTAATTGTTTTTAGTAGGCTGTTTAAAATCAATTACAAATCTTTGGTTACTTTGCAGCTTGCAGGCACACATGAAAGATGCATGGGGATCTTGTTAGTGCTGCATTTTTTCCCTTTGTTTTTATTCCACTCCATTTCAGAATGAATGTGCCACATGTTTTATGTTCATATTTTCATTATATTCTTCATTATAGTTGTTATTTTACATTTTATTTATGCGCAGTATGGCTGAGGTGCTGAGGTTTAGTCACCTGGATGAAACTAATGGTGGATTTCATCATCAATGCAGTAAATAAATCAACAAATGAAGTGCATTAAGTCACTTGTACAATAATTCTACCTCTGCAAATTCCTCCTGTGTAATATCGTGACTTGATAGCCATGTGTATTAACCATGTATACAAAAATGAGAAGATGTTGTGTGTCATTTGTATGTGTATCTGTTTTTAAATAGTATTTTATAAAGATTTTTTCATATATTTATTTTAACTTAACTCATTGACTGCGTTTTTTCATGGGGGCAGTGGATCAAAGTCTTGTACATCATATGTGTGAATTTCAGACTTGTGACCAATGTGTTTCTGTCCCACTCTGGCACAGACAATAAAATAAAATATTGCCAATAAAAGGTAATCGTAGATTTGTGCTTCGAAGAAGACGGAGGTTGGCGAGTTGAGAGAGAAAATGAGAAACCATCGAATCATCAGCATATATATAATAATTACATAGACCTGATTATAAGCCATGTAGGCTAACAAATGATTCGTTTTTAATTAGTCAAAATTTAGCAACATGCTAAAACTAGCACAGACTACAGAATAAGGCATTAACGAGTTCAGTTTTTTTTCAAGATGACTTATCAGTCAAAGTTGGAGCCGAGTCGACGGGTCGTGATGACATCACATTGTCAGCTGAGGAAAAACACAGACACGCGGCTAAAAAACAAACAAACAAAAAAAAACCCCACAGGGACACACGTCTGTGCAGCAATTAGCAACTTGTATTGAAGTTCACTGCAACGTAACAACAACAACAAAAACAAAAGCTAATATTAGCAAAGAGTTTTCTGTTAAATTTAAATGCATAACATCTGTAGGTGAACATATGTCCACATTTTGTCTGGACCCACAGCTCTAAAAACTGTCTGTCACAGGTCCTCACTTTTTATATTAAGTGCAAAAAGTTTAAGGCAGCGACCAAGCCACACACTACTGTCCACATCATGTTTGGAAAAAAGGAGTGCGTTGTTTGTGCTGCTGCTCACTCAGTTTAGCTAGCGGATGCTGCTTATATTACGCAGATTAGCTAGCGAATGGCCGTGCTGTTTTTTTCATCTAAGGTGAAGTAAGTGAAGAGAGTGACAGACACACATGTGATGTGTGTCTGTCACTCTTTATTGTTTTGTTAGCCCACCAAAACTGTCTTACCTGCAGCAGCCACGCCTTGTTTAGGTCTGACTATGGGAGAGAGAGAGCGATAGGAACAGAAAGAATAACATGCGACTTTTCGACTCCTCCAAATTTAAGTTGACTTGTCCTACAAGAGTCGACACATAGTTAATGCCCTACTACAGAGTGAGTGTTAGTTCAGATAACTACACAACTTTCCACTAATTCTACTTTTATTTAAATTAATTTAAGGATTCTACCATCATTTCAGTTCTTCTATATTGCGCTTCTCCATTGAATCTTATTAAAACAAAGCTCCAGGACATCGTTTTTATCCAGTATTAAACGTGCTACAGCAGGTATCAACCATTGTAATGCCTCTGATTGTCTGAGCATTCAGGAATCTCGGAGCTCATGAATATTAATGAATAAATTCTGACGTCATTTGAGATCAGTCCTATTGCAGATCGTCATTGTCTTTTTGAAAGCAGGTGGATCCAGTAACCGTGGCTTCAGGCTGGATTGGGTTTCAAAGCTGACAGCTCATCAGGATGACTGACAAGTTTTAGAGCGTGAACTTGTTCCGCTGTGTTTGGGGATTTGGATCGGTAGCGGTTCACTCTTCTACCTAAAGGCAAAAAGTTGCACATTGTCATCAATCTGTTGCAGGAGTTGTAACGACCTCTGAGGTTCTGAGAGCCTTTCACACTTCCGTTCAGTGTTGAAATTCACAGATATTCATTGTACATTTACAGTCAAATCCTCCACAGTAGTGTTGTGTGTTTATCACACACACAGCAATATGTTGTTTATTATTGTCTTATCAAAAAGAATAAAGGAAACATCTAGGGCGGCTGTGGCTCAGGAAGTTCTGAACCGCAGTAATAACGGTGCATTTTGCAGTGAAATTCCAAAATGTAATAATTTTGTTATTTCATTCAGTTTTGTATTAAACACAGTGGAAATGTCCATTGAAAGAAACAAAATCTGGAATTTCCAGTATATTCTGTTTTACGGGATTAATTCCATTGTCATTTCATTCCTATTGCTGTGTTCTTCATTGTTATCGAATGTTGTTTTTGTTTTAAAAAATGTCCTGATTGGTTTATTTTTAGGTATTTTTTCAGGTGGAACAACAGAGCTTTTGTAATAAAGTACAAAAAGTAAAAAAATATAAAAAAATGTTGTGATCGATGATAATATGACCAAGAAAAATCAGAATAGTGTCACATCTGTCTCCTTTCCCTGTCTTGTTTTTCTGTGTCGTCTGTCATTTCCTGTTTTATTTTGATAGATTTCCTCTTGTGTTCTGTCGTGTGTCGTCTGACCTTTCCTTTGCTTTCCTCTTGTGTGTGCTGATTACTCCCTTGTTCTGTTCAGTGTCACCTGTGTCTGGTTAATTGTCTCCTCTCTCTCCAGTATTTATATGCATGTCTTTCCATTGTGTCTGTGAGTTTGCAGCTTCCCTTTGTGAGTTACCAACCAGTTTGTATCGTCTGTTAGCTTGGTTTTTTTTTGTCCTGTTTTGGAACCTGGACCTTATTATCTGCCCGAACCCTGTTTTTTTTTTTTTTTTTTTTTCTACTTTCTTGTGTATGACCAGTTTTTGTTCACTTGACTCTGAGCCTCATCTACTCCAGTGGTTCTCAAATCTATTCCTCGAGAATCCGTGTATCATTGTTTAATCAAAATTAATGCCAATCAAAGACAAAAAAAATAAAAAAGAAGATGGATTTTTTTTTTCGATTTCTTAATCCAACACAAAAAATCAGTATATGCCTTTTTTTTTAAATTTTTCAGTTTTAGTCTCAGATCAAAAATAGAAAATGGAAAAATGTGCCACTTAACTAAATTATATTTTTATTTTTAATTGTTTCTATTTCCGTGACCCAGAAGTTCAGGTAACTATTTCATTTAGCAATAATATTTTTTTTATTAATCATGCTTTGGTGCCAACACTGCCAACAGACATGAAGGGGAGAAGTAAAAGCAGAAACAGTAGAATGTTAACTTTTTGAAGTCGGTCAGAACGAATGAAGTTTACATCAAACTTTATTAATAATTAATTAATTATTAATTCATTAATTTATAGCACCATCCCAGGCAGCAGACATGGAACACTTTACAATAGAAAGAGTAAACTACACAACAGCGTATCCTACATAAAAACCCATAGAGTGACAGTCAAAGGTTCTGCACACTAAACTGTTCACACCGTCACTATTTCATCCAGTTGTCAACTATAACCAGCTAGCTAGCTAATGCTAAGCTATCACCACTTAACATTAATGTAATTCTGTCTTCACCTAAAAACTTAAACAGTGCTTCTGGCACTACGAAACACCTGCAGACAATTAAGACTGTGGGAGGAGCTTTAACATGATTGACAAACACTGTGGGCGGGGCTTTAATATGACTGACAGACTCACAGATATGCTTCCATTTGGTGAGTTCAGTGGTTTTAAATCTGCCGTATCTCGCTTAATTTTCACAATACAGGAAATATAAATATATCTACGTGTCCCTCAGAACCTCCTGCCACTCATGATAAACTTTGTTTTCATCAATTATTTACAGTTTTCTCAAAAATAGCAGGAGTTTGGAGGTAGGCTCTCTGTGTTCGTCTGCATGTGTAACTCCAGGCCGGTTTCCCAGGCAACAGGGAAAGTCCTTTACTCACAGAAAATGGGAGGAGCTTTAACAGAACTGACTCAGTCCACAAAAACTCACAAACAGATGCCGCATATGAAGTGAACAGCAGATATTTCTTCCTTTCATCAGCCACAACTGCAGCGATCCGGCAAGAGACAAACACACGGGTTAATTTAGCATCATTCTTTGCATTCAGAAAGAATACTTATTTAATCATTTAGTGCATTTAATAAGAATCTTCTCAAAATTTAATACTTATTATATAAAGCAGCAACATTTATGACAAAATGCATGGGGACAGTCCATTCAAAATGTGGCTTTACTGCAAAATGACATGGAAAAAGTTATTAGATTTTGGACGTTTATTACAAAATGTGGCTGAAAAAAATACACAGTGAGATTATTTGATGTCCTCTGATCGTCCTTGGAGATGTTTTTTTGTTTATACACGGGATACGAGAACATGCATTTGTCCTTCGTGTAAGAGGATTGAAAAGAAACCTTTTGCTGACTAGGTGGATTACCACAGCAGTTGGATGAACAACAACACAAAGAGGGTACGATGGCGGCCGTACAACTTTACAAACAAAGGAGGTTTTCTCACACAAGTGAAGTGACACAGTTAGAATGGCAGCTGAGTATCATTCCTGCACCTTTTCTTCCTTTGGTCTCTTTGTTGGATGATGACAGGTAGACATTTGTATCTCACACTACATGTCGTTTCAGTGATGAAAACAGCAGCTTTTTTTTTTCTGAAACACTTTAGTCTCTGTGTCGTGAGTTGTAGCTTCATATTATAATACATTGTTTGGAAGGTTTTGTTGAGAACAAGAGTTTCTTTTCATCCTTTACAGTTACAAGAGCAGGAAACACTTCACATGAGGCTTCAACCTGGAATCAGCTCAGATCAGTGTCATTGTAAATACTCGATTACTTGACAAGAAGCAGGAAGCTCAAACTCCCTTTCTTCAGGGGCCACAAAGGGCATGTTTACATGATATTTAATTCCTGTTTAATTCAGAATAAAGGCAAGGCGAATGTATTTTTATGGCACATTTCATTTACAGGACAATTCAACATGCTCTACTTAAAACATATAAGAAAATTTAAATTATTAAAATGCATTGAAAGACAATTAAAATTAATTAAGAGACATGAAAACATAAAAAAAGTAAAAGCTAAAGTAAAAGTAATGTTTTCAGGTTTCAGATTCTCTCCTGATGGTTTTTATTTCATCATCTTTTTCTCTGCTTCAACTTCTTCATGTTCCACTTCTTTCTCCTCTTCCTCTCAGAAGCATGTGAAAGAGGGGCGGAGTCAGAAGTGAGGGGCGGAGTCAGCTGTGGTTAATTTGCATGAAAGCATGAGGCGCTAAAACAGAATGTTTTAAAAAGTCCTTTTTCTCCAGGTTGAAGAAGCTACTTCTTTCAGGAGGCTCATGGGACCTGAGATCAGAAAATAAATGAATGGTATTCAATGGGAAATAAAATAATAAAATAGTATCTGGTTTGTCATGTGCCCTGAATCCCACACATGTTGTACCTAATAATAAATGATAATTATTGATATATTTTCAACTGCTTCTGTTAACTAACGGCTGATTCATTTGTGAGTAAAACCCATTATAATTTATTACCTCCACCAAGGAGGTTATGTTTTTGCCGCAGTTTATCTGTCTGTTTGTCTGTGTTCAAGATAACTCGAAAACTTTTAAAATAGTTATTTTAAGATCGTGCATTTTTTGTTTAAATCTCATATTTCTATATCTTTTTAAAAATCTCATGGTGACTTTTTATCTCAATCGTGACTTTTTTTTTTGTCCTAAATTTCCTGCCAATACCCACAAAACTGAGTAACTATGACCTGATCAAACACATTATCTACGCACTAACTCACTTTTGAAGGTTTTTCACATGTTTCCTGGTTATTATAAGTATTTTATACTTATAAGTATATAAGTATAAAAAAAGTATAAAAAAGTTTTACTTTTTACTTTAGTACTTTATTACAGTTGAGAAATTAAACTTTTTACTTTTACTTTAGTAGAGGAGTTGAATCAGTACTTCTACTTTTACCAGAGTACTTTTTCATACAATTTACTGTACTTCTACTTAAGTACAGAATGTGAGTACTTTTAACACCTCTGGTTCACTGGTGGAAAATGGACATTATCTGTCCCCTTTAAGCAGACGTTCTGTCCAATCAGAATCTTCTGTAACCCCAGCTTTGGTTCCCATGAAAAAAAATTATTTGGCATTAACATTTCCAAATAAACACAAAGGAAAAAGCTTTAATTCTAAAATATTTTATTCAGAATAAATAACTTTTTATTTTCATCAGTCGCAATTCTGTGATCCCATTGTTTACATTCTTTTGACTCTTTATATTCCTTATAGTTTGTGCAGAATCAACTCCTAATGTATGTCACCCTGTCTTAAAACTGTAAAGCAATTTGGGATAATTTTGTGCAATCAAATTTTAACCCATTTTTTATAATGTATTTATAATCAGTTTATCTGCACTCTTGTAATTTTATTTATTGAAATTTTATAATCTTGTACTTTTGTAATTTTATAATTTTAATGTATTTTTTTTTTTTTTTATTTCACCCTGTCTTAAAATTGTATTTGAATTTTTAATCAACGTGAAGCACTTTGGGCTACAGTTTTTGTATAAAAGGTGCTATATAAATAAAGATTATTATTATTATTATTATTATTATTATTATTATTATTATTATTATTATTATTATTATTATTATTATTATTATTATTATTATTATTATTATTATTATTATTATTATTATTGTTATTATATTATTATTGTTTTCTTTTCTTTTTTTTATCAATCACTACAAATGTTAACCCCGCAGTTGAAGATCTCTGCTTTACAGTAATGCTTGTTGGTCTGAATGTGTGATGAAATGCATTTTTACATTTGATGAACCCACTGACATTGGAAGATAACAGCATTCACTCTTTGCTTTAGAGTGGAATGAAACATCTGGTACAACCTTCTTTCATTAAATTTCTATAAAAAAAAAAAAAAAAAATCAATATAACTCAGGTGTTTTTTCACCATGAGTCAGATTTTCTCAAACATCATTCAATGTCATTTTAAATCCAACTGTAGATTTTTTTAAAAACTTATTTTAGTTTGTTATTTTTTGTAAATCGCTCTATTGTGAACTACCAGACTCACAGGGGTAGAACATGATTTTACTTGGACAAACCACTGTCCCGACCGATATGTTTGTTTATTGAACTGAATTCACAATAATGCATTAAAACAGCAACGACACAACAACACTGGCAGCACAAGTGTTCTTTTTGTCTGGGAACTCTGGTGGATTTAAGAGGCTTCAGGGCTTCACACTTAAACATTTATTGATTTTTAGCAGAGCCTTTCTTCGGTGGTAAAATTCGTATAAAAAAGAAATAAAAAAAAAAATAAATAAAAAAAAGCCCACACCCCTCAAACTAAACCTTTCACAGCTCCATATGGTTTTCCTGTGTTTTGTGATTCTGTGCCTGATCTCCTGTCACACATCCACATTCCCCACTCGTCACGACACCCTCAGCCTTTTTCTGACTTTGTAGAAAGTTTTACAATCATGCAGAGTTGGTAAAGTTAGATTTAACCTCTGTGGCGCTTGATTAGTTTTAGGGTTGTATACTAAAAATTCCATCATTTAAACCTCTTTTGACAATTTAAAGTGGTCTGAGAGGACATGAATCTGTGTGGCGTTCGTTCATTCATTTTTCAAAATAAAACCAAAAATAAGACAATGCAAAAAAAACAACAACATGTTTCTTCATTATTTGTTTCCAAACCAAAATGACAACAAAACAAATATAGTGGTGCGTTTTTTTGTTTTTGTTTTTTTTCAATTTTTCAGTGTTTAAATGAATAAAAGAAAAAAACCGATAATGGCCATTTCCACTGTATTAGTAAAAAATATATACTGATATTTTATAATTAAGCATAGTTAAAACTGTTCATGAATAGGAATAAAAAAACAAAACACTAGTTCATTTGACAACTATTGAATTACGCCTCATTTTCCTTTTTTTATTTCACTTTAGAAAAAGAAAATCACAGTTAACAGAAACAAAAAAACTGACCAAAAACAACATTTCTAACATCTCTAAAGTCCGAACGGTCCTTTTCACAGCAGCTTTAAACGGCGATTTTTCTACCAAAAACGTCCAAAACAGCAATTTCTCGACAGTTTTACAGTCAAAAACTTTGTTTTATTAATTATTTCAATTTATTTTATTTTATTTTGGACAGATGAAGAGTTTATAAACCTGAAACGTTGCCATTTTTTTTTGTTATTTTTGGTTTAATTCTTATAATTCTTATATTTAAATGGGCAACCTCCCTAAGTTCCTTTTAGTGCAGAATAGTTTATATTTTAGTTCAATTTAATTCATGTAAAGTACATAAAAACAGTGAGTAACTTGTGCAGATTAAACATGTGTATTTACACACAATCATTACAAATTCAATTTGGAAACAATTTAATTTGTCACGATCACATGATTTTAAATGGTCATACCTCCAAAAAGAGTGATAAGTGCTCAGTTACGATTGGTAACAGACAGGAAACTACATGTAGGTTTCAAAATGGCATCAAGACCTTTGACCTTGAGTCTTGTGTCTTGAGATGGAGATGTGCATTAAGGACTCAAACATAGTCGACACAACACAGACGCGCCCACAAAGCTACGCATCGGCCGCCATTATGTGGTCGATGCGAAGGAAAACACGTCCTCTCAACTTATGAAATGTGTCGCACAGATCCACACAATACCTTGTGTTGCCAGTGGGGGCGATACTTCTAATATTGTACATTCTTTCATGTATTTGGTAGAAGAAGTATTCCAAAAATGATTGGACAAGAAGAGAAGCTGTGTGAAGTGCTGAGACCACAGGTGTCGAACTCCAGTCCCGCATGTTTTAGATATTTCCCTATTCCATATGATTCAGTTTAACCCTTTAACTCCTGAGAATTGAGCAGTTCCAGTTAAAAAAAAGAAGAAGAAAATAATTAAACACATTGAACAAAAATGGCTAAAGTAGTCATCAATTAAAATTAACAAAAATGAATAAGAAACTAATGAAATAATTAGTAACATGAACAAAAGTACCACACACACATGGAAGAAAATGTAAAAAACCAAAAAGTAGAAAAATAAACAAAATGAACAAAAATATTTCCAAATGACAAATAACATGGAAAAAAATGCAAAAAAAAAAGTTTTTAAAAAAGAGGAGTAATATTGCAATTTGGTAGCAGCTGTTTTAATGTTGATTTTTTTCTAAATTAGTTGCCTTTTGACACTTCAGTAAAAACACAATAAAAAAAAAGGAAGACAGTTTAATTTTTCTGAATATTTAAAGTAAAAAATCCATTCAGAACATGTCAGTACTGACACTTAAGAGTTAATAATCAGGTCCTCATCAGCTCTGCAGAAGTCTACTAATAATATCATGGTTTCTAGGTGTGATGGAAGAGGGAAACATCAAAGACATATAGGACACCGGCCCTCCAGGACTGGAGTTTGACACCCCTGGCCTCATTTGTATGACAGTACATCACTATTGCACCATAATTAAAATGTCTCTCCTCACCTATGCCTTGCATTGGGTGCACCAGAGAAACAAACTCTCCATCCAGGTCTGTGCAGATGTTCAAAGGGCAAACATGTCAATGGAAAAGTATCAATAAATGGTGAATGATCTGCATTAAAATAGTTTTTTTTCCACCTTCATGGTGCTCAAAGCGCTTTACATTATCCTCACATTCACCCATTCACACACACACACTCATACACCAGTAGGTTTCTAAGGTTCTTTCAGTCCTACTGGGAGACTAAGGGCGTATTCACATAGCACTCAGAAAATCCGGACTTTCCAGGAAAGTTCGAACCTTATTGACAAGTGTGAAACCTCCCCCCAACCTTGGTCCGGACTAAAGACAGAGTCTTTGGTCCCAGCTGAGGAGGTGGTCTCGGTCCGGACCAAGGTTCGCTGGTGCTCAGTGTGAAAGGTCTGTTTAGGAAAGTCCGGACTATCGGACCAATTACGTCACAGTCACGTCCGCGGAATCTATTCAACGTCCAAGCATGAGTCGCGGCAATACATGGGGAGACGAGGAAACCAGGTATTTCATTGAAATTTGGTCGGATGATACTATAAAGACTGAATTAGAAAACTAGTAACTGGGTCCATTTCCTGCAACAGTGTAGCGCGCTCATCTACTAACCAATCAGGGTCGAGTATAGAGAGACGCACGCTGTACACGCATTGACGACATGACGTTCTAAAGTCCGTTGGTCCACTTGATTCAATACAGACTGTAAATAAAGTCCGGATTATAAGTGCAGTGTGAAAAGGCAAAAAAAAGGTGGTTCTGGTCCGAACCTTGGTCCGGACTTTACTATGTGAATACGCCCTTAGTCAGTCTCTTGCCCAAAAATACTTCGACATGAACCACCAACCTCTCGGTCATTGGCCAACAGAATGCACTCCTCTTCAGTTATCGTTTTGACTGATGCCACAATGTCACTTGTAATAACAACCTGCAAAAGCCATAGATGAGTCTGCTACCACCTACTGTCTGACTGGTGAACTGCAGTCGACGCACGGGCCGTGATGCTTGCGTCAACAACGATGAAAAGGGGCCACGTCACTCGGGTCATTCGTGTTGCGTACGTGTCGACTATGTTCAAACCCGAAGAACTAAACAGTTTGCGAGGGTGGGGTTTGTTCGTGCTTGACACCAATTATTTTCCTGTTGACTTCAGCATTTTTTTTGTGGTATTTTTATTAATGAAGCTGTTAATGAAGCTGATGACAACTGAGCCACTGTCAGCACTATCAGCACAAACTGTATCTGTTCTCAGCAGCGTTTTAACACCAGCGAGCACAGAAAAATAGAGTTAATTTTGATTTTTTTTTTTTTTTATTGATCTGCACTAATTTTGGCTTGATGTAATGTACTGAGCTAATGTAGAGGCTGCTTACCGCTATAAAAGACAAACAAAACTGAAGGCCAAGTGTTATATATCCCTCAGTAAATAAAGACATAATCATAGATTGTCTAATGGGAGCAGTGGAGCTAATCCTGCCTCCTGGTTTTGCTTGTTACCTGCCTGTGATGCTTCACCTGTCCAATGCATGTGACACATCTTATTACATTTTGTGCTGAACTTTGCAGTGACAGCACAAATGGAAATTGAAGTAATTGCTTTAAAATACAATATTTCAAAGGTTGAATTCATTTAAGTTATTTTACACTTTCTTTTCCACAGGTTACATTCACAGTGACCTTTGCTTTGTGCAGAAACCATCACTCAGTGTTGATAATTGAGATCATCTCATTAAAGCACATTGCCCCCTGCTTGGTACATTCCCTTAAGAGCACTTAATGTTTTACAGCGGAAGTGAATAACATGTTTCCAAAGAAAAAAAAAAAAAGTTAATGCGAGTGCGTATTGAGTTGCGATGGTGCGAGTGGGTTATGATTGTGCTCATTCCTGTTGCTCCGTCGGTAGAATTAACCCAGAACTACGATAAACTTTAATCACTGGATAAAATGCCATTCTAAAATTACACTTGGTAACACTTCGATTTTTTTTTACAAAGTTAAGGTGCATAACACACGTGTCCTGACCCACTAAGCACAGGTGCCGGCAGTTTAAAATCATTACAAAATGCTGTTCTATATATATATATATGTGTGTGTGTGTGTATGTATATATATATATATATATATATATATATATATATATATATATATATATATATATATACAGTAAATTAGTAATCATCAAAAAACCAGGGGGAAAAAGGGTGTACTGGAACATAACAGGTGCTGTGGATTATGAGATGCACTGTAATTTCTTGAGAAAATTAAAGGCTTTTTAGTCCGGAAAATACGGTAATGAAAAAAAGATATTTGGAAACTGTCATAGAAATAACACCGGGTCTAATAAATCTAATAATAATAATAATAATAATAATAATAATAATAATAATAATAATAATAATAATAATAATAATAATAATAATAATAATAATAATTGTTATTATGAGAGGCTTGACACTCAAGATCATGGTAGAGATAAAAAGAAAATGCAAGGAAATGAAATTAAACAATACAAGACAATAAACATGGACTATGGTCACAACAACACCGCCCACCCTTAGAAAGACTGAACAGATGAGAACTGAGTTGGGATTTGAAGTGTGGGAGTGAATCAGTGCAGCAGAGGTCAAAGGTCAGTGAAAGAGGGTCCACAGCATTTAACTTTATCCAAGTGATTCATCAGCAGTTATTATAATGTTCTCTGTATTTTTTTCTGTGAACATCAGGTGTTTTCCTGTGTTTCACAGATTGATCATGTACATGTTCATAAAAGGAAGTTCAAAGGTTATGATTTCAAAACGGAGAAATCTGAAGAAAACTTGACTTTTTCACCAAAACACATGTTTTGAACACACAAACAAGCACCTCCAACCCCTGATGTTAGCATTCTCTCTCTCTCTCTATCACTCTGTCTGTCTCTCTCTATCGCTCTCTCTCTCTCTCTCTACTGTATCTCTCTGTTTCTCTCCATCTGTTTCTCTCTCTCTCTCCATCTCTTTCTCTTTCTCTCTCTACTGTATCTCTCTGTCTCTCTCTCTTTCTCTCTCTCTCTCTGTCTCTCTCTCTCTCTCTACTGTATCTCTCTATTGCTCTCTCTCTCTCTCTCTCTCTACTGTATCTCTCTCTCTCTCTCTCTCTCTCTCTCTCTCTCTCTCTCTCTCTCTCTACTGTATCCCTCTGTCTCTCTCCCTCTCTCTTCGTCTGTCTGTCTCTCTCTCTCTCTCTCTCTCTCTCTCTCTCTCCACTGTTTTCTTCATTTGTTGCTTACAGTAATTAATGACTTAATAAACTGCTATTATAACTAAATTTGCTTTAATGACTGAACGTGGCCTCTGAACTAACATGACTTTAACTCTCCTGTCTTAATACACTGAACACCTTCTCTTTTTCTACACGCAGACACACTAACCCTTCACTATGTCCAAGTTCGCTTCATGAGGGAAGCTCGTGTGCATCATTAATTCTGACCTTTGAGTTTATAATTGACTTGATCTCATTAAAGCAGATCTCCCACCATCACCATGTGGTCTATTCCCTAAAGAATACAAGTTTGTTTTTTTATTGTGTCTGGATTTACTACGAGGGGGAAGGAGTTTATTTCTATAGTACATGACATTTTGAGGGTGATGTACACTATGAAGTCAAATATTAAAAGAAGACATCAGAACAGCGTTAAAATGCTAAATAAACCAGGAGAAGATATAGGTGAACAGTAAAGGTAGCGAGAGTCTGACGCCCAAACTATCCCACTGGAAACATAACATTCACCATCACAGATTTTACACGGTGGAAAGTTTGTAGCTCTGTAATTTAATCATTAAAAGTTACAGTCATGAGGTAATAGCCCCGGTTTTCAACTATAACCTGAGCAGAAGGCGTCAGTGTTTAATGAGACATCTGCTTTACTCATAAACTCACCCAAGTTAAAAAAAATAAATTAAAAATTTTAATTAAAAAATATCTATATAAGATAAGATATTCCTTTATTACTCCCACTAAGGGAAACTTCAGGTTTACAGCAGCAAGATTACAGCACAGCACACACAAGTAATCATTTCTCTAAATAAATATCAAATAATTAAATGTACAATATAATTTTTTTTAAATAAATACATACACAACGTGCACATTCATATAAATTATTGCACTGTTATTGGATAGCTTATTGCACAGTATTCATTCATTCATTATCTGAACCCGCTTTATCCTCACTAGGGTCACGGGGGTCACTGGGGGCCTAATCCAGCTACAATGGGCGAAGGCGGGGTACACCCTGTATGAGACGCCAGTTCATCGCAGGGCTGAACATCCATAGACAAACAGTCACTCTCACATTCACACCTATGGCCAATTTTAGATTAACCAATTAACCTATCAGTGCATGTGTTAGGATGGTGGGAGGAAACTGGAGTGCCCAGCGAAAACCCACGCGGACACGGGGGGGACATGCAAACTCCACACAGAAAGGTCTGGTATGGGATTCGAACCAGGGTCCTTCTTGCTGTGAGGCACGAGTGCTAACCACTGCACCACCGTGCCGCCCCGCACAGTATGTATATGAAAAAAAAATATATATATACACCTTCCTAGTTTGCATAGGGCACCACAAAATCTAAAATTCCCTTGTAACAGCTGCTGTAAAAATCTGTGCATGCATGGGATTCCAGATGACTTTTCCTGGTCTGGGGACTTATGGGAAAGCAGTCTGTTGCGAGGGTGGGGGTGGGGGGGGTGCAGGCACTCACTTGACTTGTCGACAGCCACCGAACTAACACGTATGGACAAACATATTCACACTCACATTCACACCTACGGGCAATTTAGCTTCCATTTCAGCTAGCTTGCACGTCTGTGGTCTGTGGGAGGAAGTCGAGCACCAGAGGAAACCCACACTGACGAACTGAGAACATGCAAAACAGGCTGCTTTACCTGCCCAAGCACAAAGATTACACTTTATTATGGCTACCATCACACAAATGCATAGTTTTTTTTATTTTATTTTATTTTTTTAATTTAGTGTCTGTCTGTCTTTCAGCAGGATTACGAAAAAAGTTCTGAACCATTTTTGATGAAACTTTCAGGAATAATAGATAATGGGTCAAGGAAGAACCCAATAGATTTTGACCAATGAAGGTCAAAGGTCAAGGTCACACTAAAGGTCAACATCTAAAACACATCACTGGTAATATCTCAGGATAGAATCTGGCTTTTTTTTCATTCACATCGTCTCACCTTCATACATCAGATAGGTCAACACCTATGGCTCCATGACGTCATGTTTTGACGTCATATGGCGCCATATCAAGCCTTAGCGGAGGTCTGCTGTCTCTGACTGCCTTGTCGGATATTACATTTGAGTGACATGACGTTTCTGGAATCTAAACACTGAGAAAAAAATTCACTATAAACAAGTAAATAAATTAATACAAGATGTATTTGCTTAAATTAAGAAAAAAATAAAACAAATTGCTAATTGGAGAAGTGAAAATTACCTTAGTAAGATTTCTTGAAATAAGATTTTACTATTTTTTTTATTTATTGTCCTTTGGCAGTTGTTTTTTTTTTTCGGGGGGGGGGGGGGGTAAAGCAACAAAAGCTTGAATTAAGAATCAAATAAGAAAAAAAATCTGGAATTCAGCCAAAAAACATCTTGGTAAGACTTTTAAAAATAAGATTTTAAAGGTCTATAATATTTTTTGGGGTTTTTTGGTTAAATTATTATATTATAAAATCTTGAAGCGAAAAAACAATCATGATTTAAAACAAACAACAAAAAAAAAGGGAAAACTTGAATTAAGTAATAAACAAATAAATACAATCTGCCAATGTAACAAGTGAAAATTATCTTAGTAAGATTTCTTGCAATAATATTTCCTGGAAATATTATCTAAAAGTAAGTTCTTTACATTTCAGTGAAAAGTTCCTCTTTAGGTGATTCTGTCTAATTTTAAGTTTGATGAGATATTTGGCCTAGAAATGTAAAAAAAAAAATACACTTGGTAAAATTTATATTTTTGCCATGTATAAATTATGGGATAAAAATTAAATTAACATTGAATGAAAATAAATGACAGATAACAAAAAATTTCACCAGCATGTGTCCTTCTCTTGAACATATCTTTTTTTTACTTCCTGGTTTAGGTTCAGTTTATTTGAAAGGGGACAATACCATTTCATATAACACATAACTTCACACGGTTAAAACAGCCAGAATGAGCCAGGGGGTTAGTTCTCTTCTGTCGTCCCCACACTAAGTTTTCCACCTAAATGACCTACATGTGATGTTTGAGGCATGAACACAGAACAGGCATGTGCGAAGTCTGTGCTCAATGACCGCACATGGCATTAACTTGTAGATGTGACACTGAAATGTACATGAATTTGTGTTTAAAAGGTAGAAGAAGTCTTTTAATATGACATATTTTGCTTGAGAGTCTTTGTCAGGGTGTTAATGTAAATGTAGACCATGTGGTTTTAGGCTCAGTACATTTTTTAATCTTTTTTTTCATGTGTAAAAACTGTTGACAAGCCTTCAAAGCCATATTCTGATCCTATATGAGACTTAATTTTGCCTTGGGATGTCCATGTTTTTCAGTACTGTTCAAACCGTTTTAGTCTTGTAATACTTATTTATTATTCTCTCTGTGTGTTTTCTTTTCTTTATTATTACACCATCCCTGTACCTACCAGATAAAATTTTCAGGAAGGGTGCAAAGGGGTTCAGAATAGATGTAATTGAATTTGATATACTCACATATAGGTCAAAGTTCAAGGTCAAGACATGGGGCAAATCAAAAATTTCCTCTTCATTCCTGAAGTTTAGCATATAAATTCAGATTCAGATCCAGATGACTTTATTTATCCCCTAGGTGCAATTCGATTTGCAGACATTGGTCGCAGCATAAAAACACATATTCCACAATTTCACTGGGATTTGTCAATATTCAGAGCAGCTAACAGGTCAAGCAATAAACAAATATAATACAACAGTGACAAGTGCAACAGCATCAACAGATTAGGAATGGGCGGTATGTAAGGTATCATACCTTATGTAGTATTTTTTGTCCACGATAGACATTTTTGCCATACCGTTTGACCGCCCATCCTGTAGATGGCAGTAATGCTAAGTTCACCAGCTACCTCTAAGAAGCAGCTAGCACCACAGTCTTCCTAGATGCTGTGTTAGCAGAATCATTTTGTTTAAATTAGCTACAAATATAAAATATATGTCTTATATAGTGTACTGCTGGTTATAATGGTATGTGATGCCAACACATTTCCATTCAGGACTCTACAATTTTTATTTACAGGGTGTCTGAAAAGCAAGCTAACAAGCTAACAGCTAAAGTCATGACAGCCATAGAGTTTTTGATGAGAACAAAACAAGTGTGCTAAACGTTAACACTGCCTTAAATTTAACACACTGCACCAGTCTTAATAACTGTATGTTACTGTATCCATTTGAGTTACTATTAGTCATGGTATCTGGCTGGTGTTAGCAACTAAAAGGACTGTCCAGTATAGTAGCCTACAAAAATACTATACCATTGTATATACTGTATACCGCCAGTGGCTCATATTATACCGGGATATAAATTGTTAGCCATAGTGCCAATTCCTACAACAGATACATAAATTAATTTTAAAAACATAAAAAGAGATCACCACATATAAAAAAAAATACAATAAAAACACGCAGGATACCCTTACCCTATACATTAGCACTATCACTGTCATTTAAAAGTCTGATGGCAGATGGAATAAAATAATTTGCATATCGATTTGTTTTCCTTCTGGGAGCTAGATAACGCCTCCCAGAGAGCAACAATGCAACTGTTCATCTTACTATTCGTCTTAGATCTCCAATGGACACAAAAAATTCCAGTCTTACAATTCTGCATTTTGCGTGTATACATTTTGACCCAAGAGGTCAGGGGTCACTTGGTCAATACCTATAAAACTTAAATGGACTATAACAAAGCCAGTTGAGATAGAGATGTGGTTACTAATATTGAGATAGGGAATTTAGCATGGGCTTCAAAATGGCATCATGAAGTTTGACCTTGAGTGACCTTGAAAGGTCAAAATCAAGGTCATGTGATTTTAAATGGTGGTAACTACAAATAGAGTGGTGATAAATACAAAGTTGATATTGCTGACAGACGGGAATCAACATGCAAGCTTCAAAATGGCATCATGACCTTTGACCTTGAACCATAGCCTCAGATTTTGAGAAGGAGATGTCCATTAAGAGCTAAAATGATTGTGAGGGGTGGGGTTTGTTGTGCCTGGCTCCACTAGTTCTCTGTTTGTTATATAATGTATTTTTATGACATGATCTCAATAGTATGTTCTAACTTATTTTAACTCAAGTGTTTGTTTTTATTTCTTTTTTTTTTTAACCGTGTTTTTTTAGTGCTGGCCCTGCATCGCAATTTCCTTCTGCAGTGCATCTCAGATGTAATTTTGCTGTAATGACAACAAAGTGATCTGATTCCGATTCTCCTGTTTGTCTTGTACAATGAATGTGTTTGTGTTGAATGATTGAAGTGGCAGAAATCAAGTTTTCAAGCGTCAGAAATAATGTATTCTGAAGAGACAGCATGGCTTTTGTTTCTTTTTGTCTCTCTCGCTTTGGTGAATAGAAAAATAAATCAGAATGACCACTACACCATGGCAACTGCAGGGTTTTGATTGTGAAAGAACCTGATAATGAGATGCGAACAGATCTGAAAGAGCAGAAGAAAGACAGGGCGAGACAAGGTGGGTGGTGTTAGTTTTACGGCTGAAAAGACTACTGTTGGAGATAATGTGCTTCAAAAGTTCCTCCTGCCAGTTGATACTGATACATGGAACAAATGATTGAATTTTGATGGTGATTATTTCAGGTTTGTGGGGGGTGGGTGGAGCATGTGTGTGTTTCATAGCAAGATAACTCAAAAAGTTATGGATGGATTTGGTTGAAATATTCAAGAAATGTTGATACTGAGTAAACCAGCCGTGCTATCCCCATTCATTTCATGGATAGGTCGAGGAACGCTTCATAGGCAGGGGAGGCGGGGCTATAGAAATCAGGCTATAGATATCTAATCGATTATAATTATCATTAAAGGGTTGTCTTTCAAATCCCTCTGTATACAATAGGACTACAACCAATCAGCGTAATCTTTCGGATGACGTAGTT
The DNA here is from genome assembly GCA_020466265.1 of Siphamia tubifer. Classification (NCBI taxonomy): domain Eukaryota; kingdom Metazoa; phylum Chordata; class Actinopteri; order Kurtiformes; family Apogonidae; genus Siphamia; species Siphamia tubifer. Next base: position 10,037,418 of record CM035792.1, on the reverse strand, counting down.
TAATGTTCACAGAGGAGTCTGGAGGAAGTTACGAATGATTAAACAAAATTGGGGATTATGGAGCTTAACGACTGTTGTCACTTCTGTAAAAATAATTGACAGATTGCTGATGTTTTCTCACATTCTTCAGTCATCTTTGATAAATGGAAGTCTCCACCCAGTTGGCAGCCATCAATCATCATTGTTGTTGTTCTTCTTCTATGGTTGTTTCCGGTTGTTTCTCTCCGAATCGTCATAGTTCCGTCGTCACTTTGTTACGCCCGCCCTCTGAGTCTATGCTTCACCGTGATTCGTCGGCCAGTTTCAGGGAAATCTCGGTACAAGTTACATTGAGGATAAATAGGTGGTCCCCAGTAGAAAATTAGATTTGCTGCTGCTAGGGGCATTGAGTGTGGCTAGGCTAGATACTGAGTACATTCACCTGTATTTAGAAACTAGAATTATTGCTTTACTCTGGATAAAGACTTAACTGGAGTTTCTCAGAAATCTTTGTTTCTATGCCAGCAAGAGAAATTCAAATCAGTGTTCGATTCCTAGACACGTGGTGGCGATAAACACCCTTTCACGTTAGCATGCTTCCGGTTGGCGCCATAGAAGATGAACAATGACTAAACAAAAGTGGCAAATTTGAAGCAGACGTAGTAGGAGAAGGACAACAACATCTAGAGAAAATATGGACGACGATGAAGCAGCTCAGTATATTCACTGGTCACTTCCTGAAGGGGGCATGTCCAGGCCAGACTTAGTCAAGCTAAGGTTGGATAGCGTTTATGTGAATGGAGATATTCGATTATAATTACATTATCCAACTTCTCAAACTCTTATTCGATTCTACTCCGATTTGAAAACACCAACTTTAATAGGAGTAAGGCATTAATTTGAATTTCTCAAAGTAAATGTAAATGTAAACATACCTATTGACACAAGGATCAAATAATTGGGGGGGTTTGGGGAGTTTCATTCAAATAGTCGGAGCGAAGTATGCGCTCTCTGTGTGTTTTTCTAGTTTAATTGTGTTTTATTTTTTGCCAGTAAACAAAAAAAATTACAACTTTTTTTTTCCACACTCCTGTACTGCACATACGTAAGTAGAGCGAATTGACATGTAAGACAAATACCATGGGATAAATAATGTGGAAAATAAACAATATGAGATATTCATAACTCTGACTTTGATTCTGATATGCTCAAACACATGGGGTTTCCACGGAAACTGCAGAAAAGCATAGATGGAACCCTTTTATGCAGTCCATATGTAACCCTTCTGGGGCCCACATGGACATGCTGGTTGACCTATATATTGTTTGTCCTTTCTTGAATTAAAACAAAAATATTAGGAGGAGGGAAAAAAAGTAAAAAAAGAACTGGAGGAGACAACCTGCCTCAGTCTGTTAGCAAAAGGTTTTTAACTGTGATACAGTTCTGTACTTCACACTTTGACGGCAAACCAGCAATTTCTTACTGTCTTGGCTCTTTTTGAAAGAAGACATGAAATACCTGGTTTTATATATATATATATATATATAAATCAGTGAAGTTGCACATTTTGAGTTTCATCAGCTGCTATGACAAGTTAAACTCTTTTTTTTTTTTTTTTTTTTGCTCTTCCTAGATTGCCGGTGAATTTAACTTGTGACCACTTTTCTCTTTTCTACTTTAAAGTGCTGCCTCTGTACTTTATTATTTGTGCATGTTTTCACAATTTTTCCAGCTTCTTCTCGTTCGGGGACAGATTCATAGAGAACGCTGTCGGGCTCTTCAACTTCCACTGTGAAGGGGAGAATTAATCTTTAGCTGAGGAGAGTGGATCGGCGGGTGACAAAGCAGCAGAGCCATTAGGGCTGCGGAGGAGGCCAAACGCGCTCGTGGTCGTAGATCGACGCAAATGACTGCGCCAGGGGGACGACAATTCCCCTCTGCTGGAGCTTCTGGTGGATGATCATTAGTGCGCTGGGTTTGATTGATATGGCACATTTCCGATGGCAGGTGGACAACTCATCTCAACATGGCTGTCCCCGGTGATTAATCTCATTTTAAGATGCATCTGGAGGAGTGGGCTGGGTCTAGATGAGCCGTTGTAAATTAAACTGTATGATAATGGCGGCCCAGCCTGAGCTATTTGAGTCTGGCGACGCCGGAATGTCAGCGTTTGGCATCATTCAAATCAGTTGTCAGGGTGAATGGCACAAGTGGCACAAAGCGCAAGTGTCAGATTAATAATTCAACCCAACGTTGTGACACAAGACGCGTACAGTGGAAACACATACAGGTACAAACAACAGGGGAAAACATTCATCAGCTGACAGAAGAGAAGCCAGTGGAGATGCATAACCTGGTCGCAAGGAATAAAGTGTTGGGGATTTGTGTGGGTTTGATACTTAAATTCATTACTGTTCAATGGAGCTTTTTCTTAAATTCTTTAATTGTCTTTTGAATGTTTTATGTCTTTTATTTTAATTGTGTTTTCATTTTAACTTTCTCATGTTTGATGTAAAGCACCTTGAAGCAAGGGATAATGTACTCTAACAGACTGGATAAAATAGCCGTTATAACATAGCGAATATTTACTTTCAAAGTGGCCAAACTACCTGAATCTGAAGTGACAAAACCCGTTGCCATTGGCAGCGGACGTTAATGGCGCAGCGGACGTACCGCCGCCGTTATAAAAAAAAAAATCCACCCGCTGAAGGCTGGAAACGTCAATTCAAAGTGATCGGGAGCTGTCGCAACGTTCTAGAGGACCATAGAATAAGACATAATAAGTATTTAACTTCAGTCTAAACCCTTTTGGTCATTGTATATTTGAAGAGTTCATTTGCAACAACAGATAACTCCATTTTTCATTTTTTTCACAAAATGGCTTTTTTTTTACTCTACATTCCAGGTAATACTCATTGATTTGATATAATATTTATTTCATTTGGTAAGGTCCACTAAATTGAATAAATAATATATTAAACCAATGAGTATTACCTGAAATGTAGAGTGAAAAATGCCACTTTGTGAAAAAAAAAATGGAGTTATCTGTTTTTGCAAATGAACCCTTCATTTGGATAATGTAGTGGTATGCACTGTATTATTTATTGTTTGAATGACTAAACTAACTAAAAATATTTCTAAGGAATTGGAATAAATATAGACTTTATAAAACATTTATATAGGAAGGGGTGGGATTAGATCAATTCTTCCCATTTCCTTATTGTCTGCTGTTCTTTTTGTTTGTTTTGTTCAAAATAAATATTTTAAATAATAAATAAACAGAAATATACTGGTTTTTATGGCATAAAGATTCCAGACTGTAGATGATCAAGCATAATTTTTTATGTGATTTATTCCATCAATCCATCGAGATTCACCTCCACGGTGATGACGCTGTATTATTTTGAACTGGAATATTTTCATAAACCTAAAAAAAAACCCCCACAATTATGGCAATTCAGGAATAATTACATGCACTCATGGATTGTAGAAATGAACAGCAGGCTTTTCCTGCATGACAGTAAGACTTCATAGAGTCGACTAAAGCTGTCCACTAAATACATTAACATGTGACTTCAGAGGTGCTCCGTTAAATGATTAATTTAAAAGGAGCTGTCAGTTGAGGAGATAATATAAAGGAGGTAAAGTGTGCTTCAACTATGTTGAGCGCATTGATGTAAAGCAGGGGAGTACTGATAAACTGCATGGGTGGTCAGAAAAACAATTAACCTTGATAAATAAAAGTAAAAATAAAACAGCCGAGGCTTAGGTGCCCAAGGTTAATGGTTTAGGAGGAAACCATTTCTGCTCTCGGGAGATTATTGTAATTATTTCTAGACGAAGTAATTCCATAAGTGAAATTACCGTAGATGCTTTTGCTGTGACTATATAGAGCGGATGGAGAATCTCAGCAGTATGCTCATTTCACAGAGTCTAAAACCATTGGGCTTGTTCTGAAAGTCTTATTCAGCGAGCTTCAGTCAAAGGGCTCCGAGGCTGAAGGGTTCGCTGGTAAACCATGGATTCTTTCATTCAGTTAATGCCTTCTGCTTGAAAGGGAAACACAGCCGCAGAACTCATTGTCTGCTGCAGATATTTAATTGAAACGGTGTAAAAAGAAAAAAAAAAAAAAAGGGGGGGGGGGTTGTCATCTGTGCTTCTGAAGACTTTCCAATATAGAGCAAAACTTTGGGTGAGGAAATTAGTTTTTTTTTTTCTTCTTCTCTGAGCTAACATCTATGTTTTTGTCTCAAAACTTCTCTATATGAACAGTACAACAAATTAGCTACGGATAAGTATCATACAGCACAATTTCATTTCATTTTATTACTGACACCATCCAATGTTGGCTGTAATAACTACATGCAAATTATAGAAATATGGCTAAATATGTTTCTGTCACTTGAGGTTAAATAATTATGGATGCAATATCTATGCAATCAGTATACGGCAAAATTTCATTTAATTTTATTACTGTAATAACTACACTTAATTTACAGAGATTAGGGCGAGGATGTTGTATGTATATATATATATATATATATATATATATATATATATATATATATATATATATATATATATATATATATATATATATATATATATATATATATATATATATATATATAAAACCTCAAACTGTATCTAACTAAACTAACTAAATGTACAAAAAATTATGGGTGGAATTCCTTTCATTTTTGTCACTGTCAATCTAACTAAAGTGCAGAGAAAGAAGCAGTCCTGGATTAGATTTATTTACTTAGATCATGTAATAACAATCTGAAAACAGAAATGCAAATAAATGTAAAAAAAAAATAGTAATAAAAGTCAATGTTAACCCCCCCCCCAATAACAACCAAATAAAATGCTAATCAAAAGTCCAGTGTTTTCATATATATATATATATATATATATATATATATATATATATATATATATATATATATATATATATATATATATATTTATATATATATATATATGTTATGCATGTTTGATATAGACACCATTACTATAAAACACAAATTTATGGTTATTTTTTAATTTATTTGCAGGAAAAACAAACGTTAAGCAAACTTTTTTTTCAGCCACATAACGAGCCGTACCATTTAATAATCCACTAAAAACACAGATAAACTCAAGTAAACACTCATTCCTTTGTAACAGTTCAAGATTTCCACCACAGATTGAGCTTTTAATTAGGAGATGATGCACAGTGTTTCACTCTGTTGTGTTTCCCAGCATGACGCCGCTTTTAACGCGAGCAACTGAAAGTCAAACACAGAAGTTCAAAAGTCTCACTTTAATGAGTAAGTGAATTAGCGGAAACTCTTGACTGGACGAGAGAGTTCATAACACATTCATAGCAGCTGTCATAAACTGTACATACTGTAAAGCATTCATGACTCAACATTAGGGAAGGACTGGATCAGGATTTCAGGCCTGGAATATCCCGCAGCATCCAGGCCAATACTAGAAAAAAAAATCCCCTCCAATTTTTTAAGGAAGTATTGTACTTTAGACATTAAATGTGCTAAATCTTACATTTATTTTTTGGATTGGAAGTTATTTGAGAAGAAAATACATAATTGTATACTATGGGTTTTGTATTTTTTCTGTCATATTTGTATGTTAGAAACTATTTTAATCCTCTGTTTTAATTCTAATAAGCACTGGTCCACATTTTTTTTCTTCATAGAACTAAATCAAGTTTGACACCCCTGGTTTACAGACTTAAATATACACTGTGTCATATATATAGAAACCATCATCCATCCAACCATCAGAAAAATTCACAAGTCATAATTAAGAGATTAGAAAAAGTGTAATTATGAGATTTTAAAAAATCGAATTTGTGAGATAAAAAGTAAATATTATAAGATAATTCGAAATTATAAGATTAAAAAAAAATCTAAATTATGAGATAAAAAGTCAGAATTATGACAAAAAAGTGAGAATTATGAGGAAAAAGGTCATAATTATAAGATAAGAAACGGATTATTATGAGACAAAAAGTCAAAATTATGAACTACTGTAGTATTTATAGAATGGGTTTTGTATTTTTTCTGTCTTATTTGTATGTTATTAACTATTTTAATTCTCTGTTTTGCCTCTAATAAGCACTGGTCCACTTTTTTTTTTTTTTTCATAGAACTGAATCAAGTTTGACACCCCTGGTTTACAGACTTAAATATACACTGTGTCATATATATAGAAACCATCAACCATCCAACCATCAGAAAAATTCAAAAGTCATAATTAAGAGATTAGAAGAAGTGTAATTATGAGATATAAAAACAAATCTAATTTGTGAGATAAAAAGTAAATATTATAAGATAATTCAAAATTATGAGATTTAAAAAAAAATCTAAATTATGAGATAAAAAGTCAGAATTATGAGGAAAAAGGTCCTAATTAAAGATAATAAATGAATAATTATGAGATAAAAATTCAAAATTGTGATATACTGTAGTATTTATAGTACAGGTTTTGTATTTTTTCTGTCATATTTGTATGTTATTAACTATTTTAATTCTCTGTTTTGCCTCTAATAAGCACTGGTCCACTTTTTTTTTTTTTCATAGAACTAAATCTGGTTTACCGACTTAAACATACACTGCGTCATTTTCTACACATCTACATACAGTAAATCAAGATCTTCATTTGTTAAAAGGCACTACTACTGTAGATCTCCAAATGCAGTGGAAAAATAAAAAAATCCTCTCAAAATGATTCATCGTAAGCGTTTTCTCATCATGTCATCTCTTTTGGCAGTACATGACTTGTCTATGCCTTTTGGAAAGCATTAGAAATCAAAGCTGCAAAGATAAAACATTTCATTTGAAGATCTCTTAACCTCATTAAAGTTAGACGACCATCTGCGCCGTGATTAAAACAACTATGTGGTGAAATGTTGGGATAAATCTTGGCTGAGAAGTGAGAAAAACTGTTCAGTGTCTGTGAGCAGAAGCCAGCAGCAGTCTCATATGACAAATACTGCTGTTTGCTCTTTTCTGCCGTTCTGTTATTAAAGGACATTTGCTGAAATAGCTGATACTGTTATTTTTCTATTTTTCATTGTATTGCAGCGTACAGTACAGTTTAAAACTCCACCCAAAACCTCAGCTCATTTAACTGGAGCCTTTAATATACCCTGGACCATGAACCCATCTACCACTGATGCACCGTAAACATCCATAAACGACCACAACAGAACACTGTTTATCATTTGGAAAGCATTTCCTCTTCCTGGTACCATTTCAGTTAGTTTTTGTTGTCATTGCAGCACCTCTCTATTATAGTTTGACTGACTAAAAAAGGAAGAATACAGCATTTATAGGGATATCTATGTGTTTATATAATATAATAATGAATATATATATATATATATATATATATATATATATATATATATATATATATATATATATATATATATATATATATATATATATATATATATATATATATATATATATAAATCAACACAAATGTTATGGTCATTGTCATGTTTGTGGAATAACTTCTTGTGTCATTGTGCTAGAAGCATGACACGACACTTCTGGGGTTTTTTGATTTCATTTTTTTCAACATTTAGTAAATATTGGTAAAGTTTTGTGCATATATGCAACGGAAAATCCTCAATCCTTGACATCAAATCTATTACTTAAATCACATGACCTTCAGCAACCCCCCGTTTCTATGGAAACCTAACATTTTTATTTACATATGAAGGATTGTTTCCCAATTATATCATTTTATTAAAAAAAATACAATCATGTAACCCCCCCCCCGCAAAATAAATGAATAAATATGTAACACCCCCCCACATAAGAACAGGTCTGAAGGTAAAGGGGGGGGGGGGGGTTACATGATTACATGATATTTTTTTTTAATAAAATAAAATAATTGAGAATTAAACCTATTTCCTTTGTGTGTAAATGAAAATGTAAATTCTGACTGAAGGTTTCCATGGAAACAGATGTATTCCACTCTAATTAATTGGGCTTTTACTGCTGGAGGTACAGAGGGTTCTGATTGGATAGAATGCCCAATTAATGTCTGGATGTCTACTGGAAGAAAACACTGGTGTCCACTTCCTGTTTTACTTTCATTTTAACTATCAACATGTTACAACATGTGATTTTTGTATTTATTTTTGAAATAATTACAAAGCATTAGTTTGAACGAATGAACAAACTAACGCTAACATGTGGAATATGTGCATCAGCGCAACAAAGCCAGAAGCATGTGCAGAACAAGAGGAATAATGTTAGAGGAATTAACTGTTTACATGTCAGTGGAATTATGGAATTTTGAATTAAGAGTGGAATAAACCAGTGACTATATTTGGAATTAAGTTACATTAGGAATAATTATTTTCAACTGGAATAAAGTGTTTACATTCATCTTATTTATTGTTAACTTTTGCATTAACTTTTAACCTTTTTCAAATTTATGTGTACCATTTTTTTTAATTTTGTAATTTTTTTTAAAGAAACAGACAGAGGAATGACCTGTTGATGAAAATCCACATTCATGCGGAAAAGTCATGAATCTTTTTTTTAATTCAAAGTTGTTTCTGATGATGTGTTGACAGCGGTCATGTCCTGTCGAACAAACTTTTAATTTAAATCCAATTTAGTGTCATTTTATGTGTGATGTGAATTTTGTCCTTTCCTTTGTGTTATGTCAAAGACTAATTTCTAAGTCTTTATAACAAACGTTAATCTTTTAATGAATCAGAATAGAAGTACTTCCTTCACACCCTTCATGGATAAATACGTTTTTCAGCTGATGTTTCTCTGAAGTTTTTGAAATACTCTACAGACCTTTTTTTTTTTTTTTTCATAATATGCTGTAGATAACAGACACCCTCTGCGAGTCATATTTGCATATATTTCAAAGTTTACATTTTTCATGAAAGTTTTTCCACGTCTTTAAGATCTCCATTTAAATTGAGGTCATGGCTCAGCCTTATGTTTCTGTCAATAAAAGGTCTGTTCACAGGCTTCACTGTGGGTTAGGGTTAGTTACACTCTGTGCTTTTGGTTCTATGTATGACACTGTTCTATGTATGACACTGTTCTATGTATGATAGTACAGTACAGTACTAGGACAGCACAGTACTACTACAGTACAGTAATAGTACAGTACTATTACAGTACTAGTACAGTACTAGTACAGTAATAGTACTAGTACAGTACTAGTACAGTACTAGTACAGTACAGTACAGTAATAGTACAGTACAGTACTACTACAGTACTAGTACAGTACTAGTATAGTACTAGTACAGTACTAGTACAGTACAGTAATAGTACAGTACTAGTACAGTACTAGTACAGTACAGTACAGTAATAGTACAGTACAGTAATAGTACAGTACTAGTACAGTACTAGTACAGTACAGTACAGTAATAGTACAGTAATAGTACAGTACTAGTACAGTACTAGTACAGTACAGTACAGTAATAGTACAGTACAGTAATAGTACAGTACAGTACAGTAATAGTACTAGTACAGTACTAGTACAGTACAGTACAGTACTAGTACGGTACTAGTACCGTACTAGTACAGTACAGTACAGTAATAGTACAGTACAGTACAGTACTAGTACAGTACAGTACTAGTACAGTACTAGTACAGTACTAGTACAGTACAGTACTAGTACAGTACTAGTACAGTACAGTACTAGTACAGTACTAGTACAGTAATAGTACTGTACTGTACTGTACTAGTACTGTACTAGTACAGTAATAGTACAGTACAGTACTGGTACAGTACAGTACAGTAATAGTACTAGTACAGTAATAGTACTGTACTTATTTTGAACTCCTCACAAATGTTTTTGTGTGTTTGTATGTGGAGTGAAACAGTGGAACAGTCAGGACATCCAACACATGCACTTCCAAAATATTCACAAATTTAAAGTGTTGAATAAATACATGGTTTGGTCTCACTATAAAGATGGAGGATGTTAATACTGTTTAAACATCAATATTCTGTTCTTTGTTCCTTGTTTGGTTCGTATGTGTTTGTTCGTTACCTTTTTCTTTGTTGATGCTGTCGCTGCTCTGTGTTGTTTGTTAGCATTGGTGCTATGCTAGTTCTGTTGTTATCACTGTTGGTCTGTGGTTACGATGTGAGTTTAGCTGTTGAATGTGTGAATGTGTTTTGTTTCTGTGTTCTGTTCACATTTTGGCTCCATGGTTTAGACACTGCTTTTATCAGTTACCTTGCCCTGCACATGCTGCTCTTTGTTATTATTATTATTATTATTTTATTTATTTATTGCTTTTAATCCTGCACTGAAGTTCTTAATTCTGCTGGAGTTTGGGTTTTTCTTGGTTTTATTTATTTTATTTACTTCATTAAATATTAGGTTTTATTGTTATTTATTGAAGATCCTTGGATTATTTTCTATTTTAGATTATTATATTTTAGGTCACACGCTGCTGGTCCTGAGTATTAATTTCGTTTTCATGTATTCATGTAAATGACAATAAACTGAACTGAACTGAATGAGTTGATTCTGAATTAGTTTGGGCCTGTTTTATTTTATTTATTTGGTTTATGGAGTGAATGTTTCGAACTTGATGTTATTTTTTTAAGTTATTGATGAGAATGGGGATGAGATTTTTTTCTTCCTACTCCTTTTCGGGTGTAAATATTATTCTATATTTTCTCATGTATGTGTATATTGTGTGAATTGCTTGAAATAAACAAATCAAATCAAAAAAATCAAATCAAGTACTAAGGAGTGGTGATCAACGACAGACTGGAATGGAGCTCCAACACCGAGGAAGGGGATGAGCAAGACTGTACATTCTGACAAAGCTCACATCCTTCAGTGTGTGTGTGTGTGTGTGTGTGTGTGTGTGTGTTGGACATGTTCCATCAGTCTGTGGTGTCCAGCTCCATCTTCTTTGCAGCTGTTTGTTGGGGTAGCAGCATCAGAGCCAGCGACGCCAACAGACTGGACCAAATCCTCAGGAAAGCTGGCTCTGTTATCAGGCTGAGGATGGACAACTTTCAGACCGTGGTGGAGAGGAGAAAGCTCTGGAAACGAAAGACAAGACTGAAGACAAGCACGTTCTCCACCACATGCAAGCATTTTTAATAAGCCGTCAGATAAATATAAAATCTGAATTTCTGAAATTTGATCCAAATGAACCAACCCGCATTTAAGACTTGAGTTTTTATCAGTAACATACAGGTGGTAACATTTCATTTTTACTTGTTGACCAGTGGTACCAATGTAGAAACCAGGGGCGTCACAGCCATTTAAAAATGTGGGGGTGTTCTAGGTTGTGGCACATGAGCAAAATATTTGGAATTTATCATCGGAAAATGAACAATTATCCATTAATGGTTAAATTTTTATATTAAAAAAAATAATATATCTACAAGTATTAAATACAGAAGTAATTGTCTATATATAATATACAATATAAAGTGGAAATAATAATAATAATATGGAACAGTACAATAATAATTAGTAACGTATCAGTGCAAAATGAACCAGTGTAACAATTATATGTGTGGCTTAAACAGTTCCATAATGGAGTGTAATTATCGAAGACAATATAAGAGTTCGACTAGAGTTATCACGTTAACATGAAAGAGCTTACAGTATGCGGCGGTGGCGGTGTACGCAAAACCATTCCATCCCCGATGCTCTGCGTTTCGGGGATGTAAATATTTTAGATGTTCATTCACTGACCATGCATGAACTCTTGTGTTCAGTGCAGTGGGACGGGATTAAAGCAAAAACCATCAAAGCGTTTGAAGGCAGTTCATTTTCTTGACTTTCTTCTTTCAATGTCAGTCTGTCATTAATATATTTTTTCAAGGCTTATTGAACATGTCGACAGTACATGTAATTACTTGCTCATTTGAGACGTCGGTGCATTGTTTACCTTCTGCACGGCCTCATGGGAGTTCTCATGTATTTACCTCATGGGAATTAGTTGTAGCTGATGTTGCTTTTCTCTTGTTTGCTTTACTTTTTTTTTTTTTTTTTTTTTTTTTTCCATACACTTCACAGTGCAAAAATATTTGTATGTTTACACAGCGGCGAAAATGTTTGAACCCTTGAGCGTTTTACATAATATTCAGGATAATATTCCACAATAAATACATTTAAAATTTAATGATTTGGGGATTTTGTGAAAATCAAATGATGTTTCAGATCACGTTTTTGCAGAAAAGGGAATAACAAGCTTTTTAATATGAAAAACAGACAATTAATTAATGGAGGATAATGTTTTTTTTTCTGCTTTGTGTTGTTTTTTTTGTTACTTTTGTTCACATTAATTCATAAATAGGGTGGTTTTTCCTCATTTGAAGACCTCCTTGATAATAATTGTGTCATAAATATTGCAGGAGAAGTACAAAAAAAGGAGAAAATACATGCTTTTAATTATTTATTGTTTGCACGACTTCATGTGAAAAGACCTCACCTACAGTAAGAGGCACTATAATAAACTAGGGCTTGCATTAGTATTCATATATGTTCTGTGTGCTTGTTATGTAAGTCATTTCCAGACCATAAAGTTCCATCGTTAGTTTCTGCAAATAGTAATCTAAAAATACTCAGAGCTGTGTCAAACCAAGCTGTCGAAGTGATTTAGAAGGTTCGGAAACCATTTTAATGTAATTCAGTGGGTGAAAGCAATAATTATTCTCAATTAATTACGGTTTCAGCAGCAAAAGCTTTGGGAATGTACATTAGTCTGTCCGTTTTGGTGGTGTGTGGTCCTCAGTTTCCCCTTATTAAGCCTGTTAGATTTAAATTGCTGCACATATGAAGGCTTTTGAGAAAGTAATGACAAAATGAGACCTTTCACCTTGGACTGATGGGAGAAATGAATGTAGAATATGGAAAAAAACGGTGTTTGATTGACAGGTTAATTGAAGATCACTTTGTTGTGTCCAGGTGCCTGTGTGTGCTTTTACATTAGTGACTTTCAGGATAAAAACTGATACCCCCCCCCCACCAATATAATAAGTATAAACACACCTATTGTTGCTTGAGAAAACATTACGAGTGTCCGGATTTCAAGAGTAATTTCTGAATATGAGTTAAATAGAAATTGAAATGGAAAGTAGGATGTGATTACTTTCTAGCTTGTGATCGAGTTTTTTGTTTTGTTTTGTTTTTTTCGACCGAACACCACGACAGAAGCCAGAGAAAAAAATTTGGTAACACTTTACAATACAGGACAAGGTGGTAATTTTGTTGTAATTTCATGGTAATAATGCCTTTTTAACCACCTATTACAAGTAATAAGTAATTATATATATATATATATATATATATATATATATATATATATATATATATATATATGGGTGAAATTCCCTTCATTTTTGTTGTTGTCAATGTGACTAAAGTTCCGAGAAAGAAGCAGTCCTGAATAAGATTTATTTATTTAGATCATGTAATAACAAATTGAAAATAGAAATGCAAATAAAAGTCAAAAATAATACAAATAAAAGTCAATGTAAAAAAACCAAAAAACCAAAAAAAAAAAAAAAGAATAAAATGCTAATCTAGAAGTCCAGTGTTTTCAGTCTCAAGATGTTCATGAACAAAAAGGAGTAGGAAGAACTGTAATTATTAGGTATAATTAGTATTTTTAAATTTATTTGGGTGGAAATTTCTTAGAATTTCATGAGCCGTTAGCTCGGCCGATAGTTATGTGTCCCCCTTATGTGTCAGTGATGACGCGTTCTGAAAGGATGGTGTATTTTCAATATTCAGAAAAAAAAATACTCTGTTTTTTTACTGTTATTTTACTGACTTTTGTTTATGGATCTTATATATAGACACAGACTGGTGTCAAACAGCAACTGATTTAGAAAAAAGAAAAAGCTACTGGAACCAAATAACAATATTATTTATTATTTAGTTTATTTTAACTAAGTTAAGTCATTATTTTGTACATGTTTATTCATCTTTGTTAATTGTGTTCCTTATTTTGTTTTATATTTCTACATTTATTATTGCATTTTATTATTTTTCTTCACTTTTGTGCAATTTGTATCTTATTTTATTCATGTTGCTTATTTTGTTGGGGTTTTTTTTTTTTATTAATTTTTGACCAGAACTGTTAAGGTCTCAGGAGTTAAAGGGTTAACAGTTCCTTACCTTGATTTACTGTAAAACTGCAAACATACAGAATATGCCTCAGTTATTTTTTTTTTTTTTTTTTACTTTTTATTTCTTTGTTTACTTATTTATTTTTAATTAATATTTTTATTTAATTATTTCAGCTACAAGAAGGACAATACTGAAAACTATGTTGTGTTTCGACCACTAATCTATTTGACTTTTTCATATCACAATATACTGTATATCGCAGGGTTAAAAACAAAAAATCGCAATGTTAATTTATTCTAATATCGTGCAGCTCTAGAAAGAAGTCAAAACTAAATAAAAACTAAACTCCAATGAAAAATGCCAGACTATTTTAACCGTGCCGTGGGCTTCTGAAGACCAGAGGAAAGACCATAAGGGATGTGATACATGTCTACCTGGACCTGAATCCACAATGATGAGCAACAGAGCAGCCAGCCTGGGCCAAAAAAATAAAAGTGTGATTACACCCGCCATCAGCTCCTCATGTCCAACCATTCATCTGTGTCCCAAAGCCAAAAGGCAGCAGAGATGTGAGTCAGGCCCAGTCTGGCAGAGAAGTGCCATCATTTCCAGTGATGGGTGGGAAGGGAAAAGGGAAATGTGTCTTTGTCTGGACAAAAACATTCACACTGTTAAGGAAAAAATAATCGAACAAGTCTATGCTACACTGTAAACCCCAATGTTACGAATAATTAAACATATTCAGTTGTGAATACTCAGAGTTTTAGAAATAATACTACTAACCAAAATGTATTAAGTTGCTGTAACATGTTCTTCTTTTTAAAGCTGTCATTCCATGCTTATTTCATGAATATTACTGTGTTCTCCATTGTTATTCTACGGCCGTCATTCAAAGTTCACTTTGAATGACGTCAGCAGGCGGGTTTTTTTCAATAACCGTCCGCTGCGCCGTTAACGCCCGCTGCCCATGGCAACGGGTTTTATCACTTCAGATTCACTGTACCATATCACTCCGCAGGTAGTTCGGCCACTTTTAAAGTAAATATTAGCTTCGTTGTAACTGCTAGCTTATCCAATGTTAACCTATGCTGATGTTATCTTGACCGTAGTCAGGTAATATGGGGAAATTGCCCTCCTCATCTCGTACAAAATCTCCAGGGCCGTAGTCAGTATTTTACCCCTCGGTTAACTCCTCTATGCTGGTTTTTAGAAAACAAGGAGCGGTTTCAGTGAGCTTCGTTTTCAGTATTTATTTGCAGGAACGGGACAACACCTGCTCCGGTCACAGACCTGACTGTGTACATTCGTCTTCCTAAAACTCTCTGCACCCCCCTTCTGTCTGCCCCGCCTATTTCACAACACTAGTCTGTTAGAGTAGTGACAGTAATAAACTGTAATAACCCGTAGAATAAGCGGGATAATACATGGAACACAAGTTACTATAGAAAAATATTCCCCTTGCTTATTGAATACATTGTGTGTTGGTTCTATGTAAAAAAAAAAACCCTTCAGATTGTTTTGTTTCCCGCTGTTTTTTCATGGTAGAAAAATGACTTGAGGTGGAACAACAGACTCCCCTCTCACTTCTCGCTCTCTGTATGTGTTTTCCTTTACCAGAGTAGCATCCATCTAGGTTTCGCGCCGTCGCTCGTTCTGAAAACGTGCAGGAAAAAAAAAACGACGTTTTATTTCCACATGAAGGTTTAATTTTATGTGTAATGAGATATTTTGACTAGAAATGTGGAAAAAGCCACACCATGTTTACAGCATATTTTTGTTTATCTTACTACATTTTATCTTTCTTATATTCATCTTATATTTATATTATCTATATTTATCTTATATTCCACTATCTTTATTTTATTTTAATCTTATCTTATTTTATCTTACCTTACCTTATCTTATATTATATTATATCATATTATATCATATTATCTTATCTTTTCTTACCTTTATTTTGTCTTATCTTATCTTTATTTTATCTGTATTTTATCTCATCTCTATCTCACCTTTTTCTTATCTTTTTATCTTAGTACCTTGTAACTATCCAACACTGGCCTTGACATGTTGTGGACTGGGAAATAAAGGGAACAAAAATCCTGTGTGTGCTGCTGGAGGATATAAAAAAAGGAAAGAAAAAAAATCAGTGTGAAGGATTTCTTCCTCAGGAGAGAATCTATTTCCTCTTCCATTGCCACCGTCTCAGCATGAAGGCACAGAGAAGTGTGTGAGACGACCTAGAAGGTTGACAGCTGAATTGGACTGTATCGTCGTCTTGGTTTCCTGTCTGACCGTGGAGACAGCGTGGAGCTGTGAGAGTGGACGACCGGTGGGAGCGACGTCTGTGGCTCTGTGGGCTCACCTGTCGTCTGTACGCCACTGAGGAGGAGGCACATGGGGGCTGGGGTCAAAGGGGTCAGCGCACTCGTACAGAGGCGCTCCATTTATCCATCGCCTCCACGGGAAAACGTCGCCGCTCATTTGTCCTGCCCGGATAGAAGTGTTTTCCGCAAATGATGGAAAGTCATTCTAAAAGCACCCCCCCCCCCCAGTGGAATTACACCAGTGATCTGACTCCACTTAAGTCCTTGGAGACTATTGTTAGGAGATTTACCTCTGTACATTTACATTATGGTTATAAAGCAGATACGACATAACCTCACTCATGTCATCTGGCTGCGTTTGGCTAAACTACACGCTAGGCCACGTAGCACCCGCAAAGAAGAGCTGTTTACATTTCGCTCAGGGAACAGAGGTGTGTTTCATTTACATATGCTGTTGTGCCGCAGGGGTGGGTAAACAGTTTAAACCATAGATATTGTAACAGCCCCGCAATATTATCGATGTTTGTTTGGCGCGATTGCTGCCGACAGTAACTGTTTATCCTGAAATAAAAAGTAGGTGAGACCAACTCTGCGTCTGTTTCCTGGATCCAGTAACGATACAATATATAAACTCAGGAAAAAGTGGAGGCTATGAAATCATCTGGTTGTAGAAGTAGGGGTGTCGCAACACCCCCATCCCCCACAGGTGCGACACCCATGCTACAATGTAACCCCAAATAAGTTAGCAGAACTCCAAAAAAGTAAGGCAATTGATTGCCTCAATTATTTTTAAGTTGATTAAACATAAAAAATCCAAGTTTCCAGAACTTAAAATGTTGATTTTTATCAAAGTATACTTACTATATACTTATTAACGTAGTACTCTAATAATCTCGTCTTCGTATGACCAAGCCTCTTACATTGTGACGTCGCTGCTCAAACGACATATTGTGCAGCTCTAATATTAACCTTATGCATCTAGTCTGACAACATTAAGCTTCTAGTGGCTCTTCTTTGTCTGAATATATTTTTCTGTGCAGCTTTTGATATGACAGACCCTATGCCAGGCTTTAGTCCAAACCTTATAAATATCTTCTGACTTGACATGTGAAGGCAGAGCCACAGCGCTGTTACACCTTCAGCACTTTTCCAAAGGACCTTTTTAGCCAAGACGTTTTGACACGTCCGAGGAGGAAATGCACGGTTGTAAATAATAAAAGTAATGATGGCTGAAGTCCAGGTCCAGGATCCTGATGCAGCACTGTCATCCTGTCAAGTCCAAGTACAGCGCCTGAGCAGAACGGACATGTTCATGTACTCAAAGGTTCCAGCCCGAACATCAGCTCATTTCAGACACGTCCACATTCATGGAAACTGATTTAAAGACAATAGATCTTTGAAAATCTTACATAATAATTTACATGTTTTCTTGGCTGATTTTTATTTTAATATTTTTACTTAATTCAAGGTTTCCCCCCCCTTTTTTTTTTTTTTAATAAAACCACCAGTGTGTGTGTGTGTGTGTGTTTTAGACACAGCTGACACAAAGCACTGTACACTACAAGGCATAAAAAACAAAACAGAAAAATAGAACAAGGCAATAAAATACATTTAAAAATACAATAAAAAGTGTTAAAACTACACAGATAAAAAATAAAAAGAATAAAATGAAAATTATCATACAATAAAAGAACTAAAATCAATGAGCCGCTGTGACAGACAGGGAACTGTGTTGACTGGTGGAAAAAGGACATGATAGACCCTTTAAACTGGGCTCATCCCTTGGGTACATTTTATTTGCTGCATTCTGTTCCCTTTTTATTCACAGCTTGAAACCTTTTATGACAGTAATATTGTCATTCATGCAGTATTTTGCAAGTAAAAGGAGACTATCATGTCCAAAATCTACACCTATGAAGTCCTACAATAGTGTCTGTGTATTTATAACCCACATTATTCTGCTGGTCTGTGCTTTAGCTTCACTTTTGTCTTGTCTAATACATGCATTTAGACCCGTGTCAAACTCTCAGCGAACATTCATGGAACTGTAATCCACAATAAAAGGTTACATTAGATGTTGAAAGCTTTTACTTGTACATAGAATACACCTAAAGCACATGATGTGACCTGATGTGATAGAAGTTTGAGTTCTAGGGGCAACATTTGACCCAGTTTGCCAGAAAAGTTAAAATAATGACATAATAAACTGGAAAAATCTAAATCTCACCAAGTGTATTTTTTGTCATTTCGTGTTAAAATATTTTATCACGTGTGTTCTATGTATAAGTAAAAGCTTTCAACATCTACTGCTGAAAAAATAGGATGATATGGAAACTTCTAGTTGAGTGAATCAAATCAAATTCAATTAAATTAAAATAACCCTATACAATTCAATTTGGTTCACTCAACTAGATTTTGTTTTGTGTGACCATAAAAAGTCAAAATCATGAGATAAATAGTCAAATTATGAGATGAAAAGTCAAAATTATGAGATAAATATTCAAATTATGAGATGAAAAGTCAAAATTATGAGATAAATAGTCAAATTATGAGATTAAAAAAATCTAAATTATGAGGTAAAATGTAAAAATTATGAAATGAAAAGTCAAAATCATGAGATGAAAAGTCAAAATTATCAGATAAATAGTAAAAATTATGACATTAAAAAGTCTAAATTATCAGATAAAGTCAAAATTATGATAAAAAAACAAAACCATGAGATTAAAAAAAATCTAAATTATGAGATAAAAAGTCCAAATTGAAGAAGAATGTTTAATTTGATTCAATGTTTTACTTTCTTCAGTTAACTTCAAGTTTTTCTCTTTGTTTTCGAGAAAAAAAAAATAAATCACAAAACCAAACGAACAAAAAAACACCAAAAATGACTTTACGAGGTTTCTCTCCTCTGACATATTGTAGGTGTTGCTTCCTTCCACATCCTCAGACGTGCACTTTAATAGGTTATTGGATCCATCTGAATGCCTTGTAGGTGTGAATGTGATAATGAAGACTTGTTTGTCGATATGTGTCAACCCTGTGATGAACTGACGACTGCTTCCAGGTTCCACTTCTGTTTACTGGGATAAGCTCTAGCGTTTCTGCAAACACTGATGCAGTCGTCCCTGGGGAAGTGGAGATTCTGTGGATTTTTGTCTTTTTTTAAAACAATAAATTCAGAAAACTGCTCTTATTTTGAAAAACTGATGTGTAAGGCTACTCTATTCTATAAAAATCTAAATCTTACTAAGTGTGTATTTGTCATTTCTAGAAAAAATAATAAAATAAAAAAAATAAAAAAATAATAATAATTTTAAAATAAAACTGTTCCATTTGCACTTTTTTTGTTTAAACTTGTGAGACTTTAGCAATTCCACAGTAAAAAAAAAAGAACAAAAACAGCCAAAGTGATCAATAAAATTTAACAAAAAAATGAATAAACCAAGAAAAATAAGAAGTAACATGAACATCAACATGAAATCCTGAAATAAAAAACAAAATGTAGAAAAATAAATAAAATAAGCAAGACAATTAAGAAAAAAAACCGATATTTACAAAATAACAAATTGTATGAAACAATTTGCTGAATAATTAAGTAAAATAATTCAAAAGAAAGAACGTGTATTATAATTTGTTATGGTTTTGGCTTCTTTTTGACATTTTATTTATTTCTATAGCTCGGTTCCATCAACAAAACTCAGTTAAAACATAGATTTTATATATATATATATATATATATATATATATATATATATATATATACGTATATATTAATATTTAAACAAAACAGTCCGTTCAGAATGTGTCAGCGCTGATGCATTAGGTGTTAAAGGGATAAGAATGGGATGTGTAAAGATTAGGGCTGTCAGAATGATTCAACATTTTAATCAGATTAATCACAGGGTTGCTTTGAATTCATTTTGATTAATTGTGATCAAAACACTTTCTTTTGGTCGACTGTTCTGTCTGTGTTTTTGTACTCAAGTTCCCCACAAAATACACAAAAGTACAGTGAGAGATATGTAAAAAAAAATATACAAAACATGCTCAAATCCACTAAAACTCATTAAAAAAACACAAAAAAGATGTAAAATTCAAGTCATATTCAGTTAAAAAAAACAAAACAGAAACAAACAACACAAAATTTTATAACATATCAGAAACATATTTATATAAATGTAAGGAGTATAAAGTACATACATTTATACAAAAATGTAGGGAGTAAAAGTAAAAAAAAAATACTCAAAGTACAGATATCTTTTTACATATTGTGTTTTGGTTTTTTTTGTTTGTTTGTTTTTTTGTAAATCCCTGTGAGACGACATTGTTGGGATTTGGGGCTTTATAAATAAAACTGAATTGAATTGAATACTTTAAAAAATCTACTTAAGTACAGTAACAAAGTATTTTTACTTAGTTACTCTCCACCTCTGGTCATAGAACCTTCTTTGACTTGAAATCAAATCTAAAATACACTGTTCCTGACATAAAAGACAGGGTGTTCTAACAGCTGTTGTGTTCCCCATGGGTTCCAAAACCTGCCCTTATGTGTACATGAGTGACTAGAAGGAAGACTGTAGTTGAGACGTTTACTGTCTGATCTTGTTTTTACATTGTGATCCAACAACACTGATAAAGATAGTAAAGCAACATCTGGTTTTGTGTGAAACGGCTCAGTGGACTGTGTCTCTGACTGGGTGTGATACACATCATCCAAACCAAAAGGCTCTTTCCTTGGCATTTTTCACCTCATCCTTTGAAAGAAATGTGGGAAAAAAAAAAAAAAAGTATTAAAAGATTGAGAAAATCTCCCCAAGTCTGGTAATGTTTAAGCTGGACAGATGTCTACAGAGAAAGAAAATTAGAATAATTCAACTTTTATATGTGGTTAAAATATTCCTCTGCATAAAATATGCATAAATATGTATGTATTACACTAGAAAAAAAAATTCTATCAAGCATGTTTTTTTTTTTCATTTCTATCATAAATTACTTAACTTTTATCAGATACCAAAACAAACCAAAACAATAAATAATAAATATCCACAAATGAAATGAAATCAAATCCATCAAATAACAGCACCCACCTCCAATATCCCAGTTTTCATCTTAATATTTTCATTTATAATAGAAGAAAACACATTATCAACATTCAATTTACTTTATTAAAGGTGTCATTCCATGGTTATATCATTAATATTACTCCATTGTTATTGAATACATTGTGTGTTGGTTCTATTTAAGTAGAAAAATGACTTGAGGTCCAACAAGAGAGTTTACCGCTACTTCCTCATAAATGTTCATGACACGGTGATGAGGCATCTCTGATTGGCTCAGAATGTGTGAAGGAACACCCCTCCCCCGTCACTCTCTATCTGTGTTTACCTTTACCAGAGTAGCATCCAGCTAGGTTTTGTACCGTTGCTTGTTCTGAAAACGTGCAGGAGAGAGCACATGAACCAGTTTGATCCGCCATTTTTTCCCAGTTTGTGCAGCAGCTGTCTTCTCTTGTAGATGCTAATGCTAATGCTACTTCAGATTCACTGCAATGGAGAACGGGCTTAACCCCACTTGGGTGAGGCTAAAGTCCATCTGATGTCAAATGTACTGGCTTTTTCTGGGTCCTTGGTTCCTCTTGTTGTTTTCTGTGAATGCAGTATGCAGCCAGTGGAGGGTTAGGGTTAGGGTTAGTCGGGATGACCCATCAGATTCCAAAAAGAAAAATAGTTTTCAGCGGAATGACACCTTTAACAAAAGAGAGATTTAATAGAAGGCATGGACTACTTTCACCTGTGGTTTTATTGGATATATGTTCAAAAGAGTTTCTCTCACTACACCAGGGGTCTCAAACATGCGGCCCGGGGACCAAATGTGGCCCACCGACAGTTCCAATCTGGCCCGAGGGATGAAGAGCAAAATAACTTATTAAATGACTCCATGTTTTCTTCTCAGTTTTTCTTTGCCTATACATGATGACAACTTCCAATTTGTCTCATTGTTTGACTGCAAAAAAATATTAAATTACAAAAATATTTACATTTACAAAGTATCCTGTAACAATAAAATGTCAATAAGCTGAAATATCTAAAGAAAATGAGACACAATTTGAACCATTTTCTGCTCCTTTTACTAAAAGTTTAGTGTCTTTGTAGAACTGATCCATAATAAAACACATGGACTAATGATAAGTTGAGGGAAAATATTTATTTTCCTTATGAAATGTTACTTTTTTCAATATTTGAATAATTTAATTAATTTAATTTAATTCTTAATTTAGTGGGTGTTTTTTTTTTGCACTAAAACAATAACAAAAATGTCATTTTTTATAGGTTATGTTTTCTTTTTCCCGGTCTGGCCCATTGGAGATCAAATTAGGCTGATAATAATAATAATTCAATTCAATTCAATTCAATTTTATTTATAAAGTATATAGTATATAATAATAATAATAATAATAATAATAATAATAATAATAATAATAATAATAATAATAATAATAATAATAATAATAATAATAATAATAATAATAATAATAATAATTATTATTATTATTAATATTATTATTATTATTATTATTATTATTATTATTATTATTATTATTATTATGTAAAAATCATAAATGCAGTACATTCAAAGACACTCAAAGACATTTTAAAATAGTACCAAAAAAATCATAAAAGACAATTAAGACAAATAAGACAATTACATGACATAGGACAGAACATGAGGACACGACATGAAACATTCACATTAATCACACATTAACAGCATTTCTGAAAAGCTGAGTTTTGAGATGGGATTTGAATAGTGGCAGGTCTGTACAGACACAGATGTGTTTGTATAAGTTTAAAGAGTTAATGAATAAACTTCCTTCTGAAGCGTAACAGGTGCATCGTTACAGTAAAGCAGTCAACAGATTCACCATTATTGATTATTTGGACCAGGAAATGAGTTTTACACCTCAGTGATGTTAATATCTCCTCAACTCTGTATTTCTAAAACAAAACAAAACAAAAATAAACTACCACAAATATAATAATAAAGCAGTTAATATAGTATGAAAACTAGTATGAAAAAGTCTTATTTCATTCCTTTTGTCTCATCTTTTGCATCGCCGTCATGGTTTGTTTGATCTTTTTTTTTTTTTCATTATGTTCTTTCTTTATGGTTTTTCTTATTTCTTATTGAACAGCACTGGTGTACTGTTGTTTTTAAATGTGCTCTGGATTTAGAAACTGCTGTCAGCCTTGGGTCTTTTCTCTACACCGGTACAATCTGTGACCTTATTTCCTCTACATGCCGATGTAATCAGAGCTGTGAATTTCCCCGATTGTTTGTGCACAGATGAGCAGGTTACAGTGATTAGAGCTTTTTTTCGTTATTCACATTTTATAATTAACCCATAAAGTCCCAAAAAGCCACTGGCCATTAAATCCAAATTCTGATGTCAACTGTTTAATACCTGTTGATCCGTGAATCTTATCAGTACATATAAATAATTGGTGTAAAATTAAGTTTTTAATCTTTTCATGGTCATCAGATATGACCCATTTGGACATTCACAGGCCCCATAGTTACCATGGAAACACAACCATTTTCTGTTTTATGGTGATAATTCACTGAGAAAATGTTATATATAAAGGGGAAAAAAATTTGAAAAATGCAAAATCTACTAAAATTGGGGTTTATAAATATTAAATTATTAACCCTTTGTTGGTCACACTACAAAAATCACATTTTCTTTTTTTGGGGGGGGGCACCTCACAAGGACTATTATAACATTAAACAGATTTGTATTTATTTATTTATTTTTACCTACCCTAAATTTCTCCATCAAAGCTGTCAAAAGTTATTAAGAGTACAGTGTTCCTGGATGGACAGACGCACAGACGAACAGCATTTCTATGGTGACGTTAGACAATTATTATAAAAATAGAGTGTATAGAGTTCATTCAGTGGCTTGTGTTTTGTTCCTGTTGTTTACAGCATAACGGCTAAATGCTGCTTCCACTGATGTCAACTGTTCAATACCTGCTGATCCATTAATCATGTCCATACATGTAAATAATTGGTGCAAAATGCAGTTTTTCATCTTTTCGTGGTTATGAGATATGACCCATTTGGACATTCGGAGGCTCCACAGTTACCATGGAAACACCGTCATTTTATCTTTCATGGTCATAACTCACTGAGAAAATTTTAAACATAAAAAAAAAAGAACATGACAAATGCGAATTCTACCATAATTAGACTTTATAAAGTTAAAATTATTGAACTAATATACTTTGCATAGCAGGGATGATTAATTGTGACTCATATAATTATGATTATAAAAATAGAGTGTATAGAGTTCATTCAGTGGCTTGTGTTTTGTTCCTGTTGTTTACAGCATAACGGCTAAATGCTACTTCCACTGATGTCAACTGTTCAATACCTGCTGATCCATTAATCCTGCTAATACATGTAAATAATTGTTGTAAAATGCAGTTTTTCATCTAAGACTGTTTCTGGACATTACAAGAACATCCTAGTATGTTACACTAACTTTTGGTCCATGCTGTCATATATGGTATTTAAGTTTTGAAGTATGACGTATGTCCGGTGCGAAATGCGGAAGTTGTGAAAAAGGTCCATAACCTTTGATTTACTCTGAGTTTTTATTTATGACTATCCACATGATCAGTGAATTAAATATGAGAAAATACCTGATTTACACTGAAAAACCTCAGAGGATAGTATGAAAAAAAAAATTGTAAAGTTGTTAAAATATGCAGCAACTGGAAAAATTAAAAAACAAAACAAAAAGTGATTCTTTTTCTAACTAGGTTACTTGTTGTGTCAAACTTCTGGAGAAGGAGGTGGAGCGCACAGGTGAGACATATCACCTGATTACAACCCAGCTCAAGTCAGTCAGAAGAGCATTCACTTCATTCACGTCACAGTTTCAAGCTGAGGAAAAAAACTGGCACAAGACTCTTTAAAGCAGCAGATGAGCAGCTGGTAAGAACATTAAACATCAGAGCATGTTACAAAGGGTGAAGATTGGACAAACTGGTTGAAAGCTTAATTTATTTATTTATTTATTTTGGATGGAATTCTGCATATTTTTTGGAAGTGCCTGTCATGTCTGAACTTCAGAGGAAAAGAAATAAGGAAAAAAAAGTAAGAAGGTGTTTATTAGAAAACAGAGTTAACAAGTCAATACACACACACACACACACACACACACACACACACACACACACATATTACCTCATTTGCTCTACCTTTTATCATTGTGAAAGCACATTTTTGATGACTGTGACCTTTGACCTGCATTCACCAACATTTAATAGGATGTATTCTGGATCGGCACTAGGTCATACAAATGGAAATAACAGAATCCAACATGGCCGCCGTCAATACGCTTCAGGTTGATTTATTATCTATTTAAGTTTGATTTACTGGATTTTAAAACAGCCAAAAGTGAATAAATAATGTATTCTATCAATAAAAAGCCCAGTATTAGCAGTAATAGGGAAAATAAACTGTTGTTGTATCATAATAAGAATGAAAAATGACTCTGGGCCTACTGTAATAGACAGTAGATGGAACGTAACACTGATATTATGATCAAAACTTGGATTGTCTCCTGTCTTGTAAGCCTACATCTATTAAATAAATGCTGAAGTAAGGATTAAGACAAAAAAAAAGACCAAAACAAACCCTTTGGACATCTTCTATCATTGTGAAAATGCATGTTTGATGACTGTGACCTTTGACCTACATTCACCAAACTTTAATGTGATGTATTCTGGGTCGGCACTACTGTAGGTCATAGACAGAATCAGGATGGAAATAACAGAATCCAACATGGCACCTGTCAATACTCTTCAGGATGATTTTCTATCTATTTAGCTTCATTTAACTGTGTTATCCCCATTCATTACATGTATAGGTCTAGTGGTACTTCATAGTCAGAGGAGGCGGGGCAAAAAGGTTGTCTTTCAAACCCCTCTGTATGCAATAGGACTGTACTACAACCAATCAGTGTAATCTTTAGGATGATATAGTTAGAGAGCTGGAAAGTTTACGGTGGAGTCTGGAGAAAGTTAGGAATGACTAAAGAAAATGGTGGATTATGGAGTTTAACGACTGTTGTTGCTTCTGTAAAAAGAATTTAAACATTGCTGGCGTGTTCTCACATATTTCAGTTTCAGGGAAATCTAGCCAAAAGTTACATTTAGCAGAACTAAACTTAACTAATGTAGCTTAACTAATTTTTAAGCTACATTTTGTCTCACCTCTGAATTGCTGAGTAAATGTTTTGTGTCATTCAGGGGCCGCAGATGTAAATTAGCCAGAAGCTACAATGTGGTACAATACATTAACTAGCAACATTTATGTTTAAAATTGCACACGGTCCCCTGATAAAAATTAAATTACATAAGGTAGAGTTACAGGCAGGAAATAGATGAAGCTGAGAGTCGGAAGATCAAAACAGTAGTGTTGTGACCCTTGACCCCGATTCGAGCGTGGTAAAGCATAAGTATCGGATAGCTGTGTTTCAAATCCTGTGTCACTGAGCCAAAAATCATGTGACTGTCAAAACTGAGGCCTCGTTACATCACGCAAGTGTTAAGCTGTTTGGCTGAAATTTAAAAAACTATATAAATGCTAAAATATATATGATGCGATGGAATTTTCAATCACTACAAGGAGAGAAAATTAAAATAAAATTAAAATAATCATTCATTGATGAGACAAACAGTGCTATTCACGTGCTACTATATACAGTATTACCAAATTTATTTTCATCCATTAAATAGTGATTAGTGTCTTAGAAAATAAAGACTTCCACCTATGGGGCAGTCCATTAACTAAAGGGTTGGTGGTTCGATTCTCACTCTGTCCTAGTTGCCCCAGGGCAACTGTGACTATATATGTAGTTTACCACCACCAGAGGGAGCAAGTGAGAGTGAATGAATAATGGAACACTAATGTGAAGCTCTTTGTGTGCCTTTAAAAGTGCTATATAAATCTAATCCATTATTATTATTATTATTATTCAGTAAAGCCAACTGTGCTAGAACAGCCACCATTTAAAAAGTAGTTTGTTGTTGTAATTTAAATGAGGGATTGGGTACGAGTGATTGTTTTGTCCCCTGCTGTCCCCTAGTCTAATCCACAGAAGACATTTCTGCTCACAATCAATACAGCAGTGGAACTAAAAAGGTTTTCTGCTTTTCAACGACGACTGGGATTAGAGCCAAAAATGGCCGCTCAACCACTAACATTTATAAAGGACTCTCCACAAAGTACTTCTAAATAACCAGTTTCACACATTCTCAGGGTAGAACACTCACTTTGAAGTGTCATATTGTGTATACACTGATGAGACCGTGCTAATATCTCCTGCTCTAATAACTGTGTACGATACTTTTGTTTGTGCTTCGCCGCTCTATCATAAACTGGGTGTAATTCTGACACATTTTAATGTTTGTTTTCTAGATGAACCAAACCAACAAGACTGTGTCAAATGTAATGTTTAACACCTCAGTGAGGAAGTGACAATTTTTGGTAATTTCCACATTTAGACTGTAGAGTGTAATCAGTTTTCCATTTGGTATAAGTACAAAACGTTACTGATATTTACTAAATGTCAAAAATGAAGTCTGTAATGTCTATTTTTCCATGAAATTACAAATGTGGTGATTTATTTAAGGTGAGATAACATGGAAATGAATGTATATATGTTGTTTTATAGATATATTAATTATTATAATTTACTGATATATTTATTATGCTTCATCTCATTACACTGGTCTACAGGTTTTTTTTTTTACACAGTCAGACATTAAATATGACAAATCTTACATACTTGAATAAATTTAATCAGAAAAAAAAGGTCTGTACTCTCAGAGCGCTTTTGTAGTTGGATCTGAGACTAATATTCCTTTGAAATAAAACCTATTCTCTTGTTCTTTCTCAGAATTTCACATTTTGAATCCATATTTATCTTGGACACTTGAGCCAACCAGTAATTTATGGAAGCATTTGACTTTTATTTTTAATTTTATTTTTCTTTAATGTCTAAAGCTCATTTTAGAAAGTGCCTTGTGCACCTTTTTGGTGTTGTTAGGTAGTATAGAAATAAAATTTGATTGATTAAAATAATACTGATTTGAACAAATTGTAAACTATATTTGTTATATTAAAATGAATCAAAAGACAACGGAGAGATTCAAAGAAAGGTGATTTCTCTTTGGTTTGCATGGAGCCATACAAATGTATTATTTTTTAATTTTTTTTTTTTACAGGCCTCTGAGTGATATCAGTTTGTCCTTCATGTCCTCTTCAGGTAAGAACTGATCTCAGTAAATTACTTTATCTGCCACACCGGTTCTTATGTAATTTCCGATACTCTATCTTTGCATTTTATTTAGTGTTTACTCCCATTTGAGTAGGTTGGTAATGGGGAGATCTGGAAATGATTAGATTTTGGTGGTGATCGTGTCTGTCCTGTGCTTTTCAACACCACCAAAATCTAACCATTTCCACATCTCCCCACCTGAAAATGTCATCAAAATCTATCCTTAACTTTTTGAGTTATATTACTAACCAACAGACAAACTCTGGCAATAATATAACCTCCTTGGTGGAGGTCATAAATAATAGTGAATTACAAAACATCATGTAAATGCAGCCATTGTGTACATATAACACGGCAATTAAAAATGTCATGTACATTGACATGAGTCACGTTGAAAAAAAAATTACTTGTGCAGAGTAGGATCGGGTTATAAATATGGGAAAAGGAACTGTGTGTTTGTTGTTGTTATTTTCCTCCCAGATTTTTCCAGACTTGTAAACAGAGCTCAGTTTTCATATCCACTGGGGTCTGCTGCTGCACTAATACATTTCTTTTCCCACTAAACAGAATCTGTATTGAACTTCCTAACGGTGCCGAACATGTTTTAAACCCAACGCAGTAGGTGCCCAAAGTTAAAAAAAAAAACAAACTTGAGTAAAGGTATCATCCCTCAGTTGGGTTTTATGTGGTTGCTTAGCAACACTCAGCGCTGAGAGTAGTGTTTTCCCCTTAACAAGTCCTATTTGGAGGTGTTTTAGAGCCCACTGGAGAAACCCTTTTTAATACACGAGGGGGAAAAAGTCACACTTTCTTTTTTACAATTTTTACAGAAAGAAAAGAAGAGGGTAATAACAGGTTTTTACACCAGATGAATAATGGCTCTATAAAATAAGTAGTGAGTTATTATATTTGATTGTAGTCGCACAGTAGAGCTGCACAATATATTGTTTGAGCATCGACATCACAATGTACGTGTGTGTAATAGTTACATCACAGGTCCTGCAATTATTGTTTGTTATTTTTTTTACTTTTCCTCTTTATTCATAATTTTATAAATGTTCTTTTTATTTATTATTGACTTTTTTTGTGTGTTTAATTTTTGATTTTATTTACTTCATGATTCATTCATTATTATATTAAATTTTTTGTATTAATTTCTTTTGTATTTGTTTTGATTTTTAAATGTATTTTTCTTATTTATTTATTTGGTAAATTCAATTTTTAATGTTTATTTTTTATTTTTACTGATTTAATATTTGTCTTATTAATTCATATATATATATATATATATATATATATATATATATATATATATATATATATATAATGTAATTCATTTATTTTTTGTAGTCTGTTTTTAGTTCTTTTATTTTTATTATTTCAGCTACAAAAAGGATGACATATATTCTGTGTCGACCACTAATTTTTGAGTAGTTTTACATATTACAAAATATATCTCTGAGTTTTAAAAAAAACCCATTAATTAAATTATAAATAATGAAATCATTATTTTCGTGTATTTACAGGAGTCTTTTACATCAGTAGAATCCACTGCTCTTAAAACCTTCATTACTACCAGACTCACTGTGACTGAATCTGTGCTCTTCGTCCTTGTTCTGTAGAACTTATTTTTGGGTGAATATTCAGAACTGTCTTGCATAAGTTTAGTTTTGGAAAGTTTCTTCTAAAAGCGTCCCTTTTCTCACACCTACAAGTGCCAAAGATGTTTTAACAGGAGCCAGAGCCTGGACTCATTATGGCTCCAGACAATAGTGTCATTAATGTCCAGCCGAGTCTTTGCACTATGAAACCCAGCAGCTCCTCCAGATGGTTCTGCAGTCTCACCTGGCTCTGCGCAAGCATCTACAGGGGGTGGGAACCAGGCCAGAGGACCACATCCTCCTCAAACAGCACTAGTCCAAGGCCATCTGTACCTAAAAAAAACAAAACACCATAATGAAACAGGATATCTGTTAGTGATGGATGGATAGGTAGGTGGGTAGGTAGATGGGTGGGTAGATGGGTGGGTAGGTAGGTGAGTGGGTAGGTAGGTGGGTGGGTGGGTAGATGGGTGGGTGGATAGATGGGTGGATAGGTAGGTGGGTGGGTGGGTAGGTAAATGGGTGGGTAGGTGGGTGGGTAGGTGGGTGGGTGGGTAGGTGGGTGGGTGGGTGGGTGGGTAGGTAGGTAGGTAGGTGGGTGGGTGGGTAGGTAGGTGGTTAGGTAGATGGGTGGGTAGGTGGGTGGGTGGGTAGGTAGGTGGGTGGGTGGGTAGGTAGGTAGGTGGGTGGGTGGGTGGGTAGGTAGGTAGGTAGGTAGGTGGGTGGGTGGGTGGGTAGGTAGGTAGGAGGGTATATTATATATATATAATATCAGCTGTTTAAAATGTTAACTGCTTTTGGAGCAAATTACTTTTTGTAAGAGTTTTTACAGGTCAGGGACACCTCATATCACCTGCCTGATGGGAGCAGCATAAAGTGACTGAAGTAGGTGTGAGGGGTCCTCAGTAATCTGGGTAGACTTCCTCAGCACTGAGTGACTATGGAGTTGAGGTGGAAGGGTTTGGGTTGTACCAGTAACTTTCAAGGCCTGACGGACGATACGTGAAAGTCTAGTTTTAGATGTAATTGTCAGGGAACTAAACCATAAAGTGATGCTGAAAGTGATTATGGACTCAATTAGTGAATTGTAAAGCAGTGTTAAAATGGGGGATGGGTATGGTACATTGTGCATATCAAACACGTAAGTACAAATGGACTCCTTTTAGAGTTTGAAAATATTTATTTTGTGCTTGACAACAACCAAAGATTCATACATATCCCAAATATGCATGGATTAGTTTCCTTTGAATATACTTGACTTTGTCCCAAAGTTTGGTCCATAGATGCTCGAACATTATATTGTACAGCTCTAATGTAAAGTAAAATAATTTTTTTGTAAAAATACAAATGGGTACTCGGTGGAATATAGAACATTGTGAAAAATGGTAAAAAGTAATAAAATACCTTTCCTTCATAGCCTTCATGAAAAAAAACAAACATTTTTTGTTACAAAGGATGCATCATCAGGGATACATCCTGTGCAGTCGCTTTCGGGACCTCATGCGGGTCAATCAGGGTCAGATTTTGGTTCATTCAAAGGCCGGATCTGCTCTTGTCATTCAGATTGAAATTCCGTAGCAGCAGGAGGCCTTGGATGTCGGTAATAAGTGTTTATTCCACGTGAATCGTATTCTACTCGACAACAAATCTTGTGTCGGCGGCTGCATCTGCCCAGCTCTTGTCACATTGTGTTCCCTTCTGTTATTCACCTCCAGATGAATGGCACTTCCTGTTATTTATTGCACTGGTTTGAGGGGAAGGTCATCCGCATGCACTGGATTACAGGTATATTTAGCTTGTCTGTGTGTATCCGTATACCTTCTCTCTATTTTTTTTCCTTCTTGCGCCTGTTGTGCTGAAGGATAATCCACACTGCGTTATGCTAGGAACAATAATTACTGTCTTCGCAATAAGCTGTGACATATTGCTTTGATAATGTGCTTTATTCCTCATTCCTACCAAGATGCAAATAAAATTAAAGCGGAATGTCAAAGAGAGGGATTAGGAATTGTGACAAAAAATGTTTCAATTTTAATTCCTTAAACTTTATGATCTGTGGTGTTTAAAATGTATCCCCATTTTTGGGTTTTCAGCCAAAATTGGAGCCATATTGTAGACCAACCATGGTGGATTAAACTAACATGATCATAGACTCTGATTTTAGGGCGGAAATTATCCAGGGAGACCAAAAATCTAATATGTAGGTCAAATAATAGAGGAGCAGTCGAACCTCAGAGTTGGACCAAATGCAACTTTGTCAAAATAATACAAAATTAAATAAATAAATGGAGGCCTTTTTTTTTTTTTTTTTTAAATATTAGGGATATTTGTTTAAAACTTGGAATTATTTCATACATCTGTGACATGAACCTATATGAATTTTCTGAGAGGGTGACCCAGGAAAGAAAGACATTTATGTCTGTCTGTCTTCACTCACTCTAGACCTATTTTACAAAAAAAAATAAGAAAATGTTTTTCACATGAAATACAGTTTTGTATTTATATATGGATATCTGCATGTAAAAGGGGATGTGGATAGGGGTATATGGGTATGTGTTTTGTGTTTGTATGGCTTGTGGCCAGTGTTGGGTAAGTAATTAATACTTCCCCAAAAAAGTAATTGCGTTACTGTGTTACTCCACTGTCAAAGTAATTAGTTACTTTACTTTTTTTTTTTTTTTTTTGCTTAAAAATGTCACAGAAATGAAACAGTTTAACAGAACAGTTAAACAGGGTATCCATCCTTGTTCTGTGATGTTACTTTAGATGTGATTTAAGATGCTTCCTCAATGAATCTGTGGTAAGTCTTGTTTGCTCAAAACGTAAACTAAACACAAAGCCAGAACTTCTATAACAGCTAGACTGGGACAGTAAGTTTCCACCATGAAACCCAACAGTGCGGTGGATGAGTTGTGTTATCATCTGACAGACGGACTGAAAATGACATGACGGGTGGACTATGACAAAAGGAGTTTATGCTGAACTGACACAGACTGGTGGCAACCGTTAAGGTTTTTTTACACCATATTCAGCAGCAAAATTTAATGGAATATCAAAAAATGTTCTCTGTGTGGCGATTTAAAATGAGCTTTTAACATAATATCGCTCGACCTCGTGTTTAAAAAGTAAATTAAGCGCTGTGTGTGTGTGTGTGTGTGTGTGTGTGAGAGAGAGAGAGAGAGAGAGAGAGAGGACCGACAACTTTTCTCAGTGACTTAATGAGGTTCAGTGATCGGTCAAGATTTTTTAATGCATTTCGCCATCCCTAGTCCACATCTGGTCTTGTGATTCCCTCTTTTGTTGCCGCTTTGTTTTGGCGCTTTTCGTTTAGTGACGTTACCATAACAACTGACGCGATAAAATGACGTCATCGACACGCGTCTGAGAGGACAGGGCTAACTCATGGCTCGGTCGAAACTAGTTCCCACAAAAAAGTCCTGGAAGTTCTGATCGTGGAAACACGTTTGTAACGCGTCATATTATTTACAGAGTAATGATAAAGGTGATACAGTTATGGATAAAGTCATTACGTAATTACTCGAAATGTGGCTGCGTTAGTAACACCGTTATACTCTAATGCTGATATTCACAACACTGGGTGTGGGTGTGTTTTGTACTGTAGGTTAAGAGCAAGGACCATAATGTCAATACGTCTGATTTTCTTCTGCCATCCTTGACACTGTTTTTTTATGCATGATGTGCACAGGCATGTATTTTAACAGGTTTTCAAATCAAATCAAAGGGATATGAAAATTAAATTTTTTTTTATGTCTGTTAGGTACATGTTGGGAGCTGAAGTAAATATGCAAGGGAGTCATTCACAAAAATATTGTAAAGTCATTTGCAATTTATTTATGTTTTAAAGGAGTGATATTTTCCTTTCAATGAAATGGAACATCCTGTATATTTAGCTTGTCAGCATGTATCTGTATACCTTCTCTTTATATATTTTTTTTCTTCTTGCGTCTGTTGTGCTGAAGCCGGCCCTTTGCATCAACTCCCAAGCCAGCTGGGTAATCCACACTCCCACTCACTGCATTATGCTAGGAACAACAATTATCATCTTCGCAATGAGCTGCGAGATATTGTTTTTCCTCTCTGAGATTTTCATCATCGGGGAGGAGAAGGACTGTGTGGCATTTTTACTGACACCGGTGATGATCTCCATATTACAATTGGATCTGTCTAAATAAAGATTGGTTCCGCCGTGGGTTTATTAAATGAATATTGGGAACTGTCGACTCAAAGTAGCGAGATATTTCCTCCCATTGACAGTTGACAATTAAAGTAGGGAGAGTTTAAGAGGAAAGGGTAATGATTTTGCTCATCGACTCTGAAAAAGGAGGGTTTTATTGTCAACATGTGCACCTTTAACTGTAGCAATTATCTAAACTTGGCCTTAGCTCATTAACTTTATTGAAATATGTAATAATAATGATGATAATATTTTTTTTTATATGTATAGCACTTTCATACACAATAATAAAGGAAGAAGAGCATATAATATAATATGAATAGATAGATTAATGGTTTATTTTGGTTTATACATTAATCATTGCACCTTGTCCAGTTATTATAATAAACATATCAACTAAAATAGGAATAGGCTACAATTAAAAACCTTATACTCACACTGATCTCATCAAATTGTATTGTATACCACACCACTTCTGATAATACAGTGCAATCTCATCTTTTCATATCTTATTCAACAACATTTGATTGTGAGTCAGTTTACTCCAATATCGACAGTTTACAGCTTCCCACTAAAAATAAAATTAACAAAAAAAGCTAATCGTGTGGTGAACAGACAAAGCTTATGTGTCCAGATAACAAGACTATTAAAGTCTGTGTGTATTTATGCAATTCATGATACAACTATGTACAGTATCAAGCATTTCTACCATTTCGACTTGATAAATACAACTTTGAACAACTTAAAGTAATATAGATCAACTTATAATATATTATCCCATATGTTTGGCCATTTTTATCTGTCACCTCAATTCATTTAATTTATAATATAATAGAACACACCACATTACAATACAATCCAACAAAATGTATCTTTGGTGTCATTGTAACAAATGCTTTGAAATTCAAAAATACTATCCCATCTGCATGCATTATATATACACACAACCTAAAATAAACATATAGATAAAAGCAGCTAAAATACATAGCTAAAAAAAAAACAAGTATAAATCCATCACACATAAATAAAAAAAACATACTGCTCCTCCAAAATCTATTCGTCCTCATCTGTATTGTTGTTATTTGTGTCCAGGGTATAAAATGGCCTTTATGATGTTTTCTGAATAAAAAAAAAGAACAATAAAATAAACAATTCTAAATAAATACAATTCCAGTCAAAGCAACTCCGACACAAGTTAAAAGACTCAAACCAACACAAGTTAGGACTCGTATACACCAGTAAATATGTACGAGTAAAACAGGCACTTGTCTTCAATAATGCAGAAAGAAATGTTTCAAGTTTGAGGATGATCCCAGCTGAGTTGAATATGAGCTGAGTTCAGAAACACTGCAGTGGAATTCCATGGTGTCACCAAGGCAGCAATGCATCATCCTCGCTCTGCTTCACAGATCTGCTCCATGACACAAACGCTGCAACCAAAGAATATGGAACATGTAAATCAGGGGTGTCAAACTCATTTTACTTCAGGGGCAACATTCACCCTAATATGATCTGATAAAGGGCCAGACCAGTAAAATAATGTGCTTACATCTATAATGTTTCTCTCAAAATGCAAATAACATCAACAACTTATGAAACACAAGTGCAGTTTTTGTACCCATTTGCCTCAATTAAAGCTTAAATTCCAATTACAAAGACACAACATACTGAGTAACGGGCAGAATATTGCTATAATTGCACTTCTCTTAAAGGGATAGTACATTATTTTTCACTTGAATCTGTATGGCATCAGTGTCTTTACTCTGGTGCACCCACAGTGACTTACACCCGACAGTGTCCTAAGAGTCAACTTCTGGTCAAAGTGAAAGTAGTCCCGGTAGGTTTTGTGGGTTCATGAAAATAAAACATGTTTGAGTGATTTATTTGCATAACAAAACCATCACCGAACAACAACTCACATCTCGTAATTGTTTGGAGCTACTTTCTCTCAATAGCGATCAATGCACATCGCATCTGCAAACACTGCTGAACAACTGATGAAAGTAGTTTTCTAAAGTGCACAGCTGTTAGCAGTGACGATGTGATCGCTATTGAAAGTAACTCCAAGCAATTGTGAGGTGTGAGTTTTTGTTCGGCGACAGTTTTGTGGTGCAAATAAATCACTCATTCTCACACATATTGTTTTGAGAAGAAACACATTTTATTTTTTTGACCCCAAGAAACCTGCCGGGACTACTTTTGCTTTGACCAAAACAGAACAAGAACTCGACTCAGTCGACACTGTCGGGGGTAAGTCATTGTGGGTGCACCAAAGCAAAGACTGTGAACCCATAAAAATGAATGTGAAAAATGCCAAACTATCCCTTTAAGACGTTTCGTCAAGGTGGTTATGTTTTTGCTGGCGTTTGTGTGTTTGTCTGTGTTCAAGATAACTCGCAAACCTATTTACGGATTTTGGTGAAATTTTCAGGATATGTTGGAAATGTGAACAGGAAGAACTGATTTCATTTTGGGGGTGATCGGGGTGGGGGGGATCTAAGTTGGCGGAGGCCTGCACTCTCAGAGTGCTTTTCTAGTTTGTTCAGGTTATTCCAATTTTTTAATATATTTATTTTTTAAAGGTTAGCTTGTTAATATGAAGATTTTCATGTAATTTGACTGTTTTTAGGCTAAAACAAAAAAACAAATTTGCAGTTTTCATTATTTCTAGGTATTTATTACCTACCTACCATCATTTATAGGTTATTATTATTATTACTACCTCAAAATGCACTCAGCTCGAACACTCGGTGTTGTCTTGTCCTGTCATACTCTGCAATGTTAGCAGTGGACTTGGTGTACTTTGTCTTGTCATATCTGGTTAGTTTAGCAGCACTAGCTAAAAGTCACAAGCTACTTTTAGCTACTGCATTCTATTTATCTACAGTAACTTAGTTTAGGATTTGTCTTGTGCATCTGCACTTCACTGTTGCCCATGGAAACACATAGGAGAGTGAGAAACATAATTTCGATTCCTTTGTAAGTCAAGTACATGTGAAGAAATTGACAATAAAACTGACTTTGACTGTGATTATGATCCTATTTTACTGCTCTGACCCAATTGAGAGCAAATTATTCTGTATTCAAATAATTTTTGCACCATTAATTTCTTCATCCTTCAGGCCAGACCCTTTGAACGGGCCGGAGTTGACCCCCGGGTCCTATGTTTGACACCTTGTGATGTAAATGGTGACAAAAATAAAAGGAAGGAAGTGCAGGCACTGGGGCAGTGTTTACACAATTGACAGGTTGTCGTAGAGTCTTTAACATTTGGAGTGTTCAGCTGACACCGTGTTTGTACGAGTCCTGTCCAGCACCATTAAGATCCCAGCGTGTGTGTGTTTGCGTGTGCATTTTTGAGCTGAGCTGAGCACAAGGATTCTTGGTTTTGTTTTTATTGAGTGTATATTAATGCACAGTTTGTATCTTTAATCTCTGCAACTGTTTTAGCATCCAACTGTGCGCTGCTACATTAGCTCTGTCTGTCATAGTGATTGCATATTTCTGCTTTTTTTTTCACACTCATACCTTCCACCATCTCTAACAGCACGACTTCAAGCCCTAAGGCCCTTAATGAAAGAAAAATATATGGTAATATATTGAAAATTAATTTTTTCTTATTTCATGTAGTTTCTCATACATGACTAGTCAATAAAGTAAAACCTATGTACGGTAGTTAGACGAATGACAGTAGTTGTAGATATAAATATTTTGTTTAAAAAGTGACTTTTTGCTTCAGTTTTCTGTTTTGTTATATTGTAACTTTTGGATTTTCTGAACTGCGACATGATGAAAACCAAATGAACCTGAAAAATACCTGATACTTGGTGAAAAATGGATAACATCGTAACAAATGTGAATAAATCACTGAATGAATGTTAAATGGAGAGTAACATTTACTTGAAAGTTATTTTAAAGTCACTGAAACTACATTATTGTGAGTGAAAAATGCAGAATATATGAAATAATATAATAATCGGTGATAAATCACTGAGAGAAGGTTAAATGTAGGGGGAAAAAAAACACAGTTGAAACTCGCTACTACATAAAACACTAGTTTGAAAGGCTGTTGAATAAACCCACATCCAAAAGAAAAGTCCATTTTACAGTTTGGGAAAAGAAACATGTACTTTTATATGAAAGGCATCCACAGTGTTTTACAGATGCACAAATAGTTGAAGGAATGAAAGTGTGTGTGTGTGTGCATTCCTATCTTTCTAGGGACATTGATATGTTTACACAGTCATGCCATGGGGACCAAAATTCAGGTCCCCATGAGGTTAAATACAAATGAAGCAGTGATGGACGCTTGTATAAATGACCTGCAACCGACCGCTTTTTTAACTAACCCACCCACAACTCGGACCGCAAGAAATATATTTGAAAATGACGCACCCGAGCCACTTCTCGACCCGCATATTTTAAAAGTAGTCAATAAAGTCATAAAGTATGAGGGAAACGTATATTTTTTAAAGGTTTGAAGACATGTTTACTAAAATATATATATATATAATTTTTTATTTATTTATTTATTTTTTAATTCACTCCCCACTGCAGCCATGTAACTATAGCGGGTTCGGCTGCACCTGATATATAATAATAATGATGGATTATAATTATATCGCACTTTTTTGCCCACTCAAAATGCTTTTCATCATTGACCCATTATTCATTCACTCTCACATGCTCCCTCTGGTGGTGGTAAACTACATATGCATCCACAGTTGTCCTGGGGCAGACTGACAAAAGTGTGGCAGTGTGATACTGGTGGCAAGGAGGATGTAGTGTCTTTGCCCAAGGACACAACGGACTAACTCGGACAGAGAGGGATTCAAACCGCCAACCCTTTGGTTAATTGACAATCCACTCTACCAACTAAGCCATGGCCGTCCCTATGTTTTTACCTCAAATGAACTGGTATTTTAATGAATTAATGACACATTCACTAACGCATAAATGTATTTAATCCCAATGTAAATGAATTATTCAAAAATGTACATATTTATTTTTTTATTTAATTTTGGCCCTTTTAGTCCTCCATATATTTTGATACATGAGACGTGATTATGCAAATGGAAACACTAGTGTTTTGAACAACTTCTTTCCAGTTAATATGGACTTCCATGCAGATGAAGCTTCGTCAAAAGCGTTGACGTTGCATGATTAGTGTCTTCATTTCCAATCTTTCCTTTGCTTTTAATTTCATGCCACAGATCACAACCTCTGTTTAGATTTTATCTTTATACATGGTGAGTTGACAGAAGTGGATATCGCCTCAAACACTTGCAGACATCTTCAATTTAAGAAACGTATTGGTTGCATATGTGTTTTTCGCTTTATTTGCCTGCAGCCATAACACACTGCACAAACACTGCATTTATACTGTGTTTTCTTTGTCTTACTGTTGCTTCATATTATACATGTATAGATTGTTATTATATGCTACTGGGAAGGAGGATGTGATGCAGCTGAGCCAAGGCCAGACATATACAATATTTAGTGTTTGTTTCTGTTTTCTTGTTGTTGAAACTGAGGAATACGGAAGCATTTCTATAAAAAAAAAAAAAAAAAAAAAAAAAAAAAAGACTCGGCTCATTCACTGCAAAAGTCAAAATCTTAATTGCATTCACTTTTTCAACGTAGTCAAATGTTTCCAATTGTACCTTTAATTTATTCTGCATAAAGTTAGAACAGAGTGCACATTGTTTCAGGACTGAATGTTACACTGGTCTATGAATCAAGTAATAAAATAATCTGGTCTCATCTGTTGATCCAACTTCAACCAGAATCATATATATATATATATATATATATATATATATATAGGCCATTTGTGCCGATTTTATAGGTTTTGTTAACCAAGCCAGTTTAATAAAGGCTTTTTATCTTTCACTTTTAAGAGAGTGCCTTGGAATTTTTCTTTGTTTTATGCTGTTCTCTCCTATCCAATAGAGCTCCTCTAATTTTTATTACTTATTTTGAGTCCAGGTAGCGCTCCTTAAGCAAACTTGTCCATTTTTTTTTACGAGGATGAATCAGACAAGTGTTTGTGATGATAAGTTTGATGAAATACTTCTTAAATTTAGTTTTGGAATTTAAAAACTTTTTGTAAGTATATTTTCTAAATGTTTATATACTCTAATGTAGAAATTATTGGGTTTAACCTGTTTTTTGTTGTTGTTGTATTTTACTGTTTTGAGTGCATTTAAAGGGAACAGGTCAAAATGACCCACAACATAATTACATTTATTTAGACTATGTATGCAACAAATAAAAACAACCACAATAGAAAAATATAAAAAAAACATATAAATG
Source organism: Siphamia tubifer (assembly GCA_020466265.1). Taxonomy (NCBI): domain Eukaryota; kingdom Metazoa; phylum Chordata; class Actinopteri; order Kurtiformes; family Apogonidae; genus Siphamia; species Siphamia tubifer. The sequence goes on along the minus strand of CM035792.1, from coordinate 9,996,549 downwards.
AAAAACAAAAACAAATCAATAATGACTATATTTTTAATTGAAGGTATGATTTCCCTCCTAAAATGAGTGTTGCAGTGTTATTATTCATCCAAAGTATTTTAACCAACAGGTGTTTTCTAACCTCCAATTACAGCTGGTGGAAAAACGCCACTTGTGTAAAGTCAGACATTTTTAATCTCAATAAACACCTTGTTCAGACTTAAGCCAGGGTCACAGCGACTATTCAGCCCGTGAGCGCTGCTTCATTTTCCTCTGCGTTTATGTGACTGTCAATAAACACACCCAGCAGTGATGGGAACTCCAGTCTTCAGCTTTTGTAATGTATACCAACGTGTCTGGAAGCTGCTGTTGACTCCCTGAGCGTCTCCATTGTGGCGGCAAAAGTGGGACATGGAGGCTAATTTGAATAAGAGCTACTGTTAGTCAGACCGTCAGCGTGGATGCTCCACGGCTGTTCACAAATATAAATACAAACTGCAGGGGGATTAATCATTAAGATGTAAAAGGAAAATTAGCCGTCCATCATCCTGAATGATTTGGAGGCTTGATTACTCTGGCTGTCAACGCTCCAGAGTATTCCATGTGGCTGTCTCTGGGACGTCTGTCGCTTTTCTTTGCATCAGAATTATTTCACACACCAGGCTCAGTTAGCAGAGTGTTGGTGCAGACGGTCTGTGCGTAATCTATTTATGCAAACTAAACCATGTAACCATCTCACACTGCAAGACTAGGGCAGAAAAAAACAGGAAAAAATGAAATGTCTGGGTCTATGAGAGTTAAAAATCAGGCTGAGAAGTGAAATAAGAAGCTTGAAAATGGTTAAAAATGTAAAAAAAAAGGGTTGTTAAATGATGGTTTAAAAAAATCTGTTTAATTACAGCATTGCTTTGGATTAGTTTTGATTAATTGTGATGAAAATCCTTAATGTCAGTCAACTGTTTGATCTAGTGAGGGTACTGGGGTACTAAAATCTTCCACAAAATACACTTAAAACACCCAAAAATGCAGAGAAAGGAAATGTAGAAAACATGCTAAAATTTACTACTAATCATAAAAGAAAAAAAATTAAATATTCAAAAACTCTTCTAAAATATAGAAAAACCCTGACCAAAAATGATAAATATCCAAAACATATACAAATAATTAATAAAATACCTTGAAACAAAACGACTGATTAAAAAACATTAATGTAATTAAATGGAACAGTTGTTTACAGATTGGTCGTGATGATACATTCATTTGCTTTAATTTGACTATATATATAATGTGTGTGTGTATGTATATATATATATATATATATATATATATATAATATGTGTGTGTGCTGGATAATTGTCTTTTTTTGTTATTTTCGAAGAGTTGTTGAACATGTTTTGGAGTTTTCATTGCTTTTTGTGAATTTTAGTGGATTTTTAACATGTTTTGTATATTTTTCCTCTGATTTTTTTTGTGTTAGCATATTCTTCTTTTTGTATTTTGTGGGAAATTTGAGGTGCACCCCCACCACCAAGACAGAATAGAATAAAGAATAAAGTGTCACTTAAGAAATGACATGCAAGAGAAAAGGAGCACACAAATAAAAACTAACATTACTATGAGGAAAATATATATTCACATAGTATTATTTTTATATAAACGTCTGTCAGGGGTAGGTAAGATGTTAATATGCAAAACTAATAGATGATAAACAGTGATATATGATAAACAGTGTGATGTATATGAGGTACATAAAGTGTCATAGAATCACCACAGTGACAATATATGTGTATAAGTAGCATAAACCATAAATAAAACATCATATTTTCTGATCTCTGACTAGTACAGGCTCACTTCTAAAACCTGGAGTTCTTAGAACTGTGGTTTATGAGGTGTTCATCCATCCAGAACATAATGTGAGTAGTGATTATCCATCCCTGAATAATGCATCTTCAGTTGTAATTCAGTCGTACATACTGTATCTGACTGTAATGTCAGGTTAACAGGGGTGTGTGTACGGTGCAAACCAAGGTAACACTGCAGGATCGCACGCAGCAGCTGTCGGTGATGGCTACAGATGTTAAATGGTGCAAATTAATGAAGAGTTTTATCTCATCTCCAAAGAACACATTCTTTCCCCCCTGCCATTCTCCTTACAGCATGCATATATTAAAGACCCACTTGGAAGAAAAAAAAAAAAATCCTAAATCTATACGACAGTTGGCGTCAGATTGCATATTGGGTTTAACTAAATTAATCTGCTGCTGTTGGTGTTGAATAAATGTTAAATGTTGTCACAATACCAAGTTTTTTATCTCACAGATTATGTTGAGAAGCAGCAAAAAATTTACTATAAATACAGTTTAAGCCTGACGTACTTGGTGGTCCAGTCGATTTGTGATTATTTTTTAAAAATGTATAATGACACATCACACCAGCCATAACACAGTCAAATGTTTATAAAGATAAAGTGAAGGGAAAAATGAAAATCACAACAAAACTGTAAACCATAGCAAAAGCAAACAAATCCCAAACATTTTTTTTTTTGGTGAAAAAAGTACATTATCGAGAAAATATCTGAAATATTTTTGTACTTATTTGAAAAGTTTCCTTTGTCAGTTCTGCTACATGTGTACCCATACAGAGACCTGAAATGACATTTCTCTCAAGAAATAAAAAGAAAATAAATAATAAAAAGTACATATACATATTTAAATGTATAAAAATATAGAAGCTAAAAACTAAAAATTATATACATCTAAAAAATAACAAAGAAGAGAAGAAATCTACATGAGATATGTTATTGATATGTTACAAAGTAAACATTTTTTATCATGGTAGATACTTTATTCTAGCCTGGCTTTCGCCGACCCTTGTGTGTTTCCGCTCAGCTTTGTGAGCTTCACATAAGGGTCTAGTAAATCACCGTAGATATTCTGTTGTCTACATCCAAATCGTGGATGGACCAATCAGGATCACTGTGTGTGATTTTAACAGTTATGACGTAAGGAAGACTCTCGACTAGGGTATTAACCACTTCAGTTTCTTTCAGGTCGACTTATCCATCAATAAAGTCTAAGTTCAATCCACGAGTCGTGATGACGTCATCACATTGTCAGCGGAGAAATAACAGACACACGGCTAAAAAAAAAACAAACAAAAAAACCATGGACACATGTCCAGCAATGAGCAACTTGTATTAAAGTTCATAGCAACGTAACAATGTCCACTGACACAAACAGCATTTTAACCCCAACAAAACAAAGGCTAACGTTAGCAAAGAGTTTTCTGTGAAATTTAACTGAACATCAGTAGGTGAACATGTGTCTGCATTTGGTCTGGACCCACGGCTCTAAAACTGGACTGTTCACACGTCTGTCATACGTCCTCAGTTTTCATATTACATGTAAAAAGATCAAGGCAGCGGTCCATAACACGAACACCACTGTCCACATCATATTTTTTTTTGGAGGGGGGGGGGGTTGTCTGTGCTGCTTATCACACAGGTTATGCTGCTCATATCAGTCACGTTAGCCGATACCTCTTCAGATGGACGTGCCATTTTTTTCCCATCGAAAATGAAGTATTTCCACATATGCGATGTATGTATGTACGTCTGGTCTGTGTTGAGAGAGAGAGAGAGAGAGAGAGAGAGAGAGATTGAGAGAGAGAGAAACATGCGACTTGTCGACTCTTCCAAATTTAAGTCGACTTGTGCTCTGGAAGTCGACATTTTAGTTAATGCCCTACTCGACACAGTAGCTCTGAAAAACATTTTGTAATAAACATCCAAAATGTAATAACGTTTTCATTTCATTTTGTAATAAGCTGCCGCCATTTTGTAATAAATGTCACTGTATTATGTAATATGTTTTTACATTTTGCAGCAGCAGTGTGCTTTGGTGGTGTGGCATTAAAACTCAAAGAGCTGTTTGGGAACAGGGGATGTTTGGGTCTATTGGTTTAAATATAAATGCTGGGATTTTTTTAGCTGTTAAAAAATATTCTTGTCAATGGATGTTTGGGTCTTTATGAGTTAAAATCTCAATGGGATTTCTTTTCTTTTTTTTTTTTTTACTCTGGTTAAATTATTATATATTTTTTTATTTATATATATATTTAATTTTTTTTTTCTGGATTAAAACCTCGATAGGATTTTTCTTTTTATTTCCCGGTTACATTATTTCCCTCCTCATTTTAACATGTGTATGAACAGATCATGTCGCTCTCTAAGCAACTGATTCAGGTAAATAAATCCCACGCATAAACAAAATGACAGTTTAATTTGTTTACGCTGCATGTTTGATTATTGTAAGGAGCCTGTGATTGGACGCTGTGTTGAATAATACATAGCGTTTGGAGTGTGAGTGGTTACAGTCTGGTTCTGGAGCCTGAAGGTCACGTCTCTGTTCAGAATGAGGCCAGAGGGCGGGGGGTCGTGGACGGTGGGACACGTCCAAAGGGACTTTCCACACATCCAGACGCTTCCAGAACACACCCTGTTTACTTTGTGGACTGACCTTGCACCCCCTGCCTCCCTTCAGGACAGACGGTGATTGTGTGTGATCTGTTGTGACATTCAAGCATGCAGTGCTCACACACACACACACACACACATATTCTGGTTTCCATGTCTCGTGAGGACCAAGTTTGTAATCATCACTAGGCATAAATACAATTTTAAAAAATAAATAATAAAAATAACACAAAATGTTAATTGAACACACATTAAATTCAATAATACTATTAATGTAATAAGTATTCAGAGAATGCCTAATCACGCCCCTATTTTCAAGTTTCTATGGCAACCCATTCTTGAATTAGAGCCAATAATGTGATTTTGACCTTTCAGGTAAATGTGACCTAGACCTTTGACCTTTTGCAATATTGCAAATTTTGTTATATGTATATATACATCAGTGTATGTAATATATTATATCCAGTATTGATTATGTTATAGCATGATATGTCTTGGCTTCACATTTTGTGACATGTCACCTTTGACCTCTAAACCCCCCCCCACTATTACTAGTACTGTGTATTGTCTAGTAGAGGCAGTTTCTGTAGAAAAAAAGACACTGAGATATTAAGACAACCTTTCAAATATGGCAAAAAAATAATCTGGACAAAAACATAACAAAAACAGTACTCTTCCAAATGTACCTGTTGGTACTAGTGCGTCATTTTAGTCGACAAATGTGAACTATTGGCTGCACACATGTTGCTTCATACTGTAAGGTAAATGAGAAAAGGAGGAAGGAGCAGCTCAAGACGTTACGATTGATTGGTTATATTCTGCGGGAAAGTGGCTATGATTGGATAAAATTGCAACATTGCGTTGAATTCACAGAGATTGGCTGAATTTACGTTGAAGTTTGAAATTGTTTGGGTTTGGGAAGACTTCATTATTTTTATATTTCAGTTTTTTTGTGTGTGAAAAAAGGGAAAAAGTCTGTGATTGAGAAAACATTTGAAATATTTTTGGTTTAATGAACAAAGTTAAATAAAAACAAAAATTAAAAATAAATAAAAAAGAAGTTGAACACTGGTGGGTCTGATATCTCTGAATTAACATCACAATATCAAGGTTTTATGTATGACAATAACAACTATATTAATATTCACACCAACAACAGTTACAAATGAAAGACTCAAACTAACAAGCCAAACAACCCAACAATTTCTACTTTGCTGCACATATTAAATACATAAAACTACAACATAGCTCTATTATTATTATTATTATTATTAACATTATTATTATCATTATTTTTGTATTGATTATTGTTGCATTCTGCACATGTTCGAAATAAAGCATTCAAAATCAAATCAAAAATCAAGTAAAACAATAAAATGGAATAATTGAAGGTCATACAATTAATAGAAACAATACTATTTGAGAATAATCTGTTATGGAACGCATAGATGATAACTTTGTCTGTTTCAATTGAAAACAATTGGAACAGACAATTAAATTCCTCTTTTGACATGGCATGTAAAAACTACGCTGTCATTAAAAAACGCTCCAACACACCCAAAAGCACAATAGAATGAAATGACTAAACACTAAAAACCACAGTGCGGTCTATTCAGTGTGATTAAGAGCAGTTATTGGAGGGTTGGGCTGTTTAAGTGATTTTACTGGCCTGATTAATTAGAATCAGAATCAGATTTATTGTCATTTGGCATGTCACAAAAACACATGAAATGAAATTACATTTGCACAGATCCTCCAAAACTAGTGGAAGCTGCTGCCAATTCAAAGGCTCTGCTGATGCAGATGTTACAGTAGAATACACACAAGATACAAGTACATACATGAGGACTTACAAGGACACAGTACATGATGATGCATGCGGGATTTTTGCTTTTTTTTTTTCTTTCTAGAAATACTAGGCTGGAACAAAAGAACTGAAAAGCGTCCCCGAGGCAGCTGGGGGAGGGGAGGGTTAGTCTGAGGATACGTTCAGACTGCAGGTAAATGTTCCCAAATCTGACTTTTTGCTACCATGTGACCCTAGATTCTGGATCACTTTAAAATACATTCTCCATTTACCGCAATGTAAAATTTCTATTTCATGTTAAAAACATAAGGTAACCAGCACTAAAGTCATTTGTTTTCTGATTCATCTTAATAAAGTACCACATTTTTCGGATTATAAATCGCAGTTTTTTCATAGTTTGGCTGGGGGTGCGACTTTATTGCGAAAGTGTGCGAAATTATTCACACATTATTATATCATTTCACATGTTATTTTCACACTAAACCGCAAGAGGGTGCTCTAGGCCTGTGTTGATAATTTCAAAATTGCCGGTAATTTATAAAAACAACTGAGAAGGGCTGAACAAAAATGGCACCGGAAAGAAAATCATATTCTGCAGATTACAAGCTGCAAATAGTAAAATATGCAGCCGAAAACGGTAATAGAGCAGCAGAAAGAAAGTTTGGAGTTCGCGAGAAACTTGTAAGGGACCAGCGAAAAGCGGAGGTTACTCTTACTGAAATGAAGAAAACAAAAAAAGCTAATCGCGGGCTAAAAGCTAGGTGGCCGCAGTTAGAGGAACGAGTTTGCGCATGGGTGCTTGAACAACGCGCTGCTGGGAGAGGTTTGTCAACAGTGCAGTTGCGTCTCCACGTATGCTTCACCCAAAAATGCGACTTAAACTCCAGTGCGACTTATATGTTTTTTCCATCTTAATTATGCATTTTTTGGCTGGTGCGATTTATAATCCGGAGCGACGTATAATCCGAAAAATAGGGTAGGTAAGATTTAACACATTTAATATCGGAAGCAGATACTTTCTAAAAAAAACTGTAGACCAGTGTAATGAGATGAAGTATCTATACATGTATATGCATAACTTTCTTCAGGTCAAAATTGGATAAAACGGGAAACGGCCGCTATCCGTTTTTTCCATTATTCATTTAAACACAAAAATGAAAAATGAAAAAAAAGATCATTATCCATTTTTTTCCTTTTGGTTTTCAAATAATGAAGAAACAAGTTGTTTTTCGTTGTCTTATTTTTAGTTTCATTTAGAAAAACCAATGATACACGGACTCTTCATGATCGTTTTTTGCCCTCAGTTTAGTCTTCAGGAACAGCTGACCAACACAAGCACTAAACAGCGTCCCATATCTCTACCTTGTAAAGCTTTTTCAGGATGTTCAGAGTCATTATCCAACATTATTGATGTGCAGAGCCATCCTCTGACTTGTGTAGCATTAGCTTAAATCTGAGTGGACAGTACAGCCTCGGTTTTCTTCAGCATTCATCATGTTCTTTTTTTATCAGCCATCGGATCATCAATAAAACACCAGTGACCCAGTTTCTCCTGCAGCCATATGTGTCCATGTCATAACACCACCTCCACCAAAGCCGGACACATGATGCAGTGTGCTGGGGTCCTTTCCTTCTCCATATGTTTCAGTCAGCAGTCACCTTGGTTTCATCTATTCCTAATCAGTCCTTCCTGTCATTAAGTGTTAGGAGTGATTTGAACCTTGTTCTTAACCCTCTGTTTTTACAATCACCAAAGATGTCTGTTGTTTGTTGACTTTAATAATGATGCATTGACTTCCTGAAGAGTGCTCTGGACCTGGTTGGATGTTGTAAAAAGGGTTTTATTTAACCAATCATCGCCTTTAATTTGGCTGATCTCACCACTAAAACAGACTTTGTTCAGACAGAAGGTCTTAAAACACAATGCAGATTTTATTGGTCAAATCCAATTTTAATTTTATGCTTGTTCATATTTTTATTTTTGGGGTGGCCATGGCTAGGTTGGTAGCGTGGGTCGTCCAATAACTGGAGGGTTGTCTGTTTGAATCTTACTCTGTCCTAGTCGGTCCATTGTGTCCTTGGGTAAGACACTTCACCCTCCTTGCCTCCAGTGCCATTCACACTAGCTATGTTTTAATTACAGTTTTTCACAAAACAGTTATATTCCTCAAGTTTTGACACAGTATATTCCTGTTTCCATTTCTCTCTTGTTTGTTGTTTACTCGTTGGTGTTACTCCATTACAATGTGGTTGTCCTTCTTTTCTTGTTTGCTTTATTTATTATTAGACCCTGTATTATGCAAAGTTTTATTTTTTTATGGACTTTTGTAAAGATGACACCTGGTGGAGGTTTTATATATTACACTGTTTTTTTTATATACTTGACTTTTGACCTGATTAGTGCTGCAATGTGGAGGCTTCTGATTGGTTTACACTTTTTTAAAAACACCTCTTCCTGCTTATGTGTTATGTTTGATTCCCTGATGAAGACTTGGATGCTGAAACATGTTGGGGTCTTTTATAGGTTTTTGTAACCAAGCCAATGTAATAAAGGCTTTTTAATTTTTCACATATAAGAGAGTGCCTTGGAATTTAGTCTATTTTTGTCTTTCCCATCCAAAGAGCACCTCTAATTATTACTTTAGCGCTCCTGAAATAAACTTTTTTACAGTATATTTACACTTTGAACGTGTTTCCATTGACAGCAGGAGTGTTGTAACTCATACAATATCATCGCGCGAGATTTTATTGCTGGAAGATGGACCTTTCGCACGCTGCATTTCTCTGGTGTGAAAATGGCAGTTTTTAATCTCGCCCAACATTGATTGGGTGACATTATTATAATCACTTTGTGTCTGTCTGTCTGTCTGTATCTGTCTGTGTGTGTCACAGGGCTCAACATCGGCCCACCTATGGGTCCAATCTGGCCCCTGGGATGAATTTGTGAAATTCAAAAATTACACAAAAGATAACGTTAAGTAAAACTAAAATTATTTGACATCAATTTAATCTAAAATGGATCAGACCATCATCATAATAAACAATTCGGAAAAAAACCCGCACATTTTCTTTGTTTTAGTGTTAAGAAAAAGGGAATAAATAAATAACCAAACAAACAAATAAATAAATAAATAAATAAAAAAGACTAGCCTGATACAATGTGAATAACCTGTAGCGTATGTGGAATTTCACCAACATTATGACTTTTCTCTTTAAGTTGTGATGTGCATGTATATAAATAATATCACACTTATTTTTCTTAAGAATTTTTCGGTTAATATTCATGTTATGTTCAAGTACAGTTCGTAGATGTAAACATTTTCATAATGGAATGTTACTATTTTTGCTCAAAAACATCGAACTTTGACATTATTTATACATATTTATTCTATTATTTCTATTATTTCACTTTATATCATTTTAAGCTGAATGTGCCCCTGAATTAAAATAAGTTTGACACCCCTGATATAGAGGATAATATCACAGCAAATATTGATGAAGCACTTCAGAAAGGTCAAATGGAGACAAAAACACATTTGGAAAGTGATGCCAAGGGTGTTTATGGTTTTAAAAAAAGTGCCATTGTCTCAATTGTTTTGGACCTGACTGTATAATAAAGCATAAATAAATGGAGTCTTACACCTTTATGTATCAGTTCTACATTTTACTCATCCTGGCTGTGTGGTTGTGCATAAAATGATAAAATTACAAGTGCTTGTCCTTGTGTAAAGAGAGTGGGAGGTTTGTTCACTCCACAAGGAGACGTGATGGTCAAATGACAGCTGTCTGCAGTTCAATGCAATAATAGTCAAGCTTTTTTATTTTTTTTTTAAAGAAAAGAGAAAAAGTAGTTTGTAGAAAATATTCAACAGATGTCAGACTTCAAAACACTCGACCATCCACCATGATCCTTGAAAGACGAACCCATGTATTCTCTCTATTTTTTTCTTTTTTAATCATTTTAACCCATCTTACCAACCTTAGCCAGTGTCAAAAATACTCACATTCTGTACTTGTGTAAAAGTAGAGCTACTTGTGTGGAAAAAAACTACTGTGGTAAAAGTAGAAATACTGATACAACTCTATTGCTTAATTAAAATTTTAAAAATATAACTTCTGAATTGTAATAAAGTACAAAAGTAAAAAGTAAACTTGCAGTTTTATTGTTATTATTATTATTATTAGGCCTGAGTGCTGACATACAATGTCCACGAGAAACAATTAAAACTGCATGGTTCCATTATTATTATTATTATTATTATTATTATTATTATTATTATTATTATTTTATTATTCTGTCACTGCTTTAACTCCAATTTTCGCCCTTTTGAACATTTAAAAAAAAAAGCGAAAAATTTGATATTTTGAATCCACCAGAAAAAAAAATCTTGCAAAACACCTTGGCCACGCCCTCTAAAAAATCCAAATACATGATGCGGATGGGAGCGACCTTCAAATTTTTTTCACTGTACAAACATGAAACTTTAACACACAGACTATGGTAGGACAAGTAAAAAGTTAGATTACGGCCACGCCCTAAACCCAACAGGAAGTCGGCCATATTGAATGGAAATATGAAACTGTAAAATATCACCCTTCGTACAAAAATATGATCTGAATGTGTGTACATCCAATTAACACCAAACTTGGTGGAAGTCACCTACACACGAGTGGGATCAAAAGTTATTTCAAATTTTGATAAAATGTTGGGCGTGGCTGTGATGACCTCACAATGAAGCGGCCATTTTTTGACACATAAAAGTTTGTGTATCTCGCTCATACAGTGTCAGACTGAGTTGGACCCAAAATAACATTTGTGCAGAATGACAACCTGAACGCCATGATATGAGACTCATATCGTTTGATCGGAAAATGGCCCTCTGTTGCCCCCTACAGTTTTTGAATGGGAGTGAAAACATTTTTCTCCTTGAATGGGAGTGAAAACATTTTTCTCCTGCTGTCGGGTGGTCTAAATGGTCGCAAGGGAAGCAAAGGCCGCTCGCAGTTTTACTAGTTATTATGATTATTATTTTATTATTATTATTATTATTACTACATTTATTGCTTTGACCATTTTCTACTTCAATAAATTATAGCAACAAAGTGACAATTAAAATAATTGAATAGATTTTACGTATTTCAACTTTGATTAAAAATTATTATTTTTATTAAGTAAATTTAAACAGAATTAAATCCAAAATAATGAAATTATTAGTTGAATTATCTTGTATTTATTTCAGATTCAGCACATCTTTCCAATATTTACTAGTTATCTGGAAAATACTATTTCAGATATACAAAATACCTGCAAAAAGACAAAAAAAACATTTGGACATTTTAATTAATATTCCTAAATATCTGAGTGATATTGATTCATACATTGTTGACTTTTCTAATAAAATATCATTAATTTTTACTCAGTGATTTTCAGCTCATATTAGTCAAACAAAAATGAGTAAATTGATGAATAATTAAAATGTCATTAACTCAACATAATAATATACCAAACTGCACAGTCTTTTTTTCATGTAGTTTAATAGAATTTATTTTAATATTAATTAAGCCCAGTCACACTACTTTTTTTTTTTTATCTAAAGCATTAAATAACCAGTAAAAGTCAATGTTTTATTCCACACTCCAGAGTGTTGTCTTTACAAAGAGTCCATTCTTTTAATCTGTACTCAAAACGCTTGTAGAACAGCTAGAGTTTTAATTTTCAGAGGGATTTTTCTGGTGTTTTACAATAAAGAAAGTCGACCCAGAATGCTAAGATATTGAAGAATTAATCCATTTACCTAATTAATAATTATTTTTTTTGTATAATAAATCCAGAGGTTGGTATTTTTAACAACTGTCCCTTTGTGGCTGCATCATTTGTGCTAAAAACTGCCAACGCTCTGAATATTTTGATAATGAGATGTTTGTTTTTCAAATCCTACGTACGAGTGCACCAGCTACTGTCACTTGGTAATGAAACATTCTTAAATCTAGAGATTGGCAAATAATAAGAGCAACTCATGATGCAAATATATAACTGTGGAGGTTATTCTTTTAATAGTGACAGAAATGATTAAAGCACCAAAATTAATAAGGATGAACTTTAGGACATATGGTATCATTTTAGAAGGGGTGCCAAAATTATTTACCCTGTGGTCACATGGTTTTATCTCAAAATATGCTTTTTTTTTAGGTAAAATCTTGTTCTTTAGCAAATATATCAGCCACTGGTGAAAAAATCTAACACTTAGGAAATTCTACCTATGGATCCTATGAACTTTTTTAGTTACTGTATGCTAATTAAACTAAATTACCATGGTAACAGTCATTTTGGGGTGAAAAATGCCTATTTTTTTCATAAAACATTAAAACAGATACAGATATTTAAACAATTTTTGCATCATTCTTGTCCTAAAACAATCAGTAATTTTTTAGTCATCATGAAGTGGCAAAGATAGTTTCATAATATGGAAATTTTGGTATAAAATGACTGTCCTTGTACTTGAAATTACCGATTTCCTGCTGAAATGAATGTTTTCATTAATTAAAAGCCAGTGATGGTGCAGAAATTGTTTAAATATCTGTATCATTTTTGAAGTTTTATGAACAAAAAAGGCATTTTTCACAGCAAAATGGTAATTTGTTGAAGTTAGCTCAATTAACATACTTAAAAAAGTTCATAGGATCCGTCGGTATCATTTCCAAGTGTTCTTTTTTTTTTTCCTCCTGTGACCAGTATATTTTCTACATATTTCACCCAAAAAAGCATATTTTGAGATAAAACCACATGACCAGATTTTTTGATGCCGTATGTCCTAAAGTTAATCTCTACCAATTTTGGTGCTATAATCATTTCTGTAACAATTGTTCCAAATATCTGCCCCACTATAAATGTAGTGTAACAGTGTGATCTAACAAAATGAAGCACTTTACAGGAAAGGCAGACACATTTGATTTACAGTTAGATGCTGTGTTCCCTGTAAACAGAAACGTCTCATGTCACTGTGTAAGTGAACATTTGAAGTGACCCTGAGGAAGACAAATAGTTTCTTTCCAACATCTCCATCATTTTTCCATGAATAAAGCTCTCAGAGGTACATGAAATATGACATAAAAGCCAAGTCAGGGCCAAAGAAATGCTAACTCTTCCTTTAACACGTCTGCAATTACCACTAAATATATAGTAAATTATTTATTTCATTTGTATTTATTTCAATCATGTAATGACATTTTGAAAATAGAAATGCAAATAAATGATAGTTTAAACTGTATATATCATTTGCTTGTCCGGTTGTTGTCGCACTGGGTCCGGTCTTATCAAAGTTGGGTTGTTTATGAATGTGTTAAAGTCCATCTGAGGCTAAATACTGACACCAGACTGATAGTCAACACGTACCTGAAGTGAAAGTTGAAAAAACAAACAAACTGGGACCCCTTTTATCCCCGGTGCACAATAGCCAGGGTGGATCCGGCCCACGTAGCTATAGCAGGCACCAGGCACCCACCCCGCCCATCTTGAAACACGGGAGTCTAATGCACACGTGAGTCAGAGGGTCTACTGGAAACCCCACGGCGTAATGGTGACGCTAAACCCCCCCACCCTACCGGCAAATCACACCGAGGTTATACCTGTTACTAATAGTTGTGTAACATCATGTGTGATGTATAAATGGTATAAAAATGATAATAGGAGTGTGACGAGACACTTGGCTCATGAGACGAGAGACATGAGATTGGGTTCAAGAGAGAACAAAATGATGATGATGATGATTATTATTATTATTATTGCCATTTATAGGTTATATGGTGCTATTACTTTACTGGTCCGGCCCACTTCAGACCCAATTGGGGCTCTTTGTATCCCCTGGAAGAACTGAGTTTCACAGCCCTGATTTAAATAAAAATGACAAACCCTTCGTCTGTGTCGATGCTTCCACTTTACTTTTACGCCAACATTTCATAATTATGTCTAAACACACATGATGACTGTGTGTTTAACACCAACAGACATGTGATCCCAGGCAGTAGCACCACACCTGCAGGCTTTAATTTACTTTTATTAGCTACGACTGCAAAGTTAGCACCATCACAACCACATGAAATATTCCAATAAAGGCTCCACAACATGACTGAAGATGGGTTTTAATTCTGTGTGGAAGTTGAAATGAGGTGGGAGACAGAGAAGGGGTGTCGAGCACTAATAACAGGATATTAGGGGAGTCGTGCGTCATGCCTCTTCAAAATCTATTTATTTGTTAAAAAAAATATATATTTTTTTTGCCTGTAAATGAATAGTGTCTGGTTTGTGTTAGAATTGAAATGCAAATATGCAATATTATAAATATACATATAACATAAATATGCAATATCGTATGTGCTTTAGTCAAATTAATTATCTCCACTTAAATTAGCATTTAAATTCACATGTTAAGGGGTTAAATTAAATTATTTTTAATTAAATTTTAATTATATTTATTGAGATGATTCTATATTGTTGTCATTTTTATTGTATTGTTTAAAGTAATTAACGTCGTTGTTATTGCTCTTATAACTTAACATTTTCATTATGAGTAGGAGCTCTAAAAAGTAATCTCCCCTTGGGGTCAATGAAGTGATTTTGATTATATATTTAAACAAAATAAATGTAGGATATATATATATATAAAAAAAAAAAAACCTGCAACAACACTGCTCTACATTTTTTTTCGAAAGTATCTTCAGATGTTAATGTCTTAAATCTTTCATAGTTTTATAAGATGAATCAGAAAAATTACTTTAGTGCTCGTTAGCTCATATTTTTAATATATATGATGGTGTGTTATTCCACATGTATGCTGGTTTATGTACATTTATACAATGGATTAGTAAATATCCCATGAGAAAGAACCTGTAAAGTGAATGGATCATAGGCTGTTAGCTTGCTAGTTAGCGTTAGCAACCATTAGCTCATTAGGTAATGGCTAATCAACTTCTATTTCCAAATCATTTGGAATGGTACTTTAAATCAAGAACTATAAATGTTTTAAACATGTTTCAGCATTTAATAAATATCACATTCACATTTATCACATTTTAATCACTAAGCTATGATTAGCAACATGTGAATGAGATATATGGTGGTTTATGTACATGTATACAATTGATTAGTAAATATTCCACTAGAAAGAACTTGTAAAATGAATGGATCATAATGTGCAGACAGTGTTTTGAAGTAGATCTGACACCAATATTCCTTTTAACTAAAATATATTCTCTTGTTCATTCCAATAATTTCACATGTTGGGCCCAGAGTTATGTTGGAAACTTGAGCCAACCAGCATTTAAGACTTGAGTTTTCTTTATCAATAATGTTTTACTTCTTTGAATGCTGTTGTTATTGTTGTTGTACAAAGAAATTTCCCAATTGTGGGATCAATAAAGGACTGTTATGTTCTTTTCTGTTATATTCTGTTCTGTTCTATTCTATTCTGTTCTGTTCTATTTTATTGTGTTCTGTTCTGTTGTGTTTTATTGTGTTCTATTGTGTTCTATTTTATTGTGTTCTATTCTGTTCTATTTTATTGTGTTCTGTTCTGTTTTATTGTGTTCTGTTCTGTTCTGTTTTATTGTGTTCTATTCGGTTCTATTTTATTGTGTTCTGTTCTGTTTTATTGTGTTCTGTTCTATTTTATTGTGTTCTATTCTGTTCTGTTTTATTGTGTTCTGTTCTATTTTATTGTGTTCTGTTCTGTTCTATTTTATTGTGTTCTATTCTGTTCTGTTCTGTTCAGGGGAGTCACACTGGGTCTTTCTGGGTTAAGCTTCTCACAGAGTTTTAAGACTTTAGTCAGTGTTGAACTGACACAGGGCAGGGTGGGGGGTGGGTGGAGGGCTGGTGGAGCCGCTCTGTCAGAATGCATTTGGTGTGTTTTGTGGGCTGTGTGATAGTGACGTCCAGTCCGGCACACCTCAACAAATCCACAGCTTTTCTCCCAGACAGACTAGTGTGTGAGGCGGTTGGCGGTTTGCCCTGGGCTGATGAGGTGTCATCAAGGGAGTCTGTGTGTGTGTAGCTCAGCACCTGCAAATGTGCACATGTACAACACCGCTAACATTCCACTGGGAGGAAAGACCCACTGCACCCACAGGAAGAACACACTCCCAAATATATACTGTACGAGCGTCACCGCAAAGTGTCAAAAACGTATGACAGGGTGGGAGATGACACAGTCCTGACGAGGGAAAATGGTTGGTTGGTTGGTTGGTTAGGAAATCACACCTATACAGACTCCACAAGGCACATACGCTGTTTGCCTGGTGTTTATTAGTGTAACCATGACAACCAAGATCCTCTAACCATCACGAAATTCTCACATCAGCTCAAAATGGGATCTGTCTTCTAAAACCTTTCTAAACTATAACATTGCATTTTCATGCGTAGCTTCTTAATCCCAGTTACCCTGAACATACCTGAGACAGTCACAGCTCCATCTGCGTTACCATGGCAACACCACACAGCCTTTATAGCAATGTACACATTTTACACCTGTACATGCAGATTATTTCTTGGAAGTTGTTATTGATGGGAAGGACTTAAAGCTACAATCCTTGTATGAAAGGTACTATACAAATATAGTTGATTATTATTATGATTATTATTATTATTATTTATTTTTCACAGCCAATATTAGTTCTGTTACATACAGTCTAACATGATATCAAGTTTGCATGATTAGTAAAATAATATAAAAGGATAAAAACACATAAATGTCAACTAAAACGTGACAAAAGTAAAATTCTGTGATGAATATGTTTTTTTTTTACTCAAATTTCCCACCAAATATAGAAAAATACACTAAGAAACACAAAAAATGCAGAGGAAAAAAACACTTAAGAAAAAATAACTGCAATGTGAACAATATTTCACTTGAGTTTGTCATTTATACATGTGCATCACAACTTACAGATCACAGTAGAGCTACAAATGGACACTACATTGAGTAAAAGGCAGAATATTGATACAATTTTACATACATTTCAGTTTATTATATAATATTATATTCTAAGGCTTTTTGCTGAACACTTTTTGCACTAAAATAAAAAAAGGAAACATTGTGGCTTTCATTATTTCTAGGTTATTATGATGATATATTACTGGTCCCATCCACTTTTAATTGAATTAACCTGAACTTCTTTAATTGTTAATACCTTGAGAAGAACCATCCACTGTTCATCTGGTGTTCATTAGTGTAACCATGACAACCAAGATCCTCTAACCATCACGAAATTCTCACATCAGCTCAAAATGGGATCTGTCTTCTAAAACCTTTCTAAACTATAACATTGCATTTTCATGCGTAGCTTCTTAAACCCAGTTACCCTGAACATACCTGAGACAGTCACAGCTCCATCTGCGTTACCATGGCAACACTACAGAACCCTTGTAGCAATGTACATATTTTATGCCTGTACATGCTGAGACGAGAAGAACTTTTCAGTGAAATATAAGAAGTGTTTTTTAGACAACAGGGCTCATTTCAATCCTTTATAAACTTTATAAATCATAGGATGAAATTGTATAAATAATGTCAACTACAAATTTTTCTATTTAGTGAAAGAAATGAAGTTTTTTTTTGGTTTGTTTGGACTCAAAATGTCCCACAAAAATACACAAAACATGCAGAGGAAAAAAAAAAAAGGTGTTGAAATCCACTAAGCAAAAGAAGAAAAAAAAAAAAAAAACATGAGAAATTCAAAACATCTTCTAAATTACAAGGGAAAAAAACACCAAAAAATTTGCTGAAATATCCAACACATAGAGGAAAATATAAATATATATTTATCCAACACCTTCAGTTTCAACAAAATGACTGTAAACAATTATTACATATAATTCCGTTAACATTTTTAATCCGATTAATCATGATGGCGGATTAAACCAGATTAATGCATTCATTTAAACAGACCTATTAAGAACATTACTAGAACCTACAGAACCTTCTCCAGTTTGATACGAGTTAAGATTTTGAACAGGTATAAACGATGACTTCCAAATAACGTCTTTATCCTGTTATTAGTCTTTTTCAGCACGTGTAAAAAAACATGATGATGAATTGACTTCATGAAGGAGTAGATATTTTTATTTAACACAGTATGAGTCCTGCAAAAGTGTTCTGTGCAGAACCCAGGGACCCTTAGACTGAGTGAAAAAATACTGCAGGTAAGCGATGAAGCAGATTAAGTGTGACTATCACAACCCACTGGATGAATAAGATAAAATATTGTCTCAATTTAACAGTGTTGTTGGTTTGAATGCATACATCTCTCAAACAGCCCCTTAGAGTCCAATGGTGTTAGGATGTAGAGCAAAAAATGTTTGTTGTTCAGTGATATTTACTGTGATAATATTTTGAGAGAGAGAGAGAGAGAGAGAGAGAGAGAGAGAGAGAGAGGAAATGTCTGTTTTTCCTCATCTCTTATGATTTTGGTGACTGTGACCTTTGACCTACAGTCATCAAAATTGAATGGGATTTATTCTGGACCAACTCACACCTTTTCTTGAAAATATCGTGGAAATTATTCACTTTAAAATTTTACATTGTGGTAAATGGAGAAAACATTTCAAAGTGATCCAGAATCCAGGATCTCTTCTGGATCACTACCAAAATCTAACCATTTTCACATCTCCCCATTACCAACCTACCCTCAAAATCTGTCCATAATTTTTTTAGTTATCTCGCTAACTAACAAACAGACAAACAAACTCATAACCTCCTTGGTAATACTGTCATCTATGAACCAGGCTGGTAAAAATATTACAGCAGACATCTCTTAAACAGACCCTTTAGAGTCAAACTATAATAGGTTGTATAGCCAAAAAAAAAAAAAACATTTGTTGTTTCGTTAAATTTGCTGTGATAATATTGTGATAAAGGCAACAAAGTCGACGTCTAACTAAATGTTTCTGCTGACGACTCTCAGCGCTCATCCTCCTTTTGCTGATGGCATTTATTTTAATTCATCACAAAGAAACAGCGTCTCCTTATAGAGCCAATTAATCAGGGGGAATTCATCCAGACTGAAAGCATTTGTTAGTGTTGCATCTGCTTTCCTGGTGCACAAAGAAATATTTACATCCACATGTTAAATGCAAAGGACGTTGCACAAATGGATGGATGTGTGAGCAGTACTGTGCATTCTCAAGGTGATCTATCACGCTGCTTATCCTTCTTGTCAAATCTGCTGAACTTGCTGTTTGTGTTTTTTCAAAGCGTCCTCAAACAGAGCTGAGGGTTTTCATACTGGAAGGAGAAAATAAACAACTCCAAGACTAAACCAATCAGGGATTTTTAGTCTATTTTTATGCATATCCATTTGTTTAATGACTACTTTTTTTGGGCCATGTTATTGTGGAGGAGTGTCATAAACGGATGTTTTTTTTTCCCCTCAGCAAATTCAATCGCAGCAGGAGGTTTATTGTAATCACTGTCAGTACAGCATGTTTTTATCCACAATTTGTACATTGCCCAGGGGTGGAAGTATTACAAGGTTGTTGATATAAATGTAATACAACTATAGATGAGGATTTTAGGAAATCTAACAACTCCAGAATCATGTCAGTGGGGTGCCGTTAATAAATCAGTGTGATTTTATTTCGCATTTGAGATGAGCTTGTGTGGAGCGAGAGTCGTTATTATTGGTTTTCAGAATGAAAGGTTCTTTATTTTTGGTGAAAAATGATGTTTTTTTTCAGTCACATTTACAAACCTTTTAAACCAAGGGTCCCCAAACTTTTTCCTGTGAGGGCCACATAACTTTTCTCTTCTCTGATGAGGGGCCGGGGTCTGTAACAGAAAAAGTGTGATGATTGCCGGAGTCCCTAAATGTAAAAATGTAATGTTTTCCAGAAAGTCACAATCAAATAACCCTCTCTGGGTTCTTCACAGAAAAAAAGCCCATTGAACATAAACATCTTCGTCTTAACAGCTAGTTCAGCTTAGGGTACGTTCACACCACTAGTTCTTTCACACCAACGAAAACGAACCGAACCAAGAGCTTTTGGTTCGAATGGGTTGTTTACTGCGCACCAACTCATATTGGTGTGAAAGCACCCTTAGTTGTCACAGCAGAATCTTTGACTTAAATGAATCATAAAAATAAGTTGTTAATCACAAATTGTGATATATTATAATTGTCACATTTTATCTTCCAATTTAGATTTTTTTTTCAATCTCATAATTATGTTTTTTTTTTAATTTCCTACTTATGACTTTTGAATTTTTCCTAAATGTCCTGTCCATACCCACTACACTGAGGACCATGACCCAATAAAACACATCATCTACACAGTAACTACATTTTAAAGGGATTAGTTTTGGATATTTTTGAAGATTTTCTGTTGGGTTTTTTTTGCATATGTATGATTTCAGCCATAGAAAAAATCCAGGGTGACTTTTGTGAAAGTTCCCAAATAACTTGTTGCACACCATTAACATTTCTAGCAATGATTTATCACCATGTATCATATTGTTTTCTATATTTAACATTTTTTTCCAATTAAAATCTGATGTTTTCCCTAAATTTAATTTACTGATCATGTACTTAAATCATTGTGAGGATTATTGTATCAAAAACAAGGAAAACTTCAACAAATTGATCATTAATTGAACATTCACTGTCATTGATCCAACTTTGATTGGCTTTCCTGGTGAATAAATGTTGTAGAAGATGACAGTATTTCCATGGTAATTATGGATCCTCTGAATGTCCAATAAGTCATATCTGATGACCATGAAAAGATAAATAACTGTATTTTATTTGTAATTATTGACTATGCACTGACACGAGGATCAACAGGTGTTAAACAGTTTAGATCAGTAGATTATTTGGTAACACTTTTCTAATACCTAAAGACATTTATCTTTGTTCATACTAGTGTCTTCCAAAGATAAATGTAAAATGTGATTATTTTTAACCAACAGGTGCAGTGTTTGTATATCTGCTTTACAAGTAAACAAAGAAACAGTTGTAAACACTGCACCTGTTGGTTAAAAATAGTCAATTTTACATTTACACTAGTATGAACCTTTACAAGACATTAACAAATAGGTAACAAATGGTTAATACATAATGAACAACCCATTTATAAATGGGTAATAAATGGATAATACATAGTCAATTGTGTGTAGATATTGTAAAGTGTTAACAATTATTTTTGTCGCCAATGGCTGTTTGGGTCTTTATGGGTTAAGTAAACAGCTGTATTTCTACTTAATTACAGAATGTGAGTACTTTTACCACCTCTGCTCATCACTGTGTCATGGACATGTATGAGGAAGTATTGGTAAACTCTGTTGTTGGACCTCAAGTCATTTTTTTACCCTCCAAAAAGAGCTGGAAACAAAGCAATCCGGACATTTTTCTCATATAGAACCAACACACAATGTATTTAATAACAATGGAGAACACAGCAATATTAATGGACACTGTGCCACGAGGACCGAATTTGAGAACCACTGTTCTAACCTGAAGTAGAGACAAAACAAGCTGACAACTCAACTCCTAAATTCCTAACCATACATGGAGTCAAGATTATATAATAGTAATGACAGTGTCCTGAATAATAAATGCTGGTGACCTTATTCGGCTGTCATCTGAAATGCAGCTCTGAGTATTTTGCTATTTTGTGCTTTTATGCACAACCTCAGAGCAAAAATGGATACAAAAAAAATTTCTTCCAGGATTCCTTGATTTGTACATACACTGTAAACACAAAGGAACTCATCTGAAATGCAATGACATGTATTTTGTTATGTAGAAGCTGCAGAAATATCACTGTAAATAATTATAGATGTGATAAAACATAGTTATTACACACTATCCAGCCATAAATGATATAAGTGGAGGTTTAGAATATAGTCGCTGAAGGTCTGTTATACAGCTTCACCATACTCCTGCACTTCTAAAGGCATTCATCAGTCGCTCACATTCAGAGCTTTCTGCTTTCAGTTCCCCAACCACACTTGAGTAGCTTTCTTTCATTGTTCCGTTGCAGAAAAACCTTCCTTTGGAGCTTTTTAATAACCAGTTTTAATCACAGATTTAGATTAATAGTTTATAACACCCGAGGTAAGTCTTGGTTGTGGTCTAAAACATCTGTCAAAAGTCCGGTTTCTAAAGATAATTTAAAGGCTTAAAATGTAATGTGAAACTTTTTTCAATCCTTACATTTAGACTTTGGTATTGTTCAGAAATTAATTTTATAACACCTGTATGAAAATGGCTACGATCCATCAACCCTATCTTAGTAAAATTAGATTAAAGGTGTCATTCTGCTGAAAAAACTTTCCCACGCTCCTTTTGGAATCGCCTCCATTGGCTGGAGACCGCATTCGAAAAAGCTGAAAAAGCTGGTTGATCTGACGTCAGATGGACTTTAGTGTCACCCATGTGATGTTAAACCTGTCCCCCATTGCAGCGAATCTGAAGTAGCATTAGCATCTACGAGGGAAGACGGTGCCACAGTAGCTGCTGCACAAACTTGAAAAAAAAATGGCGGATCAAACTGGTTCATGTGCTCTTTGTGGAAATAAAGCCTCATTTGTTTTCCCCCTGCATGTTTCCAGAACAAACAATTACACAAAAACTATTTGATTGCTACTCTGGTAGAGGTAAACACATACAGAGAGTGAAAGGGGAGGGGGGAGTGTTCCTTCACGCATTCTGAGCCAATCAGAGATGCCTCGTTACCGCGTCCTGAACATGCATAAGGAAGTACCAGTGAACTCTGTTGTTGGACCTCAAATCATTTTTCTACCGTGCAAAAACAGCTGGTAACAAAACAATCTGGACGTTTTTTAAAATAGAACCAACACACAATGTATTCAATAAGTAATATTAATGAAATAATCATGGAATGACAGCTTTAAAAGGTGCTGATTTTACAGGAAATTGAGTTATTCCTTTCCCGCAAGGGATACGTCATGGGAGATAAACTCCTCCCATAATATAATGGCGGATGTGCTGAAGTCTACGTTGTGGGAATATGAGTAGAAATTGAAGTAGTTGCAAGAGAGATATATTGAGTATTTTAAGAGTCAAAATGGTGAATTATTGTGTTTGTGTTGGTTGTTTGAACTGCAGCCTGTCAGTATGTCATATTCATCAATTTCCTAGTAGAGAAAGTAAGAACTTGTTTTGTAACTTATCAGGACCTCTCTGCGTTTTGTGCAGACGAAGGCAGTGGACTTCACAGCTGCATCTGTCATGTCCATTTGTGGATGTAATTTTACTCTGTAGTGTTATCATGCTGTGGATGTGATGAAATACATGATGGTTTGATATAGATTATGTACTAGTATTCGGTAAGACATTTATGATGTTTTCTTTTCGCTATCATGGCTGCTGCGACAGCCTACCACCATAGGAACAGAGCAACTAACCATGTTTAAAGTATCTGTAAAGTAATAAGGGTTGTTACAGCATAGTATGAACAATATAGACTGTTAATCTATTGAGTGTATGAAGACATTAACCATGTTTCGTTGTGCAAATCTGACGGCTAGAAACTGCTCAGGTGCTGCAATAACTGCATGGGCATCACAGCAACACAATGATGCATTTTTCGTTTAGTAAGACAAAATGTTGTTGTCCCTAAAAAAGAACAGCTACATAGGTGTTTACTGAAAAAACAAACCCCTCAGACCTGGAAACACTGGAGCTGAAGTTCCTCCTGGTGTGTAAATGTCTGCCTCAGGTGCTGTTAAAGTAAAAAAAAAAGAAAACACTTTATTAAAAAATTAACCTGAAAATTATCCCGTTGGTATTAAATACCATTTTTATGAATCGCAATAATGATAATTATAAGGTAAGTCAGTGAGACCAATTTCTTTCTTTTTTCTCCTAATATTGTGTCCAGGTTTTTTTTGTTCATTAATGCCATTCATTTATGTACAGCACAGAGTGAAACAAGACTCCTTACTGTCATAATACTGTTCCCACATTTTACACTTTGAATACATTTAAATATTTTTTCTGACCACATTACATGCTACAAAAATGTGGTGACTCATGACTGGGTCCAGGATGGCAGATTTAAGTGTGCAAATGACACAAAATGGAAAGACAAGTGTTATTTTACAAATATCCCCTCAACTAATGAATAATTTCTTGCACAGAAAGCTAGTCAAGAATAATAACCGAGTGTAATGGATGGATATGACATCACATAGAAATTAAATTCTGGATGATGGATGACAATGACATCCACCCACTCTCCTCCTTGAGTCGCAATGAAAATTACTGTTATCACTACAATAGAAATATATAGAAGTAGGTTGTTAACGACTTCAGAGCAGAGATATTAAAGACTATCCTCAGTTCCTGTTCTTCTTCTTGCTCAGTTCTTTCAGCCTCTCATTGCCAAACACTGACAGGCTCTTATTGTGTGACTGAGCACTTTCCAGTATGTGATGCCAATCCGAGGCGCAATCAAGGTCTGGTTTCAACCAACACTTGTAACTGCGTCTTCCCTCAATCTAATCTCCCTAGTGCATTGCTCTGAACCAAAATAATAATAATTATAATAAGGTAGTCGGAGTCAGCAGATCTCAGCCAAGGCTTGATATGACATCATATGACGTCAAAATATGCCATCGGTGTTGACCCATCTGACGTCCAATTGTGAGACAATGCAAAAAAAACATGAGCTTCTATCTTGTCTGAATCCTGAGATATTAGTGCTGATGTGTTTTAGATGTTGACCTTTGACCTTCATTGCTCAAAATCTAATGGGTTCGTCCTTGACCCATTATCTATCATTCCTGGAAGTTTCATCAAAAACCGTTCAAAACATTTTGCGTAATCCTGCTGACAGACAAACGGACAGAACTTTAATACCTCCTTGGTGGAGGTAATAAAAACTCAGCCTATGTGGTCATCTCCGACGGCTAAAAGTATACAACCGAAATGTGATGCTTCCAGTCAAAAATTTGGCCAATTTGAAAGTCGGCCATGTTTAAAGTTTTGACCTTCAAAATCGAATCGGTTCATGTACCTTTCCTAGAACATTAGCACACCAAATTCGGGACAAATCTGTCTTGGTCTTCAAAAGTTATCGTGTTAACAAAGACATTACGTGGCAGCAAACATGTTGTTGGCACATGCAAAACCATTACAATGCTCGACATTTCTGGAATATAATTACCACCTGACAGTGAGAGGACATCGTGTCATGTACTCGAACCACCATTTTTTAAAGGCATACACTCCTATACGTCTGAAAATGACCTCTTAATTACAAACTCATCACTGCCATTCCCAATATTTGATCTAAAATGGAAATGATAACTTTTGGTCGCACACACGTGTAGGTGATTTTCACCTAGTTTGGTGTAAATTGGATGTAAACTCTAGGAGAAGATGATGAACTTATGAGGGGTGGTATTTTAGAGGTCCACACTTCCATCCAATATGGCCAGCTTCCTGTTGAGCTTAGGGCGGGGCTATAATGGAATTTTGTACTTGTCCTACCATGGGCTATACTAAACCAAAAAGGCAGTACCTGCATTTTTTTGGGCAACATTCAAATCATTCTTTGTCATGTAATGAAATATCTCATCTCAAATGTCTGTCGTTTTGGAGAAAATTGGTGGGTATTTGTAAAGTAGCTGGAAAAAGTACTAGTAAAACAAAACAAAAAGGCAGTAAAGACCATTACTTTGTTCTTATCGATGTCCATTTAGGACCCTGCTCCAATAGTTTACAGTCAATCACTGCATTAGACTGAAATAGATTATGGAATTACCACATTTCCCGCACTTGAAGGTACATTGGACTATTAAGCGCACTGTTTCGATTTTGAGGCGGGGCGTGGCCAAGTTGTTTTATCACTTAAAATAAATCCATTTTAAAAGGTAAAATATACATACAAATAAAAAGAATTGCAGGACCTGCGATGTGACTATAGCACGCATGTACATTGCAATGTCGATCTCCCAATGCTTTTATTGTGCAGCTCTATCTCGAGGTGATGTTTTTTTTTTTCCCTTTATATCCAGTCCTACTCCTTATCAACACATTTGTTCCTTGAACCTTCAGAATAAAAGTCATCAGGCTTGTGAATGTACCATTTGAGTCATCAATATGAAAAATGGCCACACTAGTAGTTTAATTTTGCAATTATGGACGTGGTGTTACATCACAGTTGAATTAATTCACACTAATAACTACATTCATCTGGGACCATAGGCATTAGATGTTTTGGCAGGTTATCACTACAAACAACACATCTCGTACCATGTGGTTAAAATTGGTCTACGTTTCATCGATTGCTCTTTTTTTTCCCTGGGCTGTAATTGCAATGCCACTGAATACTCGGCAGCAGCACACAGAGAGAATAATTGAGACTACCTGTCGGTTCTGATACATGCGCATGACTATCATACAGAACACCCCGCTTTACAGTTTTCACTTTGAGATATGAATGTTTAAACCAAAGCGAAGCATCACAGCCTACATTCCTGAGGTGGATTTATGTGTATTTAAATCAAACTCCCGAATCTGTCTTGTGGCTGCGATGCATTTACTCCTCTCACTTTCAGCGTATTTATCACTGTATAATTCATCGCGGCAAATGCTCCTCGAACTGAAGCTTTGTTCCTTGGTTTTGCTTGACACTCATGGCTCAAAGTGACTGTCGTATTTTATAGAAATGCATCAAAAAAGCATTAAATTAAGTAAAATCCTAGTCCTAAATCCGCTCTCACGACACAAGAGTCAGTGGATTTAGAACTACGTGATGTGATGTGTCTTTCTGTTAATGTTGTAATGATGGATTGATAGATCGGCCTGATATTTACTGTTTGAGTATAAGCCGTACCAGCCAAAAAATGTATGACAAAGGGGGAAAAAACACATATAAGTCATTATTTGATAAAAACCAACACCAAGAACAGACATTTCATCTTGAAAGCCAATTTAAAATACAAATAGAATAGAGAGGCATGTGTATTTGTATAGCACATTTCATGTACAGGACAATTCAAGGTGCTTTACATAAAACATAGAAGAAAATTAAAATGATTAAGATGCATAAAAATGAGAGACATAAAAACTATTGAGAATCTAACTAAAAGCTCCAGTGAACAGTAATGTTTTCAGGCCTGATTTAAATGAACTGTCAGTTTTTCTCAGACCTCAGGTATTCAGGTAGTTTGTTCCGCAGGTGAGAAGCAGAGCAAATGAATGATGTTTCACTTTGTTTGTTTCTGATTTTGTGAACACACAGTAAACCTGGTCCTGATGACCTATGACCTCAGGGCTCTGGATGCTTCATAGGGAACCAGCAGGTCTAGGATGTATTTTTGGGTCCAAGGTTGTTTAGTGCTTCATAGACCAGGAGTATATTCTGTCCTTTGACCCACAGGAAGACAATGTAATGATTTGAGGACCGGTGTGATGTGGTCCAGTTTTGGATCTGCCTGATTGATTTTTTTTTTTTTTGTTTAGACCAGTGAAGACACCATTACAATAATCCAACTTTCCGAAAATGAATGAATGAATGAGTTTTTCTGTGTCTGGTTTGGACAGAAAACCATTGATTCGAGCGATGTTCTTGAGGTGGTAAAAGCTTTTAAAGAAGTAGAATAAGTGTACGGTATGCTAACATAACAGATTCAGCAAAGGAACTGATATACCTCCAGCTCATACCTCCTTGGCGGAGGAAATAAACCAAACCATTACCTTGTTAGGAGCCAGAACCTGACCATATTTGGACAAAAGGGATGGTACTGCAGGAGCTTGAAGGGTCAGAGGTCAGCTAATGCTAAGTACTAGCTTACAAAGTCAGGAAAATGTAAATTTCATCACCATTCCATATGAAATATATTTTATATGTTGTTAGTGGAACCTGTTAACCACAGCTACAGTTGGAGAGAAAAAAAATAGTTCTGTTAAATAAAGGGAAACTGATTGACAGGTCTTTGTGACAGCTCACTCATCTGCTGCCTTTGACTTCCAAAGTCCAACACAGTAGACATTAAACACTCTATTTGACCTGAGATCTAATTAATGGATGACACATTTGTAGATGGACCACCCGGACACTTTCTATTGGGTTCAAATAAAACAGATGACATCAGCATGATTCATGAGGGGGAAAATATATATATAAAAAAATGGAATTATTATTGACATATAAGTTTTAGATAGAAGTTCAATACAACTGTTTGGGCACCAGGGCTTTTGGAAACCAAACCTAGTGGCCTTCAGTGGTAGAAATAAATTTACAAATATCCAAATTAAAAATACAAATATAAAACCGTTAGCTTAGCCACATTATCCCTGTTCATTACATGTATAGGTCTAGGAACGCTTCATAGTCATGGGAGGCGGGGCTAAAAGTTTGTCTATTAAATCCTCTGTATGCAATAGCATGGTACTACAACCAATCAGTGTAATCTTTAAGATGACGTAGTTAGACGCCTGAAAGTTCATGGAGGAGTCTGGAGAAAGTTAGGAATGACTAAAGAAAATGGTGGATTATGGAGCTTAACGACTGTTGTCGCTTCTGTAAAACTAATCTAAAATTGCTGATGTTTTCTCACATTCTTCACTCATCTTTCATAAAAGGAAATAGCGACCCATATATTAAGTGTCCTACTAAATGTATATTAACGTATATGAGTCCATATACTATCATACAGTATAAGTCTTAATATACGGAAAGTGGCAGTTACTTATGTATTTTTTAACTATATTGTAATATATTATACATTATATTACACCTTCATAATTCATTATTGCTGCTTTGTTATTTGAATTGTATCAATTTTATTTTCTACATGTTTGAAAAATAAAGATTTCAAACAGTCAAACACATGTGCGGTGGTTGTGCCCTGCGGTTAAAGCTGCACATGTGCAGTATTTGATGGAACCTAATGATGGGTGGTCAGAGCCTTGGAATCTGCAGCCATGTGTGACAGCTCTTCCTCCTCGTCCATCCTTCCCTGTTGCATATTTCATACTCTCTCACCTTTCAGTTGTTATGGAGACTCCAAATGTCACTGATTTCTATCATCTGAAGCCCCAAAGCCCTCGTATGGACATTAACGGAGGGAGCGAAAAAAAAAAAAAAAAAAAAAATCTTGCACTTTTCCAGCTACAGTGCTACACAAAACACACCCGTGGGTGCAGTGCACAGCGTTTATGATCTATATCACAATTAGAAATCAAAGGTCTCCCTTGCTGAAAAATGTCAGTTGGGTTTGAAAGAGTTCAGGTCTTTTTCTCTTCCTGTTTGGGACTAGATGGAGAAAAGGGTAAATGGTAATCATTCTTTCAAACTGTTCTTGACATCTTTCTTGACCTCTTGTGTTTTGGCAGAAACTACGCTTGTCATTTAAGGCGGTGGTTTTCAAATAGTGAGGTGGGCCTCCCCTGGGGATGGATGGGGGGGCTAGAGGAGTTCAGGGGAGGCGTGGCATGATAGATAAGAAACCTGAATAAAAAAGAAAAAAACATGTAAATATGTGGTTGGGTAACTACAGTATATGTGGTTAGTGTTAGAATCTGGAACAATTCTATAAACATCTTGTGCGTTTGAAAACAAAACAAAAACACACACACACACAAACACACACACACACACACACACACCTATACATACTCATCCACATATAATAAATAAAATTCTAAATGAAAATGAACATGCTCGAAAAGGAGTATGTTCGAATGTTGAAAGAAATGTTAACTAGAAAGAAGCACTCGGAGAGCATAGACTCCACCAAGGCAGATCAACCCCCCCAAACACACACACATACACACTTACTCATGCATATGTCTTATGAGGACCAAGTTTGTCTTCAAGTAGGGATTGGGTAGTTAGTGTCAACTTTTTTTTTTCCCCCATAAAATAATTATACACATTTTAAATTTCATTAAATTCAAAAATAAAATGAATGAGTAAATACAATAACAATAATTAAAAAAGAAATACATACATAAAAATAAATTAAATAATTATTATTTTTTTAAAAATGTAATTATGTACATTTAAAAAATGAATGAATAAATAAAAAAGCTATTTAAAAAATAAAAATGAAATTTATATTTAAAATAATAATGAATAAATATTTTTTTTTAAAAAAGAAACATGTATACTTTGTTTTTTGCTTTTAAAGTAAACATATCTTCAAACCTTGGAAAAATACATGTTTCTCTTTGCTACTGTTTCCCTCATGATTTATGGGGACTTCCATAAAAAAAAAAAAAATACAAAAAAAATATTTATTTATAGAACCACATCATTTCTATTTTACTAATGGGGACATTTATTTATATTTAACCCTTGAATTTTGGTCCCTATAGTTCCAGAGGTCCCCATGATGTGACTGTCTAACTATATCAATGTCCCCATAATGATGGGAATACACACACACACACTGACCACAACCAAACAGGAGTTTTTCTGTTCTTTTAGGCGAGGCTCACTATCCCGCGATTTGAAAACCCCCTCATTTTAAGGCAAGTATTTTCTTTTTATTTTTTTAACCGCATCTTTGACTCCTGTGAAATTCTAAAAATAACCCCCCCTGCATCACAGCATTGTTCAGTTTAGTTGAAATTTCAGTCTAATTACAAACGACTCAGAAAGTAAGATGCCAAAAAACAAAGTACTAATTAAAGAATAGATGACAAGTTTACACTGAGAGCCGGTCACTGGCGTCTTATTAATAATTCAGTGCAATAATAGTTTGTGTTTTGTCCCTTTAAACTAATGTCACTGCTGTCATTGTTTCCCACAGTGCAACATTAGCCAAGTTTATTAGTTTGAATATTTAGTTTATTTTCAGAGGCTTGGAAGTAATTGGACGACTGATGGGTACAGGTTCATGTCCAGATGTGTCCTGTTCCCTGGGTCCATTTTTATTTATTTTTTTAAATTTTTTTCAAATGAAGCAGCGAAGAGTGGATTCGATTTCACACTGGAAAACAATACTACCGTCCAAAGCAAAAAGGCAGTAACTGCATTTTTTGGCGAAAAATTTGTTGTATTTTTTGCAACATTCAAATCATTCTTTGTCATGTGATAAAATATTTCATTTCAAATGTCTGTCGTTTTGGAGAAAATTGGTGGGTGTTTGTACAGTAACTTCAAAAACTAAAAAGCCAGTAAAGACCATTACTGTGTTCTTACCAATGTCTATTTAGGATCCTGCACTGATAGTTTACAGTCAATCACTGTATTAGATTGAAACAGATTATGGAATTACTGTATTTACTGCATTATAAAGTGCACTGTCAACGAATGGTTTTTATGAAGGTTTTTCATATATAAGGTGCATTAAGTGAAGTCAAAACCATGAGATAAAAAGCCATACTTATAAGATGAAAGTCTGAAATTATGAAATAAACAGCCTAAATTATGAGATAAAAAGTCAAAACTATGAGATAAAGTCAAAATTATGAGAAAAAAAGGCAAAATTATAAGATAAAAAGTCAAAACTATGAGATAAAAAGTCTAAATTATGGGATAAAAAAGCATGTTTGACACCTCTTATGTATCTGGTCATGTACGGACCAATCCTCGTCTAAATACTAACAAACCTGACTTTCTGTAAGTATCCAAACCAACCCTTTTAGCCTTTTTTTTTTTTTCAAATTTGTATCATCGATGAAGCGAAACCTCACGATGCTGGTTCCCTGGAGTGTTCAAAACCAAAAATCCCTCCTTTAGAGGATTAACGTCAGACAATCGTCCATTTCATCCTCTACTGCTGCTCTATAAATAAGACACAACCACTAAAATACTGGCATTATTAGATGACATTGTTCTTTGTGTCTCACCCAGATGAGACAGTGGAAGTCTCAGCATGTCCAGGCTAAATATGGCTCTGACTGTCAAACCAGTCTAGTCGGCTCCCACTAATGCCTGCTTTACATGGAACATGGAACAGATACCCATGACAACCCTCCGCTCAAGCTAACACCATGCGTCGTATTTAATCATCTCATATTATCAACCTCAAAAGATTTTGGTGTCGGGTTTCAAAGGAATTTTTCTGTCGTAAGTGGTTTTCATTCATTCATTTTATTTTATTTGGTGGTGTCAAACATGCGGCCCGGGGGCCAAATCCGGCCCTCCAAAGGGTCCAGTCTGGCCCCTGGTATGAATTAGTGAAATGCAAAACTGAGAGAGAAAATGACACGATACGCATGGACAAAGGAGGAGATGGAGAAAGACATAACTGCCATTTTAGACGGAAAACAGCAGAGAAACGAGAGACGTGGAAAGGTTCGTCTTCCTGCAGTGAAATGAGTTATGACGC
Organism: Siphamia tubifer; assembly: GCA_020466265.1. NCBI lineage: Eukaryota > Metazoa > Chordata > Actinopteri > Kurtiformes > Apogonidae > Siphamia > Siphamia tubifer. The sequence continues at coordinate 9,963,986 of CM035792.1, read as the reverse complement.
TCCTGCCTAGAACAAGCACAAATATACTTTTGTCGACATTTTAGGAACATCACTATTGTTTTGCGAAACACAACTAGAGAATGATAATAATAATAATAATATAATAATAAATGGTCTACACTTATATAGTTCTTTTCCACCTTCATGGTGTTCAATGCACTTTACATTAGCTTCACATTCACCCATTCACACACACTCATACACCAGTAGGTGTCTAAGGTCTAAGGTCAGTCCTACTGGGGTCCTCAGTTCAGTGTCTTGCCCAAGGACACTTGGACATGTGGACAACCAGAGCCAGGACGCAAACTGCCAACCTCTCAGTCATTAGGCGACCCACTCTACCAACTGAGCCACAGCCGCCCAATAATAAACTTTATTTATATAGAACCTTTCATACAAAAACTGTAGCCCAAAGTGCTTCACAATGATTAAAAATGAAAATACAATTTTAAGACAAGGGTGAAATAAGAAATACATTAAGATTTGATTGCACAAAATTATAAAAGCACAAGATAAACTGATTATATATAGATTTTAAAATTTCAATAAAATAAATAAGAAATACATTAAGATTTGATTACACAAAAAATATAAAGAATAAAGAATGGGGTCTCCCTTCCAAGGCTGATGAAAATAAAAAATATTTTTTATTTGGTTTTAAATATACTCAGTGAACTGTCTTCCCTGATGTCTTTTGGAATTGTATTCCATAACTTTGGTGCATAGTTAACAAAGGCTGCGTCCCCAGTTTTCTTTGTCATATATTTGGGAGTCACTAGTGAACCTGCGTTGGATGACCTTAGTGTTCTAGTTTGTACATAATTGATCAGTGAGTTTGAAATGTAACTGGGTCCTGTTCCATTTAAGGCTTTATAAGTGAGGAGTAGTATTTTAAAATCAATTCTGAAGGTTCCCAGTAGCCAGTGCAGGGAAACCAACACTGCAGTAATGTGCTTTATCTTCTTGGTTTTGGTTCGTAACCGAGCTGCAGAATTCTGGATCAGCTGAAGTCTGTCTGTGGTGCTTTTTTGGGGAAGAGTACATTACAGTAGTCCAGTCTGCTGGAGATAAAAGCATCATATAAATCATTTTAGTTCAGGTTCCAGAACAGAACAGTTGACAGACATAAAATGACTAATTGATTTTTATCAGTTTTATCAGTAATCATGACTAATCAAAATTAATCCAAATCAAACCGATGATTAATCTGAAGAAACATTTTAATCATTTGACATCCCGAAAAAAAGTAAACGCTAAAGTGGAGATAATTAATTTGACTATAGCACATACAGTAGCTGGTATGGTATGGTGCATATTTGCGACAATAGTCATTAACGGGACATAAAAACTTCTTGGGTTTTACTATGGAATCAATGCTATAGAAGATGGGAGATGTTTCCACGGTAACTACAGTGCCTCCTAACATCCACGTGGATCATATCTCATGAGCATGAAAATATACGTATATTTACACCAATTATTTACATAATTGGTCAGATTAGTGGATCAATAGTGATTAGACAGTTAAGATCAGTAGATGCTTTTGATTCAGAGATGCAGTTTGGATCTTTACGCGTTATGAAAAGATGATTTTAACAACTACATGTGTGAGGAAATCATACCATTATATGCACTGTATCCCCGACTTGTGTTTTACCTCACCATAACAATTGCAGTGACTTATTTTTGTTTTAGTTCATGTCTTTGGTTTGTGCTGAATATTAAGCAAAACATATTTTTGTTAATGAATGTAACTGTTAGTGCAGCAATTATCCAGTTTTATCAAAGTGTATTCAATAAGGCATCTTAAAAGTATAATTCTGCCCTCAGGAAACTCACCTAATGATTATATGAACTCTAATATACTAGAAACAACACAGGGACATCTGCTGGGGATGAAGCTTTTTTGGTTTTAATTTTTAGAGGCTTAATCGTTTTAATATTTTTCTAATGACCATTTCACAGGTTTTGTTTTACTCCTCAGAAGCTGCGGTTGTTACTCATGATACCATTTATTTATATGGCATATTAAAATAAGAACATTTCAGGTCAGGGTAGGAAATTATAAAGCATTGTCAGACAGGAATTAACTGCTGGAAAACAGACTTTCTTTGTTTTTTTCGTTTTGAACCAGGAAAAAAAAATGTGTGGGTTGAAGGAAAAAAGGGGAGAAAAAATATATAAACATTTATTTATGTACATGTTATTTTGTGATTTTAATGTAATTGTTTAATGCATGACTGTCACATAAAGTCAAAGAAAAGGTGTAATAAATGATAGATAGATAGATAGATAGATAGATAGATAGATAGATAGATAGATAGATAGATAGATAGATAGATAGATAGATAGATAGATAGATAGATAGATAGATAGATAGATAGATAGATAGATAGATAGATAGATAGATAGATAGATAGATATATTTATTCAGGAACAACTCATTTCCTCTAAGTTTTCAGATATCCCACGCTATTGAATGCACCAGAGATGTTACGGCAGCCCTCTATGTTTAGAATTAGCCACTGTGTTGTTGTTACCCTCTGTTTCCCAACTCTAATTCATATACTCCTGGTTTATTACTGTGTGTAAATAACACAAGATGAAATTAATAACACAATACAGTTGGAATAGATATTAGCATAGTGTATTGTTTATCTATACATAAGTTAATGCTGTTTTACGCTTGTGTGTTGCTGTAGCTAATATGATAATAAGCTAGCTGTCATCTGGGCCTTCCGTGAGGTGATTTCTGTGTATTCCATGACTCATATTATACATCTGAGTGAGTCATACAGTCATCTATGGTCTTCACAAGCACTACATTTTTTCCCCACTCATCTTAAAATGAATAATTTAAATATGGGGGAAAAAAAAGAAATTTTTGAAGAAAAAAAAAAAAAAAATCAATTTAAAAATCGTAAAACAAAAAATCCCAATACACATGTGAACTGATTTTTTTCTCCCACCCCCAGTAACGAAGTACTTTGACATAGTTACTTCACATCTCTGCTTTTTTGCAGTGTATCACTAGGACCTAGGTCTTGACAAACACTGGAAGTTATCAATCAAATTTGAAAATCAATCATGAGACCAATGTAAGAATGGCAGGAAAAGAGTAATGTGGCCTCGTCTCTTAGAGCTGATTAAAGGCTCTGCTGTTGCTGTTGCTGCTGAGCCATAGCCTGTTGGTAAATAAAGTGTCAAAATAAAACCAACATAATGTAAATCGTGTGGGACAATTTTATGCCAGTGATGAACAGAAGTCGTTGAAGTTTGAGCGAAATCTAAAAATGCAGAAAGCATATCTGGGAGACTTTAATGTTCAAGGGTTTAACTTTGAAGATGCGCCAGTGTTTAGACACAGACTTCTTCATAGTTTTCCAAAGACAAAGCCTTAAATTGTCAAGTTGTCATGCTTGCACTCCTTGAAGTTGGAGACGTATAGTCCTTCAAAGCGGCAACAAAACCTCTGTGGCAGCCAGAATAACAATATGTCCCCTAAAGATTTATATGGTTCCACCGTCTCACTGTGAGCTCAGATGTACTTTTCAGGGTTGAGTACATTGCTGTGCAGTGTCACCAGTGTGTTTTATGGGCTGAATGCCTTGCTCAAGGGTATAAGTGAGGGGGTTTTTTTGTCTTTGGTTCTGAGCATTTGGTACTGTGGCTTTTGAACATTTTAGGCTTGAGTTTTCATTATGAGTAACACACAAAATGTGTTACTATTTTTATTTTCAATAGGATTTCTCTATTACAGTATTTTTAACCTTCTCATAATTCTGAAATTTAAAAAAAAAGTCTGAATTCTGACATGAAAAGTCAAAACCATGAGAGAAAAAAGTCAGAATCATAAGTTAAAAAAAGCCTCAATTATGATAAAAAGCCTCAATTATGATAAAAAGTCACAATTTTGCTTTTACATTTTGCAATGTAAAGGCAAAATTATGAGGTAAGAAAGTCATATTTATTGAGTAAAAAAGTGTAAATTATAGTTAGAAATGATGAATCTGACTTTTTCTACACAAATGCAACGCAAGCTTTGCCTTGGTTGGAAGGGTCGATAAGCATCTCCCTGAAATTAGTTTTTGGAACTTGGGATGTCTGGTAATGTGTCGGCAGATTAAGTTGAGTGATTTCTGCCCAATCACGTTCCCCAACTCGGCCACTTGAGGAAAAAAAACACCCAACCATTTTTTCCATACACAAAAAAAAGAATAAACATGCATTAAAATGCATTTACAGTTGTATAAGCCCTAATGGAAAATGTTTTTATCACAGTGTCACGGGAAATGTGAAAAACACTGACGACAGGTCCACTCATTCTCAGGTTTGAGAACCTCATCACATGTAACGTAGCCTAATAGGATATTAATTTCAAAATGAAAAAATAATAGGTTGGAACTGACCATAGGTTTTCGTTACACATAAGTAGAAAACATAGTCCATATTCACAACAAAAAATTACCATCAGCATCAGGTGTCATTCTTACATAAAAGATTTAAACCTCTCCAACAACAACTGGGGACGTCTGAATGTAGTGGACGTCCATCCATTCCTGGACAGCCTGGCGTGCACCTCCATGAAACTGGACAGAAGAGGGAGTCCCATTGTCTTTCAAGAGCGCAAAACTCTCTCGACGTGTGCATTGGATGTGGACAAAGACAGCAGTCAGATGGCACATAGCCTGTGTCGGTGCACTATGCTAGTTTGTTGACATGACGTCACAACATCACGTCATTATAGTGACTGAATAACTCACTCTAATCATATATTTTTTTTAAATTGAATGACCATAATACAAGTGAGCAAAGTATACTGTATTTTGTATTTGTGCTCTTTTTAAACCATAAAATAACAGTTTGTTGTGCTGTTTTAGAATAGAATAGAATAGAATGGCCTCTATTGTCATTGTACTCATGTTTCAACGAAATTGTACAGCCCCCCCCCCCATAGTGCAGATGCAGCATCAACAAAATGCTATTACGGTAGGTTATGAATAATACTTAAATAAAATATATATATATATATATATATATATATATATATATATATATATATGGTTTCTCTGGTTTAAAAGCATAAGAAGTAAGAATTTTTAAAAGTTCCCTAAGTTTCCTTATTTGTATTTAAAAGCCTTATTTTCGCAATATTAAAAACCTGCCAGATGTTGGTAAAAGTAGCCCAAAATTCATATACTCCCCTAATGCATTTTTCCCCTGTCAGATAAAATTAAAAATATTCCAATTGTGTGGAAAACCACCCAATATGGTAACATTGGTCTGGTGTATACCCTGGTACTGTACATTGACGCCACAATAAGCTCTGCTTTATTTATTCTGATATTACGTCAGTGCAGACTTCTGTCAGACCAGTGTTTATACAGAACACTGTGTAGCTCCTCTCTATGTCATTGTGTTTGACAATCCTTCTTCAACACATCTTGAGCTGACAGTTATTGTGCTGTGCAGCAGAACATTTCACAAATGTATCCAAATCAAGTGCTTTTGCTCCCTTCTCTGTACTGACATCCGACGGTCATCTGTCATGTTTGAGAGTAGGTCATTTCTTCCACACTTTAGACTTAAAAAGCTGTACTCACTGCCTGCTCAGTTTTCTCCAGAAACCAAAAACAATAACAATATTCCACAGACGTTTGACGAACGTACCGTAGTGTTTCGGAAAAAGTTGGTGTTGAACCCTAAAATGGTTCAACTCTGGCTCTTTTCATCTTGGTGAAGGATTATATTTGCTAATCACTAATAACTTAAAGCACTTGTGGTTTAATTGAAGCTGAATTAACCTTTAAAATGCAGCATATTCTCTGTGCAATCAGAAACAGTATGAGAATCTCACTAGAAACATTTACTGTGTTAAATGACAGGCCATTATGTCAAGATGGTATTTTATCTGATGCAGTGTTATCTGTGTCACAATAATTGCTTTATTTCTGCTTATCTGCATGGTCATAGCGAGTGCATGGAGGGAGAATACTTAATTATGGAAAAAAAACATGTTTAAACTAGGCCAGACAGGCGCTACACTGCAAAAATCTAAATCTTACAAAGTGTATTTTTTTTCATTTCTTGTCAGTATCTCATCATACTTAAAATAAGACAGAATCACCTAAAGAGGAAGTTGTGAGATATAATGAATGATTTTTATACAATAGATCTTTAAAATTTTACCAGGATAATTTTCACAGGCAGGGTTTTTTTTTTTAGCTTAATTCAAGTTTTTTTCATTGTTAAATTAACTCTTCATTTATGCTAAGGGTCAAACTAATGTTTTAACCCTTTATTGGTCACACTACAAACATCACAATACATTTTTTTTTTTTTGCTTTTTCCACTGCACAGGGACTATAATATAATAATAATATAATAATTATATATATATATATATATATATATATATATATATATATATATATATATATATATATATATATATATATTGTTTTTAGATGAAAAAAAAAACAAAAAACCGCATGGTCATCTGAAGAGGCATTCACTAGTGAGCAGTATCGCAGACAGCACACATTAGGTTCAAGGTTCAAGGTTCTTTATTTGTCACATGCACCGGAAATACAAAGTAAAACCATGCAGTGAAATTAAAAAGGGGAAACACTGTGCACAACTGCTAAAACAATACAATACAACACAATACAATACAACACAACACAATACAATACAGTGCAATAATAAAAGTGCAATGAGTGCAATACTGAGTACTTAAAAGATGTAAAAATGTATTAATATAAAATGAATTAAATGAATGTATAAATGAATGTATAAATAGATAAAAACAACTAGCTGTTTAAAAGCCGGACCGCATTAAGACAATTTGCTCCTTTTTTACAAACATGATGTGGACAGTATATTGTGTGGCTTGGCTTTGCACTTAATATAAAAAGTGAGGACCCGTGACAGACGTCTGGACAGTCTGGTTTTAGAGCCATGGGTCTAGCCAATATATGGACATATGTTCACCTACTGATGTTGTGCAGTTAAATTGAACAGAAAACTCTTTGCTAACATTAGCCTTTGTTTTGTTGGGGTTAAAATGTAGATGCTTGTGTCTTGTCAGTGAACTTTAATACAAGTTGGTCATTGCTGGACAAACGTGTGTCTGTATGTTTTTTTTCTTTTTTTAGCCATGTATCTGTGTTGTTGTTTTACTGACACCTAATTTAACTAAAGGATTAAAACTCAAACATTACTCGTTCGCCAATCTTACCAGCATCATTTGTGACTTGCTTCAAATTAAATATATTAAGTCTTTGTGTTTGTATCAATAGTGATTAGCATAAGCAATTAGCATTAGCAATTAGCATTAGCATTTCATGACCCTGTACTATCATCTCAGCTGTAGAATTTCCTTCAGGATCAAGTATATCTCTGTCTCTCTCTCTCTGTCTCTGTCTCTCTGTCTCTGTCTCTCTGTCTCTCTCTCAAATCAGTGTTTTTTTTAATCAAACTTGAAACATTTAAAATCCAGTTATTCGTCTTTGTCGCCACAGTTTATTTAAGTAGACAATGGTCAAACTTGTACAGATAACAAAAACACATTACTGTGTCTCAGGCAGATATGGCATGGATTTGGTTTAAGACTACGAGTCACGTTAGCGTATAGTTCCTCGTAACATCTGGAAGGTTGAGGGTTGGACTGGACTCTCGGTGGGTTTCCTCTTATTAACCCTGCCATTAAAGTGGGTTTCCATAGGTTAATTCTGTTGATGCCCCCGACCACGGAGTTGATGAAGATCTAGTGATGATCCCTGAGCTCCTTCAACAGCCGCCACCCATCCCCACCCCCCTCACTCCCCTTATCATAAAGCCATCAACATCACGAGTGACCCCCCCCCCCCCACCCCCCCACCCCCACCCCCCCACCACCACCACCACTCATTTTTCATTCTCCTCCCTCCAGGGAAAAAAGGAACCATGGCCTGTGGGTTCTCTCCATAAGACAGTTGCAGAGCTTCCATCAGGATGATGAACAGTGTCCAGTAACCCCTCCCCCACCCCCACCCTCACCGCCCACCCCTCCATCTACCCACTTCTGGACTGTAGCTTAATATCATATTTACACATGACTATTATTACTCTGCCCCCTGTGTGTTTGTCAGCAACTTTATGTAAAAAAAATCCTTGAAATTTTCACAAAAGGTTCAAGGAGGTTCAGAATAGATCCCATTACATTTCAGCAAATGTAGTAGTAGGTCAAAGGTCAAGGTCACATTCACCAAAAATATGTTTTCAAAAACAATCAGAGATGAGGCAAATCAGGAATTTCTCTATACTCAGTTTTAGATGTAACTTCTTTTTGCTTTCACTGTTGATGTTCATTGACATCAGAACCTTGAAGGTCAAATTTGAAGACTATAGGTCAAAGGTCACAGTAAAGGTCAACATTGCATTATGGATATAATATTAATTTTATTAATTTTACAGACTTCCAATCAGTACCAGAATGCTGGTGTTTTAATTCTGCATCTTGTCTGCATATATTTTGACCTATTGTCAACCCAAGAGGTCAAAGGTCACTAGATCAATACCTAAACACCTGAAATAGACTATAACAGAAAAAAAATGTCGAGATAAAGACTTAGTTACTGTTGTTGACAGATAAGAAATCTGGAATGGGCTTTAAAATGATGTCATGACCTTTGACCTTGAGTGAACTTGAAAGGTCAAAGTCAAGGTCATCTGATTTTGAATGGCAATAATTCCAAACAGAGTGGTGATAAGTACTCTTACTATTGTTGACAGATAGGAAACTACATGTAGGCTCCAAAGTGGCATCCTGACCTTTGACCTTTAGCAACCCAATAGTCTCACATTTTGAGAAGGAGATGTCCATTAAGAGCTAAAATGTGTGCAAGGGGCGGGGTTTGTTGTGCCAGGCCTGTCTTGTGTGTTTTTACCACCGCTAAAGAGGTATTAAATTGGAGTCTGTCTGTCTGTCTGTCTGTCTGTCAGCAGGATTACGCAAAAGGTTCTGAGTGGATTGTGATCAAATGTTCAGGATGTGTTGGGAGTGTTACAAGGAACAAATGATTACATTTTGGTGGTGATCCAGAAGAGATCCTGGATTCTGGATCACGTTGAAAGTTTACATTGTGGTAAATGGAGAATACATTTCAAAGTGATCCAGGATTTCTTTCAGACAAACGGACGAACATACAGACTGGAATTTAATACCTCCTTGGCAGACCTCTCTTCATTCGGAGGGGGGAAGTCTTGCTCTATCACTGCTTTTCTTGTTTTAATTTATTTTTTCATTTTAAATGTCAAAAAGTATGTGTGAGTCCCATCGTTTTCTTTTCTGAGGAAACAGGGTTCAAATGGCTTTTTCGGTGTGAAAGTTTACCGACACTTGTGCAGAAAATACTTCTTTTATGACTATTTTCATTTGGAAAATGTATTTCTGTATCATATTTGACTCTGACAAACAGTGACCCAACACAAACATATCCACGTCTCAGTTTGAGAATAACTTTGTTAAAAATTGGATATCGAGTCTCTGTCTGTCCGATATGTGATTAAATATAAAGAAGTCTACATTTGTGACTGTCTGGGACTATGATTTGGTCGCATAAAAAATAATGCATACAGATATTACATTTACATTGCAGTTACAAGAACTATCATCATCCTGAGGTAACATCATGGAGTCTTACATGAGGAATACGTATTACATTTGTGATTATATGAAATGTCCTGACAAAACCTTGCCTTCAGCATGACTGACCTTTGGCAAATTAAAAGAAAACCCTACTGCACATGCTCAGTGTGAGAAGCGGTCTGTCAGCTCCTTCAGGCTGCAGTGGTAAACTGACAGGCTCATTTAATTGGAGCATGTACAAGACAATGCATGATGAAATAAACCAGCATTCACTATGTAGTTAGTATCTGATTAGCATGTATATACATACACAGAGGGAATTAGAATGATCCATAAATCAACACCAGAAATAGAAATCAACATCATCATAGCATTTCAGAGTGCTGGAAACAATCTAAATCTTTGAGTGTATTTTTGTGTGTATATATATTTTTTTAAATTTCTAGTCCAAATATCTCAACACACTTAAAATCAGACAGAATCACCCAAAGAGGAACTTTTCAGTAAGATATAAGAACTGTTATTTAGACGATAGATCTGGAAAATCTGATTTCACAAACTTCATTTTCACTTGTTCCATTTACAGATTTGTAGAAAAAAAAGTTTTGAATTGAGTAAAGCACACCCAAAATCAAAATAAATCTATTAATAGTTATAAAAAAAACTTAAACAAGTGGTGTCAACCCCCCCCCCCCATTGTGAAAACACAATGTTGGTGACTGTGACCTTTGACCTACATTCACCAACATTTCATGGTATATGTTCCAGAGCACCTTGTATTTTTCATGAAAACTTTATAGACTCTTGGAGAGTTCCCTGCCTAAACTTACAGGAAGCTGATGAGGTAGCTGTAGATGTTAGCATACTGCAAAACTGAGACGTCTTCTTCAGCTGAGGAGGAAATACTTTTGTAAAGCACCCCAGGGGCATTATACCACTCTGTTATATTTAATCTGTCCAATTTCTGCATATAAATCTGAATTTCACTCAAACTGAAGTGAGATGTGCACTCCGATGGTGAGAAGGTGGTCGTCATGGCTACTGCTAACATGGCGTCATGACAACTAAAAGTCACATGACGCCCAGAGCTCAATATGTTAAAAGCAGTTTGAATAAATAACCAAGGCTAAAACTTTAAGACTTTTAAAAACCATTAAAAGCACTTTGGGTCTTTTTGGGTTAAAAAAAAAAAAACATGGGTGAAAGAATTGTTTCTCAAGTTTAAAAGAAAAAGAGGAAAAAAAAAAGCTGTAGGATTTGGAGCATTCGCTTAGAGAGCCATCAAGATATAGCCTCAGTCTCTTTCTCTTTGAAAGTGCAGTATCTGTTTCACAAGGTAACAATTAAATTGCAGCTGTCAGCAGAGGAGATATTAAACTCCTTCCCGCTTCTATCTTGCTTTCTGCTGACAGTGACCTTGGTGGGAAAGACGGAGGCCGGCCGCCGAAGCCTCACACTGGTTGAGAGGGTTTGCACGCTCCGTCTCATGGAGCGCCAGCCATCTGGGATAAGGATATTCATCACACCCAAACGGTACACACAGCCGTTATCCTCATCTTCATCGTCATCATCATCATCATCATCAACACTCATCAGAATCCTCACTCTGTCCCGGGCTCGGCTCTGCCAACGTCCACCGATACAGGCTTTATTTACTCACAAGGTTGGTGTCACGAAATGTCATCTCCATCACCCCCGGCAACAGAACTGGTTCGGTCATAATATTAGTCTCATAACTTATTTATTTGTAATTACTTTGACTATAAGTTATTTACACTAGTGCTCATAAGTTTACATACCTGAGCAGAATTTGTGATTGTCTCTCGGGGATGCAAACTTCTGAGCACAACTGTAAATAACCGAAAGTAATAACAAATACATTATGTCAAATGTATGTAAATAATAGATTTATGTCATTGATCTGGATCAAACTAAAAATTGCTTAGGTGAATATAATATTTGTGGAACCAGTTTTTGATTTGATTCAGAATGATTACATAATAATTACGTTATTTATTTGTTCTGTAATACACCTAATGGTGCAACCTGGACACATCTTCAGTGACCATCCTGGGATCATCAGGTGTTTCGGGTCTTAGGTCAGACACCCTCACCCAGGCGACCCAGTTGGGGGTGATCAATCCCCCAACTTGTGTCCAGGTAGCGCACTACGCCACGCCTCCCCCCTCCTCAACCAGAGCCACCGTGAAGCCCTTTCAGCTGCCTCTAAGATGGTTCTGGTTGCTCTCCGCCTGTGCAGTCCACAAAAGGTAAGAAAAATAATAATAATGACAAGCCTAAATTTATCCCAAAAATGAATTAAGCAAAAAGAATATTTAATCAAGCAAAAAAAATCTTGATTTAAGCAAAAAAACAAAAACAAAAAATCCCGAATAAAGCAAAAAAACTAACAAACCATGAATTAAACAAAAAATATCTTGAATGAGAAAAAAGAAACCTTAAATTAAGAGAAAATTAATTTTGAGAAAATGAAAGGCTTTAAAGTGCAACTTATAGTCTGGAAAATACAAAAATAACATTTTGAATGAAGCAAAACATTTTTACTAAACCCCAAAAAATACTGAATTAAGCAAAAAAAAAAAAAATCTAAATTAAGTAAAAAATGCATTGAACAAAAACTATATTGATTCAACCAACAAAATTCTTGAATGAAGCAAAAAAAAATAAATCGTGCTGAAAAAAAATTATTGAATTGAATTAGCAAGGGCTCTGGGTGTTGTTTGGCCCCGTCGGGAAATGTTTTTCTGATAGTCATGCGTGGGAAATACATTATCCCGCTTATTCTACAGGTTATTACAGCTTAATACTACTACTACTATAACAGACTGGATAAATAGTCATTACAATGTAGCAAATATTTACTTTCAAAGTGGCCGATCTACCTGCAGAGTGATATGGTACCGTGAATCTGAAGTGACAAAATTCATTGCCATTGGCAGTGGGTGTTAATGGCACAGCGGGCAGATTTGGGAACGTCCATTCAAAGTGAATGGGAGCTGTCGCAACATTCTAGAGGGTCGTAGAATAAAGGAAAAAAAAAAACTCTGCACTAGAAAGCCCTCTGGATTATAAGGCACACTGTTGTTTTTTTTAAATATTAAATGCTTTCAAGTCCTGCGATGAACTGGCGACTCATACAGGGTGTGCCCCGCCTTCAACCATTGTAGCTGGATTAGGCCCCCAATGAGAAAACACACCATGAAACCTTTACTTTTTTCTGCTGTTCCAATGACAGTTTATTTTAGGTCATTTCCATATTGGAACATTCAAAACTGTCCCGTGTGCATTCAGTCAGTGTATGTAAACTTGTGAACACTGCTGTATTATTACTTGAATACAAAAAAAAAAATAAAACCACTGTGTGTTTGGAGCAGGGAACTGATAGTAGGCGTTGCAGCAGCATAAAATGATTAAGCCTTGATGTATTAATGATAAATACAGTTGAGTCATCATGTCATTTATCTTTGAGCTGCTGCTTCTTCACCACCTCCAACAGCTGTGGTTTTCTATCTACTTTTATTTTTCCATATAAGTTAATCGTTGTTGTCATTGCAGCTGTGGGTGTTTCACATGCACATGCACATAATTATTATGTCCTGATATAGGGAAACAAAGTTTATTCCTTGAATTCCTTGTTTATTTTAATAAACAAGGAATTTATATTTGTTTGGACAAATATAATGCTAACAACAAACATAGCTCACAGTAGTTTAATTTCAGAGCTAATAACAAGTTTCCTAAATCCCTTTTTTTAGGTATCTGTACTGTACTTGTGTCTATTTTTCTGGCAACTTTTTACTTTTACATTTATATAAATATCTGTACTTTATACTCCTTACATTTATATAAATATCTGTACTTTATACTCCTTACATTTATATAAATATATGTACTTTATACTCCTTACATTTATAGAAATATCTGTACTTTATACTCCTTACATTTATATAAATATATGTACTTTATACTCCTTACATTTATAGAAATATCTGTACTTTATACTCCTTACATTTATATAAATATATGTACTTTATACTCCTTACATTTATATAAATATCTGTACTTTATACTCCTTACATTTATATAAATATATGTACTTTATACTCCTTACATTTATAGAAATATCTGTACTTTATACTCCTTACATTTATATAAATATATGTACTTTATACTCCTTACATTTATAGAAATATCTGTACTTTATACTCCTTACATTCTCAGAATAGACTTGTTACTTTGTCAAACTAAACAGATGTGATAAGTTAATTCAGAGGGAAAATTAGTGGAGGAGAAAAATTGTGACTTTATATATTATAATTAGTATTTCTATCAAATTTCTGACTTTTTATCTCATAATTCTGACTTCTTTTTTTTTTTTTTTTTCAAATTTGATAAATACACTTGTTGGTGCCTTCCTCAGCTTTAGGCCAGGGGTAGATGTCATCCAACCTTCACTGGGTGTTTCGGGACCTCAACCACAACACCCTCCAGTGGGTGGGTCCACAGTGAGTGGTCAGCTCACTGCCCATCTGCTCCTTTCTTCCAGCTTTCTTCCTCCCTTTTGCTCCAGATCCAGCAGGAGGCACATTCTGCCCCCTTCCCCAATCGGTGATCCACTTCCTGTTTTCTCTGCTCGTCCATCCCAACGGCAGAAAGGAACTTCCATGTGGACTTTGCTGGGAAGCCCCTACACCCTACATCCCAGCCCCTGTCATGACCTTTTTGGACCAAGTGCTGTTTTTTTTTTTACAGCCTTCCTTTCATGGGCCTCCTCACAGCTCTCCTCCCACGGCACAGTCACCTCGACCAGGATAATGTTCTGGTCCTTTGGTGACCACAGCACAGATGTTATCACCACCTCTGGAACTGCAACCTCCTCCCAACATCCACCCTCCTCTCTCAGGAGTTTGCGGCGTGGATATTACTGGGTCTCTTCCCCCTGACGGTCTGTAAAAGCTTGGCTCCTCCCTTAAAGAAAGTGATCACTTTCCCAGTGGTTGTGTGGGCTGGTCTTTTCTTAACTCGTTCCCGCTCTATGGTGTCAGCCAATGAGAGGAGCACTTTGTTGTGGTGCCATCTACACCGCCCCTGGGTTTGAGATGTTTTGCACCCAGAGAGTATGTGTGCCAGGGTCCCCTTCTGGTCAATCAGCTTACATAGGGGATCCTCTCTTAGCCCCCATGTGTGTAGATGTGCTGGGGAGGGGAGGGTGTCATACACTGACTGCGAGAAGAAGGATATGTGATTTGGCTCCAGGCGACACAGCTCTCTCTATGAAACTTTGTGCCTGGTCAAATCCCATTTTGTCCAGGCCACCTGGTTTCCTTGCTGCACTGTCCCTGCTTCTCATTTCCACAAGGTCCTTGCGTTAGTTCCTCCCCAGGTTTGGAATTGTACTGAGCCCAGACCTATGCCAACTATGTCTCGCAGCTTCAGAGAACTGATGGTCTGTTCTGCACAGCTGTATTCGAAGCCCACTTGCGACCAGACCTGGTTACAATGCCGGCTTGTTTAGTGAGGTCGTCGTTGGAATTACGCAGGCTTTTTTTTTTATTTTATTTTTTGTAATTTTTGGAACAAAAAAAACAAACAAATACAAAACAAAAACAGCAATATATGCAATAATATGTTCAAAAAGGCTTAGTAAAACTGGATTTTGCCACCTTGTACTCCTCAACAACTGACGACAGGGGGGGTTTCAGCTGACCAGACGTGATGAGCAGCTTGGGGGAATTCCCAGACACCTCCGCAGGTGCCTGTTGATCTTCCTCTCAATCACCTCGATGGTAGTCATTGGAAACTCGTAGACTGTGAATAGCCAAAGTAGTCTTGGCAAGAGGCCATGTTGGTACAGCTGTGCCTTAAAGTTGTCTGGGAGTAAAGACTTCTCCATCTTCTTCAGCCGTTCCTCGGTCTGCTTCACAGCCTCAGCCACATTGACACCATCAGTCACTGATGCATTGAACCATTTTTCCAGGCGTTTTATTGGGTTGCCCGCAATGGATGGGATGACCTCACCCTGGACGTTGAGGGAGAACTATCTATCCCATAATGATGACTTTATTTTAATCTTAATTGTGATTTTTTTTTTTTTCTTTCCTTCAATTTTTACAAAATGTCCTACCCATACGCACAAAACTGAGTACCAGGACACAATCAAACAGCCTAAGAATAGAATATTGGTAATTTATTCCTTTTCTTCAAAAAAATAAATCTAAAAATATTGGGTGTAAATGTAGAAAAAGCTGAGAAAAATTGGAAAATTTTGGGTAAAATCATTAGACTTTTGGGTTATGGATGCCATTAAAACAATTAGTGTATTCTCAGATACACACTTGATTGAATTTAATTATTTTTGATAGCTAAATATTTTTTCCACCTTGCGACTGTATTGATGAAACACTTGTCATTCATCTGTGAGCTGCTTTTTCACCACCTCCAACAGCTGTGGTTTTCTGTGTAATTTTATTTATCTTTCAGTATAACTTAATCTTTGTTGTCATTGCAGCTGTAGGTGTTTCACATATATATAACCACTAATAATACATCCTGATATATTGGTGGCAAATACAGTTTAATTAATCATATCAATTATCACAGATCTGCTTCCTCACCACCTCCAACAGCTGTTGATTTCCATCTAGTTTTATTTTTATAT
Source organism: Siphamia tubifer (assembly GCA_020466265.1). NCBI lineage: Eukaryota > Metazoa > Chordata > Actinopteri > Kurtiformes > Apogonidae > Siphamia > Siphamia tubifer. Next base: position 9,947,676 of record CM035792.1, on the reverse strand, counting down.
CCACGTTATTGTGTATTATGTGCAATAATCTTCTTATCTGCCCTGCAGTAAGAATATAATATTCGATATTTATATACAAAAAAATTTCCTTTTTTATATACGGACCTGGTCTCATAGGTATTACATAGATAAACATACTGTAGGAAATACAGTCTTTTAATACTGTTAATATTAATTAATGTTATACTCCAGTTTTATCTTCCTTTTTCAATTGAGTTATTTTAAATTAGGTTTATTTATCCTATTGTTTAATTTAGCAATTGTATAGTTGCTCTGTTCATATTTCTGTAGCACTGGTGTTTGGTCAGTGTATCGAATGGAAATTGGATTTTATTTCTAGAAACAAAAATAAAAATCTAGTGGATAATTGATTTCCATTTCAAAATTGAAAAAAAAAAATCTATTCTATTCTATTCAATCAAATTCTGTTCTATTCTATTGTATCCAAATTTTATTTTGTTCTATTAAATCATATCCTAATCTATTATCTTCTATTCAAATTATCATTCCTCTATTCAATCATATTCTCTCCTCTCCTCTCCTCTCCTCTCCTCTCCTCTCCTCTCCTCTCCTCTCCTCTCCTCTCCTCTCCTCTCCTCTCCTCTCCTCTCCTCTCCTCTCCTCTCCTCTCCTCTCCTCCTCTCTCCTCTCCTCCTCTCTCTCCTCTCCTCTCCTCTCCTCTCCTCTCCTCTCCTCTCCTCTCCTCTCCTCTCCTCTCCTCTCCTCTCCTCTCCTCTCCTCTCCTCTCCTCTCCTCTCCTCTCCTCTCCTCTCCTCTCCTCTCCTCTCCTCTCCTCTCCTCTCCTCTCCTCTCTCCTCTCCTCTCCTCTCCTTCCCTCCCCCATTCACATTCACATTCAGTCCAGTGTTCAGTGCATCATGTGACCAACCTGAGAAGGCGTCACTCACCTGCACCGGCCACATTTCACGCTACGCTGCTTGAGCATGATGGACTGCAATCCCACAATGCACTCCGGCCGTCTTCTACTTAATGGTGGATGGCAGCGGGCGTTTCAGGCTCATAACTGGCACAGAATATTCTGGAACATCAGCCGGACTTCTTTATTTACGTGTGTTAAATAGAGATGTCCACTCGATTGAATTTAGACCCAAACAGACATGAATCACTGCTGAAAGGAGCCACTCCTGAACAAAAACACAACAGCCCTGCGATGATTTACACTGACACCTACTCGTACAGACTGTGGCTGACGGCGAACGTTTACGGGAATTTACGTTTCGCCAAATTACATATAAATCTCAATGAAAGCTTCTTTTTTTTCAATATTACAGTGGTATTGTTCTGAAAAATAACCTGTAATACATGAAATCTGAAAAGTATTCAGCTTTATTTTTTTTTTATTTTCATAATTATTCTGTGATTTGAGGCTGTAAAACCCTTCACCACACACCTTCTACATTTTATTATAGAGGATTTAAGGCTATAAAATCCTCACCACACACTTCATACACTTTATTAAACAGGATTTAAGGCCATAAAACCCTCACTACACACTTTATACACTTCATTATATATGTTTAAGGCTATAAAACCCTCACTACACACTTTATAAACTGTATTATGTTTTAAGGCTGTAAAACCCCTCACCACACACTTTATTATACATGATTTAAGGCTATAAAACCCTTCACCGCACACTTTATACATGTTATTATACATTATTAAAGGCTATAAAATCCTTACCACACCCTTTATACACTACATCATATATTTTTAAGGCTGCCAAAACCCTCACCACACACTTTGTACACTTTATTATACATGATTTCAGGCTATAAAATCCTCACCATACACTATATACACTGCATCATATATGTTTGAGGCTGCCAAACCCTTCACCACACACTTTATACATGTTATTATACATGATTTAAGGCTATAAAATCCTCCCCATAGTCTTTATATACAGCATCATATATGTTTAAGGCTGCCAAACCTTCACCACACACTTTATCATACATATTTTAGGGCTGTAAAACATCTCATCATGCACATTATAAATTTTATATTTAATATTGTAAGGCTGCACAACACTTCACCACACACTTTATTATATATGTTTAAAGCTGTAAAACCCCTCACCACACACTTTATACATGTTATTATACATGTTTTCAGGCTATAAAACCCTCACTATATAATTATTACAATACATATTTTTAAATAATCAATGATAAATGAAACAAAAATAAAATGGGAAATTGAAATAATAGTATAAATGCAAACGTTGTATGTATAAATGACACCTTCTCTGCAAATTAACCCTTTAATGAATCTAAATCTCTCCATATCAGATGTGAAATCACCAATTTTCTCCATACTGTGGCGTGATTTTTTATTTATTTTTTTTTTTACCACCATCTCCTCAGCTTTTATATCTGTTATTAATATGCGTAAATAGTGAAATTATGCGTAGAGAAGCAACAGAGCAGGTGATAATACTGCACAGGTTACATCAATTATAACCTATCATTAGGCAAGAAGAGTATGTTGATGGTAATGTAGCCTATAGTTAAATACAGTGTGTGGTGGAGTAGCAATTTGACATTTTATATGTTATGTATTTTATAATAAAACGCACAGAAAAAATAAATCTGCTTTCACAAATAAGGTTTAAAAATGATGACATCCTCCTTGTTTACAACTGTTTGTTCTTATTGTGATCATAAGTATTTGTTGCTTTAATGGAACTCCATTTACAGTGGAATAAATCATGTCACTATTAATACAAAAGGGTTCAGGACTTAGTATAACAGTTATTATCAGGATAAGGGATCCATTTTGGAGATGCTTGACATTAGTGTTTAGCTTTAGGAATTGAGTCATGCATCACTGAACATGGTCCCGACATTATTTAACAGACGAAATTATTCATTTGACTGTGATACACACACACACACACACACACCACACACACACACACCTATTTTTAAGATAAATCCACAGTGGGTGAAACACAAAAGACCAGAAACATGTTTTTCACCCACATGTTGTTATTATGCACTTGAGGTTCAACAATAGTGACGTATAATTGACTATTTATATCTGGGTTCTTCTATGAAACTGGTGTTAAAAGCAGGACATGGAGCTAAAAATTCAAACCAATGTAGACTAATGTGATGAAGTATAGAAGTACTTTGGGTGTATTTTGGAAAATAAATATTTACTGGGAAAAAGAAGAAAGTGTTATTAAGGTAAAACACATTCCCCCATTTAAGAAAATATTTTCTTAAAAAAATTAAAATGATGTGCCATTATATTTTTCAGTGCCTATTTATACATTTATTCTTTTCTCATATTTGACTTTTTATCTCATTATGATGAGATCTCAATTGGGTGTTTTTTTTATTTTTATTTCCTGCTCATTCCCACAAAATGGAGAAGAAACACATGCATTATCTGCACAATAATTCATTTTGAAGGTCTTTATTTTTGAAAGCTTTTCAAATATTTCAGATTTTTCCTAGTTATTTAAGCATTATTTCATCCATATAGTTTTTACTTTTTTTATTATTTTTTTTTTTTTTACTTTATTACAAATGAAAAGTTGTACTTTTACTTAAGGAATTAAATCAGTACTTTATTTATTAGTGTTACTTCTTTTATTTCATTCTACTAGTATTTTTTCCACACAAGTAATACTTCTTCTTAACTCAATAATGCCTGAATTTAAATATAAATAACAAAAAAGTAGTGTTGTCAAAACACAGATTAATCAATCATCATAATTAATGTGATTTAAAAAAATAACACAATACATATTTTTTACAGATGTTTTGGATATTTTGTTGGAGTTTTTCTGTATTTTAGAAGTTTTTGATGATGATTTACATTTTTCATGTTTTGTATTTTAACATGTTTTGTGTATTTTTTTCCTCCACATTTTTTGTTTGTGTATTTTGTGGGAAGTTTGAGCACACACACAAAAAAATAAAAACCAGATATTTATTTTTCAATGACCCGCAACTGACAAGCACATCACTGGTAGATGTTAAATTATGTGAAGATACTGAATTTGACTATAGAACATAGAATAGATAGATTTTTTTGGTATGTCGCATATTTGCAACAGTAGGCGTTAAGGTGTTAAGTACAGAATGTGAGTACTTTTAACACATCTGGACTCACCCATATCTATTGTAACATACAGAATGATAAAACCTTTTTGGTAATACATATTGACATCCCTGATATTAAAGTCAATACATAGTACACACAGCCTTAATATTCATGTACTCTAGTGTTTTCCCGTATGGTAGTAGTACTCATACATAATGTAGTATGCGGTTCTCTCGACACACGCCATAATTTCCTCCTCCACATGCGTGAACCCTGTCGTTATTGACTGATATTTGTCAGGTGTGTGGGCCCTTAATTGACTGAAGTGACAGTTGGCAATTGGTCCATTAGCTGGAGGCTCTGACAGCTGATTGGTCGCTGGCAGTAGCCGGGACGCAGACATGGGATGATGGGTGATGCCAGTGTGGGTGCACTCTCCATGACCTCGCCTCATTGTATGCAGGATGGAGCTTGTTGACTGGTGGACCTCCCCACTGGCTTTCCACAACATATCTTTAAAAGTAATCTTTATTCATTTCGTTAGTTAGTCATCTTTGCAAGATTTGGATTCTTTTTCTTTTTTTTTATTTGCCTTTTGGGTTGTATCCTCTTCTCCAATGGTGCAGAAAAATGGAAGTGAACAAATCTATCTTGTCAATTTTTCCAAGGCTTCACTTTCCTTTATAGAACTTCTGCTTCTTTCTGCTGTAAAACCATAGGAAAATGGATACTATTAATGGTGGAACGACACAGAAAACATTTGGGTCGATATGTTTTCCAGACGGGGGCCTTCAGTTTGATTCATTTTCAATATTTTTTTTTTTTTTTTCGTTCAAAAATAGTGAAATGCCAAGACACTTATCTTCTTATGAATTTAAAATGTATTTATTTTATGGGCAAATCGTAACTGAAAGACACGTTTCGGCTCCGAGCTTTCATCAGAAACATCACCTCTCTGAGTGTCCTCAGGTGTGCAGGTGGGACTATCAATCAGTCAAGTGTTAAAACAATATATAATTTGAACATTCAAATGAATAATAATTAATAATTCACAAAATATTTATAAACCGAATGTCACCCTCTGCAATGTATTCTATATTGTCAGAGCCAAACGCAGACTCCAGGGTTTTTAATTACATATTTTTTCAATGATTTTTTTATTTAAAAACTATTTTTATTTAAATTTTTTTAAAACTTATTACATTTGTTTTCTTTTACATTAAAAAAAAAAATTAATTTTACATTTTTAATTTGTTATTTTTAAAAAAAAGAAGGAAAGGGAGATGTGTAAAACATGCAACACACTGGGCCACGAGGACGGGATTTGAGAAGCACCGTTTTAGATGCAACCCTGTTCCAACACACTTAATTCAAAGCAATGGGTCATTAACAGCAGGTGATCACCTGATTCAGGTATGTTGGAGCAGGGTGATGTGCAAAAACAGTGGGCCCTGAGGACCAGGGTTGAAGACCTTTGCTAAAGACTTCACTGTTTTAGTTTCATTATGTCCTGGTGAAGGCCCCAACGCTGCTATGTGGGCAATTTTAGGTCTTTAGTGGACATGTTATTTAAACAAAGACAATTTTTAACAATATGGTAGAGAAAAGTTGTGTTCTTTATCTTCAACGAACTAAACCATTGACTTTATTAGTAATTAAGTTCAATTCAGAATAGTCATTTTCAACTGGAATTAGGTGTTCACATTGTCACCATAAAGATGAATTAACATTTACTGTCTTGGCCTCACTAGAAGTAGCTATCCAAGCAGCTACCAGGGGTGTCAAACTGCGGTCCTCGAGGGCGGGGGTTCTGCATGTTTTCGATGTTTCCCTCTTCCATTACACCTGGAGGCCATTGCATCATTATCAGTCTGATGAGGAGCTGATTATTAACTCTTTAAATGTCAGCGCGGATGCATTCTGAATGGATGAATTTTGTTTTAAATATTCAGAAAACTTCAACAGTTTTACTTTATTTTGTGCATGGAAAAGGTGCCAAAAAGCAAGAGGTGTTTTTTTTTTAATTCTAATTTTATTTCACCTTTTTTTTTTAAATTGCTGTGACCAAATGTCAATACTAGTTTTCTTCTTTAGTAATTTTTTTCCCCTAAATTTTCCCAAATTCTTTGTCATTTTGTAAATATTAATTAGTTTTTGTTCATTTTGTTTATTTTTCTACATTTTGGTTCTTTTAATTTTTCTTTGATTTTCTGCCATTTGTGTCTTACTTTGCTCATGTTACCAGTTATTTTGTTAGTTCTCAGGAGTTAAAGGGTTAAACTGAATCACATGGAAGAGGGAAACATCTAAAACATGTAGGACACCGGCCCTCGAGGACTGGAGTTTGACGTTGGTGATCTAAACAGAGATCCAGATACTCCACAGAAGCTTTCTTGTGTCTTTTACTGAATCATATGATGTGTCATGAATTGCTGTAGCTAACATCTAACATGGGTTTGCTATGCTATTGTTAAACTACATCGAGGTTTTTTAATCCCATTTTTAACCTTCTAACATGAATACATATAAATTCCAACATGAACCGAACTAGAAAGCTGATGAATTACACAAACCGAAAGTACTGAAAGACGTTGCTTGAACAAGAACAGAAAGAGGAGCAAATGAGAGACGGATTAAAAACAGCTGTTTTCACTGTGCGCGAATTCAAAATGGCGTCGCCACCGGACTTCGATCAACAACTTCCGGTTTGACCTCGTCAACAAAATAAAAGTATCTTAGGATAGATTTCGCAATAAATCAATACCTAAGCAAGTACAGTAGTTATATCATAAACGTAAATAACATGAAAGAATAAATACAAAACATGACATTTATTCTGAATTAAAAAGGAATAAAAAGTCATGTAAACAGGCCAATAGTCACATCTGTGACATAAACCTACTGTAAGTGTTTAGTTAAAAAGAGACTGTTCAGTCTAAACTGTCCCACAGACAGTAATGCCGAGTACAGATGCTGGCTCCTATCACCTGTGTCTGTCTCATCTATATTTATATATTTTTTCTATATCTAGTTTACATATGAAATCTGTCCATCACTATTCATCCAGTGTCCCCTTTCCCCACTCTCCACTTGTTCAGTCATATCTGCATAAGGAATCTGACAACAGGATCTGCAGTGACTCACCTGTGAGTGTTTCGTGGAAAAATAATTCAAAAAAGTTAGAGATGGATTTGGCTGAAAGAAATGTTGATACCTGGTACAACAAATAAATGATTCAACTTTGGTGGTAGTCAGCGGAGTTCGTTTTAAAGCTCAGAATTATCTCACTATAAAAGACTGTATTATATCTTATCATTGAGCTATGGAATGTATTTATTTATTAATCTTACCCAACATTGATTGGTAAAGATTATTGTAATCTCTGTGTGTATGTGTGTGTGTGTGTGTGTGTATGTGTGTGTGTGTGTGTGTCCATAGAGATACTATCATGCTATAACTCTAAATAATTAATACTTGAGATATCACCATGAAATCACATGGGCATATACATATTGGGCATCAGATGCAATGAACCATTTGAATAAAGGTCAAAGGTCAAGGTCACAATTCATTCAAAGGTCAAAATCATATCGGTTTTAACTCAAGAACAGAGGGTCACATAACTTTCAGATTGGTACCAAATGATGTGGAATGGAATATTTCTGCAATTCTCATAATTGGTATTATCACCTACAACCAATACTTTTTGAGATCTCTGGAGGTCAAAGGTGACATGTCGAAAAATGTACTTCTGTTCCACTCTGTGTGTGTCAAGCATAGACATATCACGCTATAACTTAATTAGTACTGGATATATATATATATATATATATATATATATATATATATATATATATAAAACAAAATTATCAATATTTCAAAAGGTCAAGGTCACATTGAGCACAAAGGTCAAAATCACATTATTGGCTCTAAATCAGTAACAGGTTGTCATAGAAACTTGAGATTGGTACAAAATAGGGGCGAGATTAGGCATTCTCTGAATACTTGTTTTATTTATTATTTTATTTCATTTTAATCCTGAAAAAAAGAGCATTTCATTAATTGGTTATAATCAGGATGTGAAGGTGATATTAAGCATATTAGTAAACAAAATACTTTGGAAATATCTTCCACCCTACTTTTACACTAAAGCAGAAATGCACCTAAAGTTCACATGCCTGCCAATATAGTCTTTGTACTTGTTTTTTCCACCTCTGACTTTGTCGAAGTGCTGTGTTCTTACTCGCCAAGACTGCAGAGTGCAGTTAATATCTTCCATTTTGGAATGTATTTATTGGCACTATGGTCTGCTTTGGGGAATGTCTGGATAAGTATCTTAGGCTTGGGGAAGCTCTCTGGTTAAAGCCAGTGGAGACTGAGCTTCTGAGATTTGGATTTAGATGCAGAACACTTGCAAATAAAGTACTAAGAGTCTGGAGGAAACACATTCCAGATAACACAGAGCTGCTCCTGCAAAGGAACTCTTTTTTTTTTTTTTAATCTTCATTTTCTGTAGTGTTGCTCCTCATATTTTTCAGCGAAAAGGTGACAGAGTGAATAGATGATACAACTCTACCCAAAGGAAATTAATAAATTGTAATAAAATGTCACCCTGTAATTCAGTCAGTGATTATCATTTGGAAAATAAGAGTTTAGTTAGTAGAGTTTACTTCTATTTTGCATTCACTACTCATCTAATATGCTACCAGATCCACTTCTATTTCAAAGTTGTGAAATTCATAGAGCATGGTGATTTGTCGTACACCTCTGGGTGAAAGGTAATTTCCAAGATGCATGACTTTATTTGTCCTTGCAGACATGTAGGGTTGTGTTTCATTAATACAAGTGTCACACCTGAGGTACAGTGATGTCAGATGTTAACATGCATGCTAAATGACTTTATTTGTAACGGTAAGTTTTGCCAGGGCTGCACCTGTCTGACATTCCACAGTGTCGGCAACCGCTGATATATTTCAAGATATGAAATCAGTCGGTGGCTGATTCATGCAGATGGTTGCTGTTGGGTTTCTTTTAATTAGGCGCTCTTGCAACTTCATTGCATCATTGTGACTAATCGGGATTGTTGAGAAATTCTGTAATTAGTGGAAAAAAAAAAAATGTTTGTTATATTTTATGCAGAGGGTCTGTCTAAGGGTCCCAGAAGTTTTGTAGCTTTGATACAAACAACGAGACTGAGGTTGTTAATTTTTAAGACCAAATCGGCGTAGTCACACATCGTGAATATTTTACATTGACTTAAAGCTCATTTTCATTATCTCCTTCTTGCCCCATATTGCAGAAATATTTGAAGTGCGGCTTTAATTCAGTTCAAACATAAAACTTGTCATTTTCCCAGTTTCATAACCTTTTGACCCCCACAGCTCATGATTCATTTGCAATTTAGACCGAGTGCAACAGATTCTTTACATCCAGTTACATTGTTTTGCCTCTGTGTATGTTCTAATCCATCTATCACCATCATTAATTGCTCAGAATTATCCTACAGCTCACCATTGGGATTCAAAGATCAATAGCATATTGTGTTCTGTAACAAGCTGACAATTAAAAGAGATGAGTCGGAGCACACAGTCGTAATCTAAACCAACAAAAAATGGGGTTGTATTCAGAGGGAAATACATCTGAGAATTAGAAAAATAAAATTCCAAAACAATATGGCATGACATTTTTTGTTATCACTGTTAGTATTCCTGTCGTTTTTGTTTTTTTTATCGCACAGACTTGAAAATGCCGTCGTCTGTAACTGTGATATTTTGGTTTGGTTTTCCTGCAGGAGGAAGCCACATCTGCAGATGAAAGCAAATCCCCAACAAACACTCAAATGCAATTAATAATGTAACATTAGCGCGCAGCTTCAATGTCATTATACAAGAGGCTCATTGTTTAGTTTCTCTATTCTTTTTTTCTAAGCTGCGCACATGCTTTAATGACTTCAAATAAATGCTATCTGCTTGTTTCTGACATGCATGGACCCTGCTATTGTCATCCATGTGGAGAGAAGGTGGGGCAAAAATAAATGCACTGAATAAAAGGGACACTTAAAAGCTCTTCTGACATGATGTTGGAAAAATATTGTAGTTGAGTTGCTCTAATACTTCACCACACACACACACACTGCCACCGCCTCGTCGTTGTATCCATGTCTTTCCTGCATAAGAAAAAAAAAATTAAATCTAAATCTTACTATTAGTATTTTATCTCATTTCTAGTCCAAATATCTCATCACACTCAAAATGAGACAGAATCACCTTAGTATAACTTTTCAGTCAGATGTAAGAAGTTGTTTTGAGACAGAAGAAAAATGTGATTTTACAAAATCTTACCAAGATAAGTTTCACTTGTTCCCTTGGTATTTTTTTCTTTCTTAAATTAAGGAAAATAAATAAATACAATTAATTGGAGAAGTGATAAGGAATTGGATTAGTAAATATTGATAAGGGTCAATTTGACCCATTTCTGTTTTTGTTTGACCAACACACTGGTTATCTTTTCTTTTTCTTCATGACATTTTGTGACTTTTGCTTTTCTAGGATTTAGGAACTGGTGAGTAAATTATGACACACTACACACCAGAGTGTGTAGTGTGTCATAATTTACTCACTTACTGTAGTGGAACATCTGTGCAGAGTTTGTGTACAAAGATGATGTCAGGGGTCACTTTGACCCAGATACTTTAATATGGGCGATTGGATGTTCAAATCCAAAATTGACATGTCTTTCTGATCTACTGTATTTTGATTATATTTTAAATTAAACAGGTGTAGACTGTAAAGTTACCTGGAGGAGGATCCAGTGGAAATATGTGGAAATAAACAAAAAGAAAGAAAAATTAAAGAAAATGCGTTTGTGAAGAGGAAAAGACTAAGAAACTAGTTCTTAAATACAGTGTTGAAATAATAAAAAAAAAAAAATTGTTGAGTATTTCTCTTTTCTAAATGTTTATATCATCTAAAATTAAGTAGCATTTAGAGAAACCATTTTTTTTAAATTTAGTTCTTTTACTGCTTTGAATGGATTTACACAGTGCGGGTCAAAATGACCCACAGCATAATCAATGTAACACAAGGGTTAATCTTTAAATCTAAATCGTGAGATAAAAAAACAAAATTAATACAAGATAAAAAGTCAAAATTATGAAAAAGGTAAGAATTATGAGATATAGCAAATCACAATTTCATACTGTCACATTTGTCTAGTTTGAAAAAGTAATGTATTCTGAGAATGTAAAGAGTATAAAGTACAGATATTTATCCAAAAATGTACTTAAGGACAGTAAAGTAAGTACTTGTACTCCGTTACTTCCACTTCTGCTGCAGCGTGTTGACTTCCTGTGCTTCTGTCCTGTGTCATTGCTTCTCCATCTCCTCTTTTACACAGTCTGTCTTCATCTCCAACAGCTGACACTCTGCCTGCTTCTCTGGGGTTAAGGCTGCTTTGAACCTGCTGTGTTTGCTTGGGTGGGCGACCCCCCCTCCCGACAGCAAAGGGCTTCTCTTGCCACAGGTGAAGTACTTTTCTTTGCTTTTATCCCAGTCCTACCAAGTCAGACGTGTATGAGCAGGAACACAGGCTTTCCCATGACCGTGTTGTCAAACCAAATGGTCATGAATAATGAAACTGAGGTGAAGCAGCGGGGGGACACGAAGAGGAGCTTTTTAATGCATATAAGCCTAAAGTGCTTCAAATGAACCATACTTCTACTTACCCCGAGGAAAACATTTAAACTGCGCCGTGATTAGTAAAAGGAGCTGATAAGAATTTACACATCCCAGTTCCATTACTTCAGGCATGGGCAAAACCATTCTACAAAGGGCCGGTGTGGGGTTTGAGGGGTAGCATTTAGGGCCTTGGAATAACTCAGACCTTTCACACGTTCACAAATTCACAGTACGAAAACACTTCTGGAACAAATTAATTTCGTAAGTAGAGGTACTACTGTATTTTTAAAATGACAAAATGCTTGGGAACTCAAATCACGATTGATCGCAATTAAAAAATAGTTGATTGCGATTAAGTGGTTAGCATTCATGCCTCACAACAAGAAGGACCCTGGTTCAAATCCCACACCAGACCTTTCTGTGTGGAGTTTGCATGTTCTCCTCATGTCTGCGTGGGTTTTCTCCAGGTACTCCAGTTTCCTCCCACCATCCAAACACATGCACTGATAGGTTTAATTAGTTAATGTAAATTACCCATAGATGTGAATGTGAGAGGGATTGTTTGTATATATATATGTTAAGTAACTGGAGACTCATACAGGGTGTACCCCGCCTTCGCCCATTGTAGCTATAGCTGTAGTGACCCCCGCGACCCTAGTTCAGATGACGATATATATACAGTATATATATATATATATATATATATATATATATATATATATATATATATATATAATGGAAATCTATGTATATAATGAAAATAATTCATCATGATTAATCTGATTAAAAATTTGAATGTGATGACATGTAACAGTTGTGTTGTTTCAAGTTGTATTTTGAAACTGTTGGAGGTGTTAAATAAACATGCTAATTGCATATACATTATTTTATATATATTTGTTCTGCCAAGGAACAGTGCAGTTATGGTTTTGCTATTGTTTATACTGTTAACATTGACATTGGGCCAGATTGGAACCTTTGACTGGCCGAATTTGGTCCCTGGGCCTTATGTTTGACACCCGTGTATTAAACAGTTCAGATTAGTGGATGTTTTGGATTTTTATGGGTTAAAAGGTGGATGTTTTCTTTTCCCAACGTGAAGGCCTGAAGGTTATTTATTTTAGAAAATTCATCTGGTTCCTGAAATTCTGATTCATCCCACCAACCGGCTGTGACACTTCTCCGAGTCCCAGTGAGCTTCCAAAGAGTAATACTTGCCTGCGATATTATGGGAGACATCTCAAGGTCTTCCAGAGCAGCTCTCTAGGGTTGCCTAGCTACCAGGCAATTGCATGTCTCACAGCTCCCACTCTTTTCTTGTCTTGTTCTACATGAACTGAATGTTTGTGTCGAGAGAGAGAGAGAGAGAGAGAGAGAGAGAGAGAGAGAGAGAGAGAGAGAGAGAGAGAGAGAGAGAGCGCACGCGCATGGGGGAAACAGGTGTGCTAAGTGTTTACTTTTTAATTGTTTTTCATTCATTAACTTACTTTTAAAGTTATATATATGTATATCATTTCATTCTTTCTTCATTAATACATATTTTTATTTATTTATTTAAAATAGAATATTAATTACAAAAAAGTTTACAGTCACTGCCCAATGGCTACTTTACCTACACGTGACTATTTTGAGAGAGAGAGAGAGGGAGAGAGAGAGAGAACACAAAGAAAGGCAAATCAACACATGTTAATCATACTCAATAAATTCCCCATTTCTCATCATACAAAAGGGGTCTTTCACTAAATAATTAAAGGCTGAGTGGGATTGATGGAGTCAGTAATGTCAGTAGAGCCTTTGATAAACTCCTTTCTTTCATATAATGTTACAGCAGCATGTGTCAGGAAGTCACGATTAGTGTCAGATAGACACAATGGATTTTAATATCAAGCCGTCATTGTGTGTTTGGTAAATTATCTATATCTTCACATCTATCTATCTGTCTGTCTGCCTTTTCTATGCTTTGATGTCATTGTATTATACACAACCCCCTAAAAGCAACAGAGAAGTCACAAAATGAAGAGTTTCATTTATTTATTTATTTATTTATTTGTTTAATGTCTGTGTAAAAAATCATAAATAGATCAGCAAAATGACCAGAAAAATCTATCACGAAAGTAGTACACCATCCTAAAAAAAAAAGAAAAACCCAAAAAACTAAATAAGGTCATGGATAAGGATGGCTGTCTCACACATTCCAGCTCCAATAAGATCACAGATGTTGATTTATTATTCATTATTTTGGTCAGTAAATATTCCCAAATCTTCTATATTTACAGACAGATGCTTTTCCTTTTTTTTTTTTTTTTTTCTAAATGTCTCGGTGCCAGGACACAAGTTATCAGTCACTGCGTTTTGGAATAACTCTGGAAATGAAAAGATTGTATGAGATTTTATAGTTTATACAATATAATAAAAGTACTTTATTGACATATAAGTAAAAGCAGGGGTGTTAATCTCATTTCAGTTCAGGGGGCATATTCAGTTACAATTGATCAGAAGTGGGATGAAAACACAATATATAAATAATGTGTTTTCTCTCTGTTTTAGAGTGAAAAAAGTACAATATTAGGCTTTAGTTTATCATTTAGGGTCCTACTAATAACTGAAAAGGGCTGAAAAAAAACCCTGAAAAGGAGTTGAAATGGAACATCCAAAAATAATGGGTCATGGTACTCAGTTTAGTGGGTATGGAGTCACAATTTTTGATTTTAGACTGTCAAATTTGTCTAGTTTGGAAAAAGTAATGATTATATTCTGAGAACATAGAGAGTATAATGTACAGATATTTATAGAAAACTGTAGGGAGTAAAAGTAAAAAGTTGCCAGAAAAAGTCAAAGTACAGATACCTAAAAAGTCTACTAAAGTACAGTAATGAGGTACATATTTCATGTTTTTTAAAAGTTTTGAGGGGTATTATTGGGGGGCTTGGAACAAATTAGGCCTTGTACATGTACAATATGTGTTTATTCACGAAATATTCACGGTACGAAAACACTTCTGGGACGAATTAATTTTGTAAGTGGGGGTACCACTGCAGAATATGGGTGTATTTCTGAACACAAAGGGCAATGGTTCAGGTTATTCATCCGGAGCTGATAAAACCACATGGATCAGGATTACTGTAGAGAACTGTTGTCAGGCTTTACAACATGAGTCATGGCCACAAATACCAGTTCAGACTTTACTGAGCCAAATGGAAGCCTTATGTTCACAGAGTCCAGAGGAGCTCTGAAGCATCTGTGGTCCACTGGCACTCACTGGTCTGTGCTCAGACCACCTAGCATCCAAAGAGGGGGTGGGGTGGGGGGTAGAAATGGACGCCATCCAGACTATTACTAGAAATAAGTCCAAAGTCTACAATCCCAGCTCTGTCACAGTCTGGGGTTGTGTTGAGGCGACAGGCAGAGGTCATTTTCCCCTCTATAATGTGTCATTAATGTTGAAAAGTACAGTGTGGCTTCACAACAGTGGGTCCCAATCTGTTGTCTGTTGGAGAATGAAAAATCTCTAACAATCACCCCCGCTACATTCACCAAAATTTAATGGGATCTATATTGGAATCACCTCACACCTTTGCCGAAAACTTCCAGGAAATTGGCCAGGTAGTTTTTGCGTAAACCTACTGACAGACAAACGGTTTACATAGGAGTTTTTATTCCTGTTTTATTCTGAATAAAAGTTAATTCCTCAGTTGAAAATGTTAATTCCGAATTAAACTTCATTCCAAATAAAGTCACTGGTTTCATCCAATGTTAATTCCGAAATAAGATAACTACTTACTACCACATACTGTAAGTGTGATGTTGTTTAGAACTTTAGTAGGGGTCTAAAAATAGTTTTTTCGTGTCGGTGAAAAGACATGACCTAATCACTTCCATGCTAACACAGTTTGGCTGAGAACGGAAAAATCAAATTTCTCAGTGTACTGTACATCTGAATGGTGTGATTTTGATGTCGAGAATATGTATGTACTTACTCCCAATTAGCTAAAGTGAATTTTACTCCAGATAATCTCTTTAAAGTGTTCTAACAGGCTGGAGAAACAACCATTATAACCTCCTGTAACTTAACTTGCAGAGCTGTACTTCCTGGTCTATTTTTTTCTTTTTTTTTAGCGTAGCGGGTGCTTCTGAATTTACCCTTTAATCAAAGAAATAAGATACACACCGGTGAAATAACATAAGATCACTCTACGGTCTTTCCAGTGACTTGAAGTAACCCAGTTTGAAGATAATTTGGACTTAATGCAGCTATTGTGCAGCACACCCCAGAGGAGTCCTATCTGCCCGTGTTTAATATCAACATTTCAGTTTTTTGGTCATGTTTTGGTGTCAAGGTAATTTAAGAGTCTCTGAGCTCCATCTCTGTGGGGGTTTTAATGTCCTATTTGATATTCAAGATAAATAGCTTTTAAAAGGCACTACTGTTAGGAAACAAAAGAAAGAAAAAATACTTTGATTGGAAAGTGATTCGTACTGATTTCTTGCTTTTGTCTTTGAAGAGCAAAGACTTCTGAATATATATATATATATATATATATATATAATATATATTTTTTTTACAGAAAAAAGCTTGCGTAGGATGGCATGACCCTCATTCCCGATTGTAAGCATATTACAAAGCGGAGGAATTCAACCTCAATAGGTCTGGGTCAGTGCTGGGAGAATACCCTTGCGGGACTGTCCCCCACAGGTGCATTTTCTCCGCAGCGGTGTGCCTCAACCAGCTCCAGTTCACCCTTAAAGGGTTCGGGGGCCAAAGTGGCTTGTGGCTCCTGCAGCGAGCTTTACTGCACCCTCCACCTGGACTTCGGTGCTTCCTGGACTCGCTGCGCCTTCTCTCCCTTCAGTTAGAGACCTCAGGAGGGACTGGACCCCTTTTCCCCCAGCGCGCCACCAGCGTCTCCAGGACGGGGACCGGCCCACGTGCAACAGGCGTCAGATGTGATGTTGGGAATCAAACCGACCCGTCTGGAAACACAGGACACTAATGCTACGGCCACACCAAACACCAAATTTATAACGCGCTGCCTGAACACCTGAGTTTGGACGCTAGATACTGTGATTCACGGGCACTCTGAAGACAAAACGTTGTATAATTCGCCGCCACTCGGAACGCGCAACGGCCGACTCTGGACGCTGGATAAACACAGATAAACAAAATCTGTCCCACCATTTCAGTCTGCCCTCAACTATGGCTCAGATCAGTTAGATTACTGCTCTGTACTTGCTCTGGAGGTCCTGTACGTCCAAGGGCCACACGCAGTCACTTTTGGGTTCACACGATCCTGCAGAAGTTCCTGCAGGACAGGGAATTCTACCACCTCATCCAGGAACTCTGTCTGGATGAAGTCTGCTTTCACCAGTATTTCAGGCTCATTTTTTTCTTCACTTTCGCCTTCCGTGTTGCCTCCAGTGTCATCCATCATTCCATCACAACTTTGGCAGCATCTCAACGCTGATTGGCTTTCATAGCACGGCGTCTTTTCTTGTTCATTTTAACGAAAGGTAAATTTGTTTTGAACAAACAATGAAAATGACAGAAATGACAGAAAACTGATATTTATCCATTTAACATTTTTTCTTGAGAATAACTAAAGTCAATTCAGTTCTAACATGCAATTGTACTGAAAAAAAAAACAGTTTCGGGGCTTCCATATCATTATTATTTATTTTTTCATTGATATTTAGACTTTTATTCTTTTTGTTTGTTACTTCTAATTGTGGGTACTTGGTTTAATCTTTAGGGGTTGGGTATACACAAAAGACAATTGTAAAATGTAAAACCGAGTATCACAGTATCGCAAATCTCAGTTTGAACGGTATAAAGCCCTTCCCCTTTCCCCTACCTTTCTACCCTAATGTGAATTGAAACACCCCTACCCCGCCACGTGAATGCACAAAATGGAGGGTAAGGGGTGAAATGGGATTCAGCCTAAAACTGATTAAGTTTTGGATTCGCTGTTGCTGCACATGAAGCAAAATGATCAGTCTTCAGTGTTGTAGTAAATCCAGTGCACAAATATCAGTGTTATTTGTTTGCACATCCGCCTCAGTATTTCTAGATCATGTGACACAAAATAGCAAATAGCAGAGTATTTCCATTTACTATGACAGATGGTTTCAAAACTGGCCACTTGCAGTCACTCCTCATCTTCTTTCAACCGCAGGATAAGTGGCCTTTTCAGTCAAAATAAACATTTCCAAAGGGACAGCCAATCATTTGAATGAATCGTTCAGGGCAGCAAAGGCCAATGAGGACTCTGGACGCCGTTCTGTGAAAACGCAGCTTTTAGCAGAGTCTCACAGTCCAAATAAACACACACAAAGCTCTGGGAAAAAAAAATAAAAAAATAAATCCTTTATGTCTCAGAAAGCATCTGCAGTGGCAGGAACTTTTTCGCCTGCTTTGTTGCTAATCATGGTCACAGTAAACCATCTCTAGGGTTTCCATAGCGACGACTCAATACTAACCACAGATCGTTAACCAGAGGTGTGCAAGTGTTGACTTTGATTTCATAATGTCTAAGGCAGGGGACTCAAACACATTTTAGTTCATGGGCTGCATTCAGCTCAATGTGATCTGAAAAGCACAATATTAGAAAATACTGTCATTGTAAGATTTTTTTAAAAACCTGTGGTGTGTGTGTGTGTGTGTGTGTGTGTCTATCAGTCAACTATAGTTGACTTATAGTTAATGAAAAACATGAATTGCCAAGCTTGTCAAATGAATGTTATTCAACCATTTAATTGTATATTAATCAAAATGAATCCAATGTCATTAATACAAGCAGGCAATACAAATGTTACCTTGTAAAAGACCTAACATTGTTGACTGTGGAGACGTGGGAAGTTGAACGATAACACAATAGGATGATAATGAAACTGGACTTCAAATGTCTTCAAATCTTCATTATTGTCAATGAATATTCGCGTCTGTCACTGTTGGCTCTGACTGTAGCAATGGAATAAAACTAGAATGTGACAAAGATACAAAATAGATCCATTGTAGCCAGGGCTGAACACAGACAATTCAAACATTCAGGGCTGTGTAAGCAGCCTCAGCAGCAGTCAGGCAGTAGGGACATTGTTTGAAATGTTTACCTGGAGATAACAAGTCATTATTTGGTATAAGTTTAGTTTTCGGGACACGTACAGCTGGATTGGGGACAACAGCTTAGAATTCAGAAATGTGTGTACATATATATATATATATATATTGCAAGCAAAGCAAAAAAATAGCATTAAGTCTATAATAATTGATTTAGTCTTCCCCTGAAAAAAAATGAACTAACCATCAATAAATAAAATCTTGAATTAAGAAAAAGTACATATCTCGAATCAACACCTCTCCCGACAAAAAACTTGAATGAAGTAAATACATCTTGAACGGCCTCAAAAATCATGAAAAATAAATTCATTAATTACCAATCTTGAATTAAGAAAAAAAAAAAAGCCAAATCACCGTCATATTCTCCAAAATTATAGTTTAATGGGCTAGTAGCACCCCTGTACAGAACACCTCCACTATTTAAAAAAAAAATGCCCATCCTGCCTTTTATACCTTTTATGTCGTTTTCACATCTGATGTTGGTTCTTGGTTCATTTACATCCATCTCACTCCTTTTTTTTTTAATCTTGTTATGCTATTTTGGTCGTGTTCGGTTTATATCATTTTCATCTTTCATCCACTACTTCACACAAGTCACAAGTAATATTTTGACTAATAAAACCAACACATTCTTTTTCATCTGTTATTTCTAAGTCAGTTCTAGGAGTAAAGCATGTTCATTATGACAGGATTAGTATTATTCTATTATTATCACCAGTTATGCTTTTTCAGTTCTGCAGAAATGGACATGATAATCACAGTTAATATGCTAATTTTTACACCTGAATGAGTGTTTTTTTTTCTCCTCTGCTGCCTTGATCATAGTTTCATGTGATTACTGTGACTATTCTGCATTGATTAAAAGTAGAACACACATTTGGATCTCAGCAATTTTGTGTTTCCACGTTAGACAAACAACACTTCCAATCTTTTCAAGTATTTTTTCTCAGAAATGTTTTAGAGCCAGATGAAAAGGTAGCATTCACTGTATACTGAACTCTGTTCTAATTATGTGCATGTTTTCACAACACTAAAATATATTTTACATTATTCTTTATTTTCTCAAGGTACCTATGTTCTCTGTAAAAAAAACTGATTATTATTGTTATTATTTTCTTTTTTCTAATTGGGATCTTTTCCAGCTTTTTGTACAAAATAATACATATAATAAGACAATAATAAGACATTTAGACACATTTCCACCAAGAGTGTGGCTGATAATAAATGTAATATGTGACCTTCTAGCACAAAACCAGTCACTTGGGTCAAATTTCAGAAATTAAGATTTTATCTCGTCTCGTCGTCTCTTCAGGTCGGGGGGGCAGTAGCTTCAGCAAAGTAGCCCAGACTTCCCTCACCCCAGCTGTCTCATCCACCTCCTCCAGGGGAATTCCGAGGCGTTCCCAGGTCAGGCGAGAGATATAATCCCTCCAGCGTGTCCTGCGTCAACCCTGAGGTGTCATAAAATCTTAATTTCTGAAATATGTGACCCACCACCACGAAACCAGGCATAAGTGTCTGGAAATCAAAACTGAGTTATCTGTGTAGATTGGTAGAGTGGAAACTAAGGTTTAAGATGGTGAAAAAGTTATGTTTGTATCACAAGTAGAACCAAAGTTATGGTCATTTTAATATCCACATTTGGACATATTTTGCAATTTGCATATTTTTAGATATTGTCCGTTAAAGTTTTGGACTGTTTTGGGGTAGGAAGTCCTTAGCAATGCATAATAATTCGTATCCGATTGACACAAATTTTTACACAGAGGACACTCTGATGGACATGTCACAGAAGTTTTATATATTATAATAATAGGACAGAAGTGCGACG
The DNA here is from genome assembly GCA_020466265.1 of Siphamia tubifer. Taxonomy (NCBI): domain Eukaryota; kingdom Metazoa; phylum Chordata; class Actinopteri; order Kurtiformes; family Apogonidae; genus Siphamia; species Siphamia tubifer. Next base: position 9,926,978 of record CM035792.1, on the reverse strand, counting down.
TATTATAATCATTTGGCTTACACCATTGGACAAGAGCATTCAATATAGGCTTTTACCTCGTACCGAACACTTGGATGTTTACCCACGGATCGGTTTGTTCGGCGAAAAGAGGTGGAAGTCAGCTTTGTCTTTGCTCAGCAATCCCTCAACTTTTGTCGCCACTTGACTTATTTATTGACTCAATAAACACCTTTATTGATTGGATTTCAATGTAATGACCACAGGAACTGAAAATAGAGGTGTTAAGGTACCGTGTTTTGATAAGGTGTAAACACAAATAAGAAATCGCCTTCCAGCCTAAATTTGGCTGTAGCTCTGAACGGCTCAGCGCAACTTATGCCTGGTTTTGTGGTGGCGGGTCACATATATTAAGAAATTACATTTATCTAATCTAATTTATCTATCTGGTTGCGTGACACTAATTCAACCAATCAGAGGCAGTTTTTCAACATCGCCCTAGCAACAAGGGATATTGTTTACTGGAGGCTTTGTTCTGAGGCCTCCCATTGGTTCAATATATAGTTACATAGATTTCTATTTAAGCAATATGAATATTGCTTGTTTTTGGTCTGTTTTTTTTTTTTTTAATTTCTTTTGACTTTAAATTTCTTTTTGTAAAATGAAATAAAAAAAAGGAAAATGAAAGGAAAATGTGACATAATTTTTGCTTCAAAACGGAAGTCAATTAAACCAGTGGTTTTTTTTTCTTCTTTAATTCTCATTCATAAATGGAAAATCCAAATACTAAAATATACACGGATCCAAAAAGTCAGATTTGGGAACATTTTCCTGCAGTCTGAACGTAGCCTTACTTCATAAATCCTGTGTGCAGAACATGTATATGTGACAACAGTGATATTTGGACACATAATACAAAGACTCCACATGCATGATTCAAGTCTCATGTGGTAAATGAGAACAGAGGTAACACTAAAGGCCACTATTATCAGCGACACTACAACAACTAATCTTCTGACTTCCTATCTTCTGCCAAAGTGATTTGGTGGGACAGACTGTTTGCTCTGACTCGCACATTAAATTAGATCTATTTTCCACCTTTGTAAGCCCTTCAAGAACACACATGAGGCACACATCACTGGCTCTGAGTGGCTTTGAAAGCTACATCAAAAGAGTGTATCCAAATTCCTAAAACATAACAATGTGGAGCCTGATTTTCAGGTCGCTTTGAAGTGAAGTTTCTTGATGTCCCTTCATTTTTTTTCTTGTGTAGTACAAAATATCTGCACGCAGTAAGAGGCTCGGAAATGATCTGATCTGACATGACTTTTGTAGAGTGGTGATCGTATCAAAATGTGGCACATGCATGCGTTTTCAACATCGACTTAAATTATTGATGAATGTGCAGATAGTAGATATTGTTACAGATTCCCCCCCACACACACACACACTTTTCAATGGGATTTTGCAGCTTTTCTAAATTACACATTATGAGGATTTAACTGAGCAATTGGTATAAAATCACAGGATAAGGATATAAATATGTATTAACTACGTAGTCATCACCCATCTGTAAATGTACACAATGGGAATGAAATTTGAATGATTAATCAATCAAACATATCTTGATGGAGAAGGAAATGATTTGGTGCAGAAGATAATATCATTCTGTCATTATAAGCTCATGAATTGGTAATAGAGCAGGCTAGTTTTCAGCACAAGATTTCCTTGCTTCCAATAAACCCGTAGAATGACCTTGGCCGCATACTCCAGATAATTATCTTCCAAAATCAATGGTGAGGCCTTTGACAAATGTGATCATCAAGACAACTCAGCATGCTCAAGCACCACTTCCTTTCTCAATCAAATCATGTCTTGGCTGGTATATAGTCTTAACAGGAGGCTGTGGTGAGGATAAACCACTACAGAAATGCACTTTAGATTCTGTTTAAGGATTGTAATGATGACATAGAGATCGAGATATACAAAGTCAGCTGAAAATATTCTAAACACACATCAGGATAAAAAGAAAAACTTCCAGAAATATCTAAATACACTGCAAATTATATATATATATATATATATATATATATATATATATATATATATATATATATATATATATATTATATATGGATGGAGGTTTTTAGTCCCAAAGTGCAGGACAGAGTATCATAAAAACAGCTTTGTTCACGTAATTTTGGCTTTTAATCACATAACTTTGAGTTTTTATTTCATAATTTGATTAGCAGAATAAGTGTGTTTTGTTGCATAATTTTAACTTTTTATCACATAACGTTGACTTTTTCTTGCATAATTTTGGCTTTTTATCACATAACGTTGACTTTTTCTTGCATAATTTTGGCTTTTTATCACATAACGTTGATGTTTTATCACACAACATTGACTATTTATCTCATAATTTGGCCTATTTTACAGCATCATTTTGACTGTCACATAACTTTGACTTGCACAATAGACCCCTTTAAATGTTGGTGAAAGGTCAAGGTTCAATGTCACCAAAAATTATGCTTTAACACATGTGTCTGTTTGTCTAATACCTGACTTCTATTACAGGTACTTTTTTGTTTGTTTGACTTCAGAAACACCACAATCACAGCCTGCAGGAACAGTCTGACGGCTTCTTCACAAAGCTGGAACAGCAGTTAAATGTGATTGTTGATGAAACAAGAGGTTTAAAAACGACCCACTTGGCAGTAACCACTTGTCGCCCACAGCTCTTGATCTCACAAGCTCACGTTTTGCTCCCACTATCATTTATTCTTCATGTTGAAACCTCATCTACAAACCAAAGACCAAAGAAGCACCACAGATTCAGTCTGATTTTAACGAGGCTCACACTGTAAGGCTATTTTATCTAAAAAAGCATTTATTTTGGCTTTGGGCACTAGTTATTCAACATGAAAGTAAGATCAAAATCGGAGGGTAAAACAGAAGTTCTTACAGTAGAGCTGCAAACATACAGAAAAAAAAAAGATGTGGATCAGCTGGTAGAACTCAGTGATTTTATTACAAAAAATGGAAAATCAACAGTGAATATTAGCCCTAATATGGAAGATAAAGAAGAGTACTGACTGTAATTGGTGGTAAGATTGTTAGCACTAAAGGCTAATGTTAAGCTGCTAACAGAGTTTATTGATTTGATAAGATAAGATAAAACAAAATATTCCTTTCTTAGTCCAATGAGAGGAAATTATAGGTTCGTGTGTCAATGAGTCTTTCCATGAGAGTTTTTAATTCTTGTTTAATTCGAAATACAAGTTCATTCCTCTTTAAGATGACCATGTAAGCATCTAACTTCAGTTGAAAATGACTATTCCAAATTAAACCATTATGTTAAATTGCTGGTGAGAACTCTGGGTAAGATTAAATACGTTTTTTCTTCTTCCCACTCCTTTTCAAGGACGGACAAACTAATTTTCTCTATCGGTCTTGTTTGTATTCTGTTGAGATTCCTTGTATTATCAGACACTGTTGTATGCAAGTTATTTGTGTCGCTTGCTTGAAATAAATGAAAATAAAAAAATTAATATCTACAGTTAAATAATAACAGAATAATATACTAATAATAATAATAATAATAAGAATAATAATAATAATAATAATAACATAATAGTGATTAAAGTCACTGGTTTATTTCACTCTTAATTCTGAATTTGGTAATTCCTCTGACACGTATCCTGTCATTCTGCACATGCTCTGGGTTTTGTTGCGACTTTACACATATTTCGTCACCATGACGCACATATTCCGCACTGCCGGCATTCGTATGTTGATTCATTTGAACTGCTGATTCGTAATTATTACAAAAACAAATGCAAAAATCACATATATAGTATCTGGTCTAACATGGTGATAGTTGAAACAAAAGCAAAACAGGAAGTGGACATGATTGTTTTCTTCTGATAGACATACAGATGTTAAGCGGTCGTCCAGTCCAATCAGAACCCTCCGTACCTCCAGCTCTTAAAGCCCAATTAACTAGACCAGAATACACCTGTTTCCATGGAAACATTTAATTGGAATTAACATGACTGTGTAAGCTACAAAGGAAGTAGCTGTAACTGAATTATTTTTTCCATTATAAATAATTCTGAATGAAACAACATATGATGTAAACGTAGTCTCTTGTTGAATTTCTGCAAATATTATTTACACATATGAAACCAGTTTTAAATCAGGGTTCAAAGAGTCCCTGTCTATTTTTTACAGACAACATATGAAGATATTTCAGGCTCAAAGTGAGAGAATGAGTAGATGCCTTTGTCATTTTCATCTGCTTCCTCAAGAAATGATTAACACGTCATTTAATGAACTGACACACTCATTGCTAATTGTGCATCAGTATAAAGCAGCTCAACAGAAAGTGCTATCCTGTTTCTGTCACATGGTTCATACATATAGGATGCATAATATTAACTCAATCTCCACTGGTTTTTCCATTATTGTCCTTTTTTTTAGGTATTGACCCAGTGACCCCTGACCTATTGAGTCAACAATGTTGTTGATATTTTGGGTCCTCATTGCACATGAGATGAATAGTTCATAAGTTATATGCAAAATTCAATTTTGACCTTCATCGTGACCTTGACCTTTGACCCAGAGCCTTCAAATTTGTCCTTTAAGGTACCGATGCCAGTGCACATCAACCATAAGAGCCAAAAGAAGCTTTATGTAAATCGTAAATAAATGAAAAGAATTCCCGATTTGCCCGATATCTGATCATTGAAAAATAAATTTTTGGGTGACCTTGACTTTTGACCTACATCCATCAAAATGTATGGTAGATACAAGATTGGAACAGAAGAGGGGCAGTGCTCAGGACGTTCTCCTCAGGACGTTTGGTGTGGTTATTTCACACTTTTGAAAGACGACGGCATTGTTGAAAGAAGATTTCGCAAAATATATACAGACGACTCTAAGACTAAGTTAATTATTTTTTCAGTAAACTGTCACTTCAATGAAAAACTGTAGGTATGCGACTGTACATTATAGGTAGGTTATTGTGTCCTGTATGTTTGGAGAATAAATTCTTCCAGACAAACTTCAGTTCTTGTTTCAATGTCACCTTTCAATGACACCTTTGCGAACTGTTCTATATTCCATCCTCGTGGTGCTTAGGTTTGCCAAAACACTCCACATGAAAGAAAGAAAAACATATAAAAAGTAACACAAGGTTGCACATTACTGCTCCAGGTGAGGTTCAACTATATAATCGGCTACAAAATACCTGCTGTTTGTTTTCAAGTAGCAAATTAGCTGTTTAAACATCCAGTCATTTTTGTCTAAATCTCACCTAAATGTTTAAATAAAAGTAAATTAAATGCTGTTCTTGAACCATTTGGAGTACATCCATGGGGCTGGTCTCTTTTTAAAGCTGACATGCTAAATTTGTTTCCAGTACAGAATCAGAATCACTCTCACTGTTACTGTTACTGAGTATTTTAGGTTGGAACACAGTGAAATAAAATACATTTGTATCTCACTTGAATTTGAAAATGCCTGAATAAATGTTTGTCTGCACAGTGAGAGCTGAAAAAAACAATATAGGACCACAGCAGTAGGTCTGACCTAGTTCACATGAACATTTTACAGCAATGCTACAACAAATGAGTATTTGGCACATGTTTATGAGAGGATATGTCCAGGCGTTGTCACTCACACTTGAATAAAAAGGTGACTATTTTTGAATGCTTCAGTGTACAGTTATCGATGAGGACTCTGGGACATCCTATGCTAAACTGATACTTACTACTGTATAAACACATAATAGTAATAACACATTTTAGAGAGAGCACAGGAGACAAAAGGGTTCACATTTGCAAAAGTTCTTTATTTTTCAGCAAATTATTTTACTTAATTAACCACCTTCCCGTGCCCAGAACAAAACAAAAAAAAAGGAAACCAAAAGTGTCAAAGGAAAGAAAGGACTCAAATGTTCTGGCGAAATTGACAAAAGGACCGTAAACAATATGGATCAGGCCAACCCTGTACTGGAATGTAGGAGCTGTCCACATACCGCTAGCCCTGCCCGATTAAAACAACCCGAATCTAAACCCTGTCAAAAGAAATAAACCAAAAACAGGACGTCCAGTCTCACTGGGTCAAACAAAAAAGACACAAAAGCTAGCAAAAAGGCTAAGGGCAGCCAACTTGCTTCTTGTAGCATAAACTCTGCCTAGCGTGAACGCTCCTACTGGTGGCAGGAAAAAAGACAGTCCACTCCCAAAACTAAATGCCCGTCTGATACGACGGAAGCCAATTAGCAAGCGGGGAAAAAAAACACTAAACCCAGGATATTGCACAAAAATATTATAAAGGCAAAAATATCCATGAATATAACAATAATTATCTAATGAAATAAATGAGCAATCATCAAAAAAACTGAGGAAAAAAAAGGTGCTGGAACATAAAACACATAATTTAATGAACTGACACACTAATTGTCAATTGTGCATCAGCATTAAGCAGGTAGCGCTAGTTCTAGTTCAATCTGATGTGAGAATTGAAAATTAATTGCCGAGAGTTTTCACAAAGTACAAGGTGCCTGAACAGAACAGTGTTAAAATGACATGTTTCTACTGACGGAACAAGGATAGTTTGTTGTTGTTTAAGGCTTGATGGTTTCTGAGAGCTGTGAGTTTTGATCTAAAGGAGGGAAAAACAACCACTGGAACAACATATATATATATATATATATATATATATATATATATATATATATATATATATATATACTCCACAAAGCCAGCAATTCATTCTAGAGTAACAGTGTTACTTAACTGGCCGTGGCTCAGTTGGTAGAGTGGCTCATCCAGTAACTGAAAAGGTTGGTGGTTTAAATCTCGCTCTGTCCTTGTCAGTCCATTGTGTCCTTGCGTAAGACACTTCACCCTCCTTGCCTCTTGTGCCACTCACACTGGGTGTATGAATGCATGTGAATATCCGGTGGTGGTCAGAGGGGCAAAATGGCTGCAATGCTTCTGTCAGTCTGCCCCAGGGCAACTGTGGATACATATGTAGTTTACCACCACCTGAGGGTACATGTGAGAATGAATGAATAATGAGTCACTAATGTGAAGCACTTTGAGTGGTAAAAAAAAGCGCTATATAAATCCAATCCACTATTATTATTATTATTATTATTATTATTATTATTATTATTATTAAAAAACAAAAGATTATCTGCTGCAAAGGGTTAGTTACAAAAACCTAATAATTGTATTTTTTTTTAATCGTGTTTCAAGGACAGTTTTCACTTGTTCCATTGAGGTTTTTTCCTTAATTCAAATATAACAAAGCAGTCAGAAACGGCAGACCTCCACAAAGGTTTCAGTTTTCATTCCCATGTGACGTGATCGAGCCATATGTGTTGACCCATCTGACTGTCAAGGTCCGTCCTGTCACCTTTCTCCTCTTTCTTCCCTCCTGTTTCTCATTTGTCCTTCATTAACTCTCTATTTAAGTGCTCTTTTCCCCTCTTGTCTTCTTGTCTGGTTGTTTTCGCCTCTCACCTTGTCATATTCCAGTTGGCCAAAGTCCGTTCAGTTCTTCAGCTGGTCCTGCTTTGGACCTTGGCTCCAGTTCTGGAACATTGTTCTTTCGAGTGTCGTCCTTTTCTTGTATGGTTTTTGTGTTGCTCATTAAAAGTGGCTTGAAGTGTTTCCTGGCTGTCTGCTTTTGGGTCCTTCTCTACTAGAAGTTAGAAAAATACATTTGGCAAGATTTAAAATTTTTTCCATTGAACATGTAAAAATGAAATAAAATCTTTTTAATAATTAATTAAAAATTAAAAAAAAGTAAATTTCCTGAGTCTTAGGAGGATATGGTACATACGATCCACACTTAACTAAAGCACACAGTGCAGCATATTTTATTGAAACTCCTTCATGTGTCATGTCAAACCACTGCAGAATACCTGCACTAAACCCTTCTTTTACACAGGTTTTAAATGTTACATGTTTTACACCAACAGTGGGATTAAACAATCGATCTGCTGCTGATTTACATTCATATGGTGTAATTTATATGCTGTTCGTAACCTATTCATGCCACTGAGTAAACATTTATATCCAGGCTATTAGTCACATTATCCTTCAGGCTATGTTTTCAGGTCTCTTGAGGCTCTTTATTGCGGGTACTAAACCTCAGCAGTACCTTTGACGTAAATACATCATACATCATTTGATATCATACTCCCTTAGTGACGCCAAAGAATGTCCTCAGACATATTGAGGCTGTAATCTATGTGGGATTAACATGGATCAATTCATCATAATTTAACAATATTACCATTAAGTACCGGATTATCATGTGGATTCTGTTCGCTGTATTTCTCAGACTCAATTTCTGGAACACAGGTGTCAAACATGCGGCCTGGGGGCCAAATCCAGCCCACCAAAGAGTCCAGTCTGGCCCTTGGGATGAATTTATGAAATACAAAAAGTAACACTAAGCAATGAACAATCATTTTAGTTAGGGTACCACACTGACCAATTCAATCTCAAGGAGGAAAGAGTAGTAAAATACTATCATAATAAGATGTAAATAATGACAACTGCAAATCTTTCTATTTTCACGTATTTACACAAAAACTAGTATAATTTAGCAAGAAATGTGGACAACCTGAACAAATATGAAGAACCTGAAATATCTTAGGAGAAGCAAATTTAATTAACAGACCCTCCAGGATTTCGCGATGTTGCAATTTGCAACTTCAACGTAAATTCATCCAATACCAGTGAGTTCAGCACGATGTTGCAATTTTAACCAATCATCACGACTTTCCCACAAAATGTGACCAATCATTTGCGATGTCTTGAGCTGTTTTTTCTGCCTTTTCCTGTTTACCTTATATTACAAAGCAACATGTGCGGCCAGCAGTTCGCATTTTTTGACTAAAATGATGCACTAGTACCAACAGGTGCATTTGGAAGAGTACCATTTTTGTTTCATTTTTGTCATCCAGGTAATATTTTATTTTCCATATTTGAAAGGTTGGTTTAATATCTCAGTGTTTTTGTTCTATTTTTGTCAGAAACTGCCACACAGTACTAGTAATAATGTTTGTTTGGTTTTTTACTGGCTGAGACATTTATATTATGTTTTATAATTTCATGTAGTGTTGTGAGGTCATATGAACTTTAACCTTTGAACCAACAGGTGCATTTGGAAAAAATATATATTTTCTTCTCATCATAATCATTTATTTGTCATCTCTGTAAAAGGTAGTTATGACAACCATATCACAATGACTTTGAATTCATCTTCCAGTCCCTAAATATTTGAAATAGTACTTGATTTTGATTACAAAAAGGGAAAATCGTAACTCTTTATCACAACTTTCCCGCAACAAAAGACTATGATGCACTGCAACTTTCATCGCAATTTTTCGGAAAAGCTGATGCAACATCAGACATTTTGGATCAAAAACATCTCAAAAAAGGCCCAAGAAATCTTGGAGGGACTGAATTATTGTAATCACAAGATTCTGCTAGTTAAGAAATGTTTGTATTCGTAGCCTCAAAGTGATCTGTAATTTATAATGTACATGTAGAAATGCTAAACAGAGAGAGGCAGAACAGTGTTAAAGTTATACTTTTCCCCTCAGTTTGTTCATGTTATTGACATTGTTTGAAAGGATAGTTTATAGATGTAAGATAATGTAAATAACTTGTCTGTTTCAGTAAAAAAAATTATTTTATTTTTTCTGTCGCGGCTTAATTGAAATAAAAACAGAAACACCCACACATGTACAATATTAACAAAAGAATGAACAGTTGGTACAGTCAGATATATATTAAAAAAAACAAAAACAAGGTGCAGTTTACTGATGTTGTGTGTTATTTAGGACAGCCATAGCAGATGGGATGAAGGATTTAGTGTAAATATTTTTCTTGGCCAGTGGTGTCCAGTAGGGCTGGGTGATATGGCAAAATAATGATTAGGATTAATTTTCTTCTATCATCATAATATCAACAAGCTTTACAGGCTCCACTCGCATTTTCATTCTTTCTCCATAATCACTTGGATGGTATTTCTTTAAGTGATTAAAAAGATTTGTTGAGTTGCTGGATTTCGATGGCACTGACCTCTGACATACCCTGCACACAGGGTTGATTTGCTCTATGTCACTCTTACATTCCCCAAACCGCAGCCACACAACTGATGTCGAGCGACCTTTTTTCTCAATACTATCATCCTCATTGGAAACTAACTCCAAGTCATGGCTTTTGCTGCCCTCAGCTCCACTTTCTGTCATTCTTTCTGTACTTGTGTGTGACTGTCTTAAGTTCCTTCGCCTATTTTTATTTATCTTCTTCGTCTGTTCCCGTCCAAATGTGACCTACAGCGCCTCCACTAGTTCCAGCAGTGTAGGTCCGGTTTCATGCACATCTGTGCATTAGCAGAACAAATTACGCTTCAATGCACATTTCCACCGTCTTTGATTGAGGCTCGCAGCTGATCACCGTAATCAACCAGTCCAACCTATCATTAATCATAATATAATCGTCCAGCCCTAGTGTTTGATACCGTTTGCCTGAAAGAATGGTGGAGGAAAGGGAGGGGTCCAAACTATGTAAATACTTTGATGTTGTAATTTCACTTTGTTGCTCTAAAATATTTTTCTATATGTTGTTATTTTACTGGTCCGTCTAACTTCAGATCAGATTTAGCTTAATGTGGCGCCTGAAGTAAAATGAGTTAGCGCCCCTGTTCTAGAAAGTCCTGTGAAGCATTCAACTAAAAATGAATGAATTTTATAAGTCGTTTTATTGGCTGCACTTTTTTTTTTTTTTTTATTGTTGTTACCCAACTATCTTTACAGCTTGGCAGAAGCAATCAACCGTCCAATCCAATTACTGTCATCATTATGATATATTAAAGGCAATTTTGTAGTGCCTGGCTTATAACAGTGAATTCTAGGGGTCATTTGCTGCTTAATTGACTTGCTAGAGAACAGGAAACCACATAGCCAAAGGGGTTTCTTCCTGTTTACATTTCCCCTGTGGCATTCGTGCTGTTGATTGCGGCTGCAGGTGCGTATCGCCGGATTCAGGCGATATGGATAGCACCGAGAAAGTGGGAGGAGGAGGATTTAAGAGAGTAGGGACTAATAGTTTAGTCCAGACAAAAGTGAGAGTGAAGAATGATGTTCTTTGTGAGGCTGAAATAATTGACTGTGATCTGCAGTGATGCTGTTGCTGTAGGCTATGTGATAAGAGGTTTTGTTTTTAACCATTAAAGGCCGAGAACTATTTTTCTGGTGATTTCCAGATGATTGGACAGAATGACCGCTTAATGTCTGGATGTTTACTGGAAGGAAACAATCACACCCACTCCCTGTTTTGCGTTAGATTCAACTATCAACGTGGAAGATCAGATACTACATGTGATTTTTGCATTTATTTTTATGATAATTGCAAAGCAGCAGCTCGACTGAATCAACCATAGGAATCAAACTGATATCAGCAGTGGAATATATCATACCTGCCAACGTTACAGTAGCAGAATCTGGGAGTTTTTTGTGACAGTGGTGGGTGTTTCATTTTCAGGAGACATGAGTGAGCAAATATTTTTATGATGATAAATGATGGTAAAATGGTATATAATTAGTTGCAGTGCATGATTAAATACTGTATTTATCCAGATATATAATAAAACAGATTTCAATGGATGGCATGTATTGTTAAATTTACATGAACTTTATTATTAATTCATTCTCACTTTAATCTCCCTCACACACACACACACACACACACACACACAGTGACAGATATATCCCCTGGTTGGATCTTAACTTGACAGAGAATCATCAAATATATTAATATTTGTGGTTTCTTACATAAAAACTGAGCTGCCATCGTTGGCCTGTGTGTGTGTGTGTGTGTTTGTGTGTGTGATAATCCGGGGGAAAAGTTTAAACCTGCACACAGATGAACTACGCATCTATGAGATGTCAGATAATCAACAAATGACGGGTACATGATTTGTGTCACCTGGAGTTTTTGACCATGACCTTTGACCTACATCCACTACAATATAATGGGATCTACTCTGCACATTGCCTGAAAATTAAATGGGAATTGATGGAGGATTTTTTGCGTTAAGTTGCTGACAATCCAAAAGACACACAAAAAAACAACCCTAAAACAATACCCCTCTCCCCTATCAGGAGGTGGAGAACAATTACCTTTTTTATGTGTAGGGGGGTTATACAAACGAAAAAAAGTATAAACAACACGCAAGTATTCTACTCACAATCAACTTTTATTTTCCGTCTTACAAGTATTCAGTGTTTGCACCACCTGCTCCACGAACAACATTAATGCGATAAGAGAATTCCTACCAGACGAGTATCGGCACATCATCATCTACGGCGTTGATCGCTATTTTTCAATCTTTAAGGTCATGGAGGTGAGCCATTCAGAACTTAGATAACTCTTTCAAAAATGTCTGACTCATTCCATAATGAGGCTTGAGAACGGAAGTTCTGTTCATTCTTTTTGAATAACTCCGTATAATAACCTTTAATGGACGTAGAAGGGCTGGGTCTACTCTGCCATATGAAATCTAGAAATATTGACTATTCATTGGTTTAATAATTCATCGTTCCTCAGTGCAATCCTCAGTATAAGTCTTGCGTAATACCTGTCGGAGTATCTGAACAGTATCTGATGGTGGGAGAGAAATGAGTTATAAAGAGGATGAGATACCAACCAGTGGGATGCTACACAGAAACTCTGGGGTCCTCCACAAGTCTAATCACATCACTTAAACATCTTCAGATAACATTTTTAATGAACTTCTGAGAAAGCCCTGTTGGCATCATGTTATGATGTTCAGTGTAGTATCGCTGTTGGGTCGGTGAGGTTGTGCGCAAAGGGAATAGAGTGAAGGGCATGAGTAAGGGCCGTGCTGTCGGAACTTAATCAACTGACGACAAACGGGACTGTGCAATATAAACACCGTACTTCTTTTTCAATTAGTGTCTGATTGCTTCATTATGTTTCAATGCTGACAGCAACTCGGTCCAGAGGAACAAACACAGTCAAAAGTCACTCTTGCATTGGATATATATGTGCAAAAAACAAAACAAAAACAGAAGCGTATAACATATTTTCTGGACTATAAGCTGCAAATTTTTTCCCACACTTTGTACCCTGCGGCCTATAAAGAATTTGACCAATGTATAGATTTTTCTAGACTCATGGGACATTTAAGCCATGTTTACATTACATTCATTACATATATGGGTCTAGTGGTGCTTCATAGGCAGGGGAGGCGGGGTTAAAAGGTTGTCTTTCAAATCCTCTGTATGCAATAGGACAATACTACAACCAATCAGCGTAATCTTTAGGATGATGTAGTTAGAGTGCTGGAAATTTCACAGAAAAGTCTGGAGAAAGTTAGGAATGAATAAACAAAATGGTGGATTATGGAGCTTAACGAATGTTGCCGCTTCTGTAAAAAGAATTTAAAGATTGCTGGTATTTTCTCACATTCTTCACTCATCTTTGATAAAAGGAAATTGCCACCCAATCAGCAGCGATCTTATCATCTTGTTGTTGTTCTTCTTCTATGGTTGTTTACCTCCGCCAACGAGGTTATGTTTTTGCCGACGATAACTCAAAAAATTAAGGACTGATTTTTGAGGACATTTTCAGGGTAGATTGGTAATGGGGTGATCTGGAAATGATGAGATTTTGGTAGTGATCAGGTGGGGGGGGTTCCACCTTGGCAGAGGTCTGCGCTCCCAGAATGCTTTAATAGTTTCTGGTTGTTTCTCTCCAAATCGTTGCAGTGTCTCTTTGTTACACCCGCCCTCTGACTCTATACTTGACTGTGATTCATCAGCCAGTTTCAGGAAAATCTAGTCAAAAGTTACATTGAACATAACTAGACTACGATGGTAGCAAATTAGATATGCTGCCCCTAGGGGCTTCTAGTGCAGCTAGGCATTGGCTCCACATCGGTTCTACTGGGGGACCATGTACTATTCCTAGAGAACATTTCCATACAGATACTATCATACCTGGATGTCATCACGAGGCACCATCAAGCTTGTGCAAATTTTCCTCATCAGCCACCGAAGACAAAAATGTCTTAACCTCCACGACCGGCTGATGGTGTAGTTTTGTGGACTGACATCATTGTGTTGCGAATTTAATTGAACTTACTGCTCTATTTACTGTAACTCCAAATCTATTTTTTTTTTTTTTTTAAATGGCAGGACGCACGTTGATAACGCAATGATGCAGAGAAAACTCCACCAATCAGAGTCTATGACAGCTGCACAACATACTGTTTGATCATCGACACATGACAGGTCCTGTAATGTAGGAGATGAATGAGCTCAACCTGACACACACTGAGCACATCACAATCATTCTGAACTAGTTTGGAGTGAGTCACTGGTAACAAAACTAAAAAAATGAGCAACCAACAAGAGAAAAACCATCCAAAACCCATATGTCCTATTCTATCATATAGTGCATCTGGTTGTTTTTTTTCTCATTTCCATTTCATTTTAGGTTTGTTGATTCATAATACTTTGCAAAAACAATGCAGTAACGTTATTGACTGAATCGCTGGTGATGTGAAAATAATTGTATCACTTCATGTATGTGGACATGAACTTCATATTTTCATCTGTAATTGCCACATACAATTTACATTTACATACATTTACTCAACCAATTAACACACTCTGGGCTTTAACAATGGCTAAGGGCAAGGTTGACATCAACAGAAGAAGACTTGTTGCTATAGAAAGGCAGGTGAGAAAGCAAAATGTATCTGTTTATGGTGCATGTCTCACAAAATGCATGATAGTTAAGCATAATAAAGACTGAAGTTCATTCTACAATATAATAACAGTTTTTCCAACGCTTTGTTTATTTTTCTTGCTCTTGAATCCAAGCTGTTATTATGTTAGTGTGTTTTCAGAGTGGGACTTTGACATGTATGTCAATGCAGTCAAATATGCATTGAAACTTAAAATGGGGATTATGACACTGCCCTGTACTTCCTTTGTATTCCCAACAGCAGGCAGAAGCTGCGTTTCCATTACCCTTGTAAATATCGCTATAAAAAACAGGTAATGGAAACACCTGAGTTTTGAAAAAACACTCAAATATCGATACAAAGTTTTCACGGTTTCATGAGGTGGTTTTTCAGATGTTTCGATATTCTAATATATCGCAAAAGCGCAATGGAAACACTTTTTCCACAATATATGTCACAGGATATGACTACGTAGTCACATGATCACTTCTCGTGGAGTAAAATTGACAGCCGCAGTCACTGTAACCATAACAACCATTGGCTGATAATAATTTGTCAAGAGAATTAGCCGATTCATTCATGCTAATGCTATTAAATGCTAATTTGCAGTTGTCATTCAAACACATCTAAAGCATATTTCCACTTAATATTTTGATCTGGCAATGTAGGGACCACATGTACAGACCCTGATAATGTGAGCCGGGTGGTTTGTTTTACATGTTAGTGTCCTTAAAGAGTTCGCCAGGGACTTTTACTTAGTTTTACTAGCCAATTCATTCATGCTAATATCAGGGCGATACTGATCTGAAGCTCCTAAGGTGACAGCAGTGAAATGTCGTGGGATGATATTTCACGAGAGTTACGACGCTCCTGCCTAGAACATCTGTCAATGGAAACACGTTCAAAGCACAAATATACTTTTTCAAAATATTTGAGGAATATCGATATTGTTTTGCGAAAAACTGTAATGGAAACGCAACTAGAGTCTGAACTAACCCAAAAAAATGAAAACCATGATTTTGATTCTCTATCCCCTTTAATATCCCCGAAACTTTCTGACACTGAGCTAAATAAAAGTCCTGGAAACGATTTAAGGAAAATGCTGTAATCTTACATCGTACCAATACCTTATTAATAACACATGGGCTACAAAATTTTGGAGTTTTTATTAAAGTTTGGGGAACAGTCCCTATGATTCCGTATTATTTGACCAATCAAACTGCAATTGAAGAGTCCCACAGTATCATTTGACAACACGGATCAGCTACTCCTGACAGGTCAGATGGTAATATTCAGGTGAATGATGATGACAGGGAAGATGAAATAGCTGATGAGGACAGCATTCAGACAGAGGCAGAACAGCACAGCCCCTTCGGCGTGATGCTTTGCCGACAGAAAGACATGGGTGGAGAGCAGTGACAGCCTCAAGAGGAGACAAACAAGGGAGGAAATGAAAAAAAGCGAGAGGACCAGAGTGTCACAGTTTGACAAATCGATTGTCTTGTCCTAAGAATGTTCTACTTTTTGAACAATATACATTTCCGCAATGTTAGGGAGAAATTTAACCATTTCTCCCATTTTTTTCATTTCTCATCTTCTTTAACACTATCAAATAACACTGGTCTACAAGTAAAATTCTTCTGGAATAAAACTAATGAAATGTTCTCAGTTGTGTGTTCGTGATGAATAAAACTAAAGTCTTAAATGGTGGTTAGATCAAGTTTCCAACATAATTGAGGTCAAAATATGAAAATTTACTTTAAATATCAATGACTGTTTTGGTAATTTTTCTTCATTTGATTACATATTTTGTTCATTTTATTGAATATTTTTGTTTGTTTTATTGCATATTTTCTCTGTATGCTCTCTGTATTGATTTTACATTACATTTAGTTTATGTGCTGCACAGAGTGGTTTGGACGCTGCAGCTCATAACGGTGGAGAAAGTCATGACGGTGCATCTCAAATTCATTACACTTGTTCATCTAACTCAGTGTATTTGCAAAAGTAACTGTATCAACTGCGCAAACATTTAGTTTTTGGGGAAGAGAATTCAACCCTTTTGAGATAAAAACTGGAATTAATAACTAACCAGATTCAAATGCAATTCTTGGTTATCTATCTATCTATCTATCTATCTATCTATCTATCTATCTATCTATCTATCTATCTATCTATCTATCTATCTATCTATCTATCTATCTATCTATCTATCTATCTGTCTGTCTGTCTGTCTGTCTGTCTGTCTGTCTGTCTGTCTGTCTGTCTGTCTGTCTGTCTGTCTGTCTGTCTGTCTGTCTGTCTGTCTGTCTGTCTGTCTGTCTGTCTGTCTGTCTGTCTGTCTGTCTGTCTGTCTGTGCGTCTGTCTGTCTGTGCGTCTGTCTGTCTGTCTCTGCGTCTGTCTGTCTGTCTCTGCGTCTGTCTGTCTGTCTCTATGTCTGTCTGTCTGTCTCTATCTCTCTGTTGTATTGATTATTGTTGTATTCTGCACATGTTCGAAATAAAGCTATCAAATCAATTGTCAAAAACAGGTTATATCAAATGTTCAAAATGAACACTTACATCATTCACATACAACACTGTCATAAAACACTCCTCTCTCTGACTGAAACTGCAGTTGCAAACAATTAACAAGTCATTAATTGTTATGTACTGTCCTGTTATTTGACTTCTATTAAACATGTGGCTGCAGAAGACATGTCTGTTCTACCTGAGGACACAGACATTCCGCTTTGACAGGTAACCTCTAACCACCTGAGGCAAACTCCTCAGCTGTCACCGTCCTGGGTCTGGACACTGGCATCGTTCCTCCTGGAGTGAGAAAACAAAAACTGCAGCATGTGTGAAAAGAAGTGTAAATGTTTGTGTCAGGAGGACGATACTGAAAACCAGAATAACAGTTCAGTTCAATTTTGTTTCAAGAACATAAAATTATCAAAGCATCAACTAATATGGTGAATTAAGTTTTTTACACTTAAAAAGGAATGGGAAGAAGTTAAACTTATTATAAACTGCAACCCTTTTTACGACAACTATTTTTATGTTTTATTTTTGACATTAAATGTGCGAACTCTTCATACTTACCAATAAAGTAATAAAAGTCCTGTAATAATTTCTGGCCAATAAAGTAATTAATTATTATATTATTGGCCAAAATTTACAACAATATCAGTTCAGGACTTTTAGAATTTTGTTTGCCATTTATTTCATTAGTGGCCTATTTATATTTTTAAAAAGGAACATTTATTACTTTGCACTGATCTACATCTTTTATTTTTTCAAAAGTATCTGACATTAAATGTGCTAAATCTTACAAATTTCAATAAAATGAATCATACAACGAATGACTTTAGTTACTGTTAGCTCATGTTTTTAATACTCAAATGTTTGGATATCTGTTGGAAAAAAAAAAGAAAACGGGAAAAACAAACAAAAACAGAAATCCACTTTGAATCCCATTTAATTTTTTACCAAATATTCGGATTAAAAAAAAAAGAAAAGGGGAAAAACAAACAAAAATTTTAATCCACCTTGAATCCCATTTAATTTTACTCAAATATTTGGATATCACTTGGAATAACAATAAAAAACAAGGGGGGTGGGCCAAAAAAACCCAACAAACATAAACACAAATCCACATTGAATCCCATTCAATTTTAATGAAATATTTGATTAACAAAAGGAAAGGGGGAAAATATTAAGAAACAAAAAAAAAACATAAATCCACCTTGAATCCCATTTAATTTTACTCAAATATTTGTATATCATTTGGAATAATAAAAAAACAAAGGGGAGGGGGGGTTGGCAAAAAAACAAAAAACAAGTGCTGCATTGCTAATCCTTATGCAAAACACGGAAGAGGGAGAATTCAAAAGGAATGGCTTGAATAATAAATGCCCACAGCTGGAGAGAGAGAGAGAAAAAAAAAGTGGGAATAAAAAATGGAGGGAGAGGACTGCATCAGCAGATCTGGGACAAACAACTAGGACGGGGGGGGGGGCTTGGCACAGGCTGCAAATTTTGACTAGTCACCCTGTTTTCCTACAGGCTATGTGAACAACTGGAAAACAAAGAGCTCAGCACTTGACTTGTACGGCTGAAGCCCCACCCCCAACCCCCAACCCCCCACCCGCCCCCCAGGCTCATTTACACACTGCTTACTGCATCATATTCATGTCCCCAAAAGCCCCCCCACCCCCCCCACCCCTACCCTCCATCACTTCCTGTGTCTTCACCTCACCTCACTCTCAGGCGCTCACTCATCTAACACACTAGCCTGCCCCAATTGTCGCAGATAAATGCGATCGTACCTCATAAATCTCTGCCTGATTTTCGCCTTTTGTTCGCAATGACAAAAGCAGAAGTGACGACGTTCACCGATAGCGCCGCGTTTCTCAATACAAATGTGACAAATTATAGGATCCGCGCTGCATTCACTGCATAAATATTATTTAATGTATTTTTTTCTCCCTCATTTCTCATCCAAATTATGTCGTGATGTTTAAAATAAGAGGAACTTTTCAGTGTGGGCAACTGTTGATACAGTTTACCACCATCAGAGTGAGAATGTGAGAGTGAATGAGTTAGTTATTGTTTTATTGTCTTATGTCTTTTTTATTCTATTTGATTAAGTTGTTTACTCCTGTATTTTACTTATGTTTTAGATGTAAAAAAATCTCATCCATTGTTATTACATCTGTCAAGGAGGTGTTAAAATAGTGTCTGTCAGCAGGTTTACGCAAAAATGTAATGAAAAGCAGATGATTTTGACTTTTTATCTCATGATTTTGACTTTTTATCTCATGATTTTGACTTTTTATTCCATGATTTTGACATTTTATTTCATGATTTTGACTTTTTATCTCATGATTTTGACTTTTTATCTCATGATTTTTACTTTTTATCTCATGATTTTTACTTTTTATTTCATGATTTTGACTTTTTATCTCATGATTTTGACTTTTTATCTCATGATTTTTACTTTTTATCTCATAATTTTTACCGGTTATCTCACGATTTTGACTTTTTATCTCATGATTTCCAATTTTGATCTAATTTTCACTTTTTATCTCATGATTTTGACTTTTTATGGTCACGCATAAAAAAATCTAGTTGAGTGAACCAAATTAAATTGCATAGGGTTGGGGTTATTTTAATTGAATTTAATTTGATTCACTCAATGAGATGTTTTTATGTGTGACCTATTGAAGAAGATTTTTTAAGTTGATTCAATGTTTTAGTTTTTCCAGTGTACTTCCATTATAATAACTGACATTAAGGTATAAAAAAATAATAAATAAATAAAAATGTGTGTTTTAGCCTCAAAAATATACTGACATCATGATCAGTAGAAATAATTTTTGGATTTAAAAATGTATTTGAAAAATGCATTTGAAACACAACATTTAATCATTAATATTAGTTTATTATTATTATTATTTAAGTGTGTAAATCATGCATTTTCCTATTACAGAAATATCCAGTAATGTTCTGGCCCCTTTAACTATGAACTGTGTAGATAAAAACACATTAAAATCTGCAAAGTGAGCAAATAGCTTCAGTTATGCAGAAATAACTTGGCCAGAGGGTGTCTGTTTTATTGTTTCATCTCCATTTGGAGTTCTTTTGAGCATTCTGATGTTTGCCAAACTCTGTCTTTGACAATTACTGGCATCTTTAAGTGTGATGTGTTACTTAGATGAAGCCAAGGAACTATCATTTAACCAAAGTAGAAAAACACAAAAAGTATAATCACTTTATTATCAAATTATAACAGATTTAAGAGATTAAGAAAAATGTAAACCAATGTCCAAGTTGCTTATTTTATGTTGCGTTAATGATATATTTGACTGAAAAAGTCGCTTTTTCATCATGTTTTTCTCTTTTGATACAATAACCTTTGACTCTATGTTAATATAACTAATGATTTTATGAACATCTACATGATAAAGTCAATTAAACAAAGGAAAACAGATGATTTTTGCTGGACAAGGGCTAAATTCAGAGGATAAACTGATGATAAATGGTGGTGAATCAGTTTGCAAAAGTTTAATAATAGAGAGAATAAGTAGTGGCACACATGACAAACTCTGCCCTTTGCAAATATTTGAGCTATAATGGACATCTTCCTCTAAAAATATGAGACTATGAGTTTGACCTTTCAGGGTCATTCAAGGTGATGATGCCTACGTGTAGTTTCCTATGAGTACTATAAGTAGTCACGACTCATTTTAAAGTTATGACCATTAAAAATCATGTGATCAAAGGTCATGGTGTCATTCTGAAGCCCATGCCAGGTTTCTTATCTGTCAATAATAGTAACTAAGGTTCTATCTCATCTAATTTTTATGCTATAGTCCATTTTAGCTTTTTTAGGTATTGTGACCCTTGACCTCTTGGGTCAACAAAAGGTCAAAATCTATATACATAAGATGCAGAATTGAAAGACAATCATTTTGGTGCTTATTAGTCCGTAAGTTGAATAGTGGAAAAGTTATGTCCAAAATTCAATTTTGACCTTTATAATAACCTTGACCTTTGACCTAGTGTCTTCAAATTTGTCCTTCAAGGTTCTGATGTTAATGTACATCAACAGTGAGAGCAAAAATGAAGCTATATATGCATAAGTGAGTGAAGAGGAAATTCAGTGATCGTTGTGAAAACACATTTTTGGCGACTGTGACCTTGACCTTTGACCTACATTAGCTGTAATTTAATGGGCTTTATTCTGTACCTTTCTTGAAAATGTCACGGAAATTGGTCCGTTGCCTAAAGTTACTGCCAACGAATGAGACGGACAAGCAAAAATAACAGCAGGGTTAAAATTCCGGAGCTAAAGTCATATTAGGTGGAATGTATTTGTATTTGTGTTGTACGCCGACAAATCCCTACGATAAAGGAATAAACTAAAGCATCCACTTTGTCGTCTGTATCAGAAAAATGCATTATACGAAACAAAACCAGTGTCATTCACTCGTAAAATAACAGACTTGACGAATACAGGAACGCGTAAAAATAAAGTCCTCTACTTTCGCCACTCAACCAAAATGTTCACTTCATTTTATTCCACTTGTCCTCAGACCCCCAACAATATGCACGTTTATTCTCTTCCTACTTAAATCATTATGTTAAAGGATGCAATTACATCTGCAATGCAAAGTGACAGTGAGAGCCGTGTATGGGATTGGAGCTCATTTGCTGTACTCCTGGTGAAAATACAAGAGAGAATGTGCATTATTTAGCATCTTCTCTTTGCGACTGGGTTGTTGTGTCTCACAGCTGGGTGTCATTCATTTGCATGGTGAGAGACAGAGAACGAAGCCACCTAATTCTTCTGTTATCAGCGTTTCTCGGTCACTCAATCAAGCCTTATCGAAGCGCACCGCTGGTCGGGTAATGACAGTAATAAATTTAAAACACAAACACCTCCCTCAAAGTACATTTTAAGTTTCACGAGGAAGATGTTGAGATATAACAGCCGTCATGAAAACACTTCTGCATCGAAATGTGGTTTAATTAAAACTCATAATAAAGTTGAGCCTCACATACGATATGATGTCTCCCTTGGCAAAGCTAATTAGCTTTAGCAACAAAATGGAGCCAGACTAACATTCTACTGTTAAGGACAAAAAGCAGGACATGTTAAAATAAAATAAAATCAATAAATAATAATGAGGGGGAAATATATATATAAGGTAAATAAATAAAAGTCAAATATTTCATACCTCAATGATGAAATGCAATAAATTCCTAGATAGTGAAGATATTCTGAGAGGCAAAAAAAAAGAAAACACATCCTTTAAAAAAATGATAGAAAACAGAACAAAACAACAAAACACATGTTTGTTGTGGATACATTGTACCTTTACTGGAATATTGCTTTTCATTATTATTAACTCATCTGGACCAATTCATCGTGTCACATTTAACTAAAATTGCTCCTCCTCTCTCAATTCTCAAGGGATTTTAATTTTGATTGATTCATTAGATAGATCTAAAATTTCGGACCAAAACATCATGGAATTTGCCTTTGGAAACTATTTGTTTACAAATTTGTTTATTTTTCCAGTCTGTCACTAAAATCACTTCTTCTCCCTCAGATTTAAATTCTGAATGATCTGATCTGATCCACCAACAACCTCCTGCGTATCATTTAACATCTTTAACCACAGTAACATGTCATTACCCAGTTACCTACTGTTGTTCAGTCACATGTTACCCAAGAAGAGCTTTGGGGGCTTCCTACACCATTCACACTGTTTTTGGCATTAGTTGATAAAAACACACAATGGGATTGATTTTATGATCTATTAAATGACTCCCTTTTGTTGATAGCAAGACTTCACAGCTGTGAGGTCCTGATGAGCATTGGCAACATTGGCAATATTTTTAATAAATAAGAGCAGTGAAATTGCTGTAATGTCCCTCATTTATTATTGTTTTTGGTTGTTTTTCAGCAAAACCTACTTGACCAATTTCCATGAAATTCTGTGGAATGGTGTGAGGTGGTTCAGAATACATCCTATACATATTTGGTGAATATAGGTCAAAGGTCAAGGTCACTAAAATATGCTTTGGCAATAATCAGACGTAGGTCAAATCAGGGATTTCCTTTTCATTGTTGTAAATTCAGTTTTGCATATAGCTTCTTTGAATTCAGAACCTTAAAGGATACATTTGAAAATTGTAGGTCAAAGGTCAAATTTGACGTTTGACCTCCAAGATGAGTGTTGAAGAGGTGAAGAGTTTCTTGTCCCTGAGACTACCTCCAATGAGCACCAAAATGCTGGTCTTTCAATTCTGCATTTTGTGTGTATAGATTTTGACCTATTGTTGACCCAAGAGGTCAGGGGTCATTTGGTCAAAACCTAAAATACTTTAAAATGTACTGTAATGAAAAACAAGTGGATATAGAAATTTTGTTACAATTATTAAACCTTGCAATGGTGTCAAAATGGTGTCATGACCTTTGACTTTGAGTACCTCTGAAAGGTCAAACTCAAGGTCACATAATTTTAAATGGTCGTAACTCAAAAAGGAGCAGCGATAAGTCCTCAGTTACTATTGTTGACAGAAAATAACATATCGGATCTAAAATTGCATCATGACCTTTGACCTTGAATGGTCTTGAAAGATCAAAATATGTCCAATAAGAGTGAAAATATTTGCAAGGGGTGGAGTTTGTTGTCCCTAGGCTACAGTGCAGGCTACAGAAAAAACTCATAAATTTATGAAAATATGATTCTACTTCTATGAGATTAAAGTTGAAGTACTTTGAAAAAAAAAACAAAAAAAAAGCAAGAAAGTGTGATTAAAAGCCATAATTTATAAATGATATACCTTACTGCTGACAGTTTCCATAACATTACAGGGTTTTATCTTGATTTTTTACAACTTTATTGTCATAGTGACAAGTGTTTTTTTTATTATTATTATTATTATTTTCTTATTTATTTGTATGTTTTCCAAAATCACTGTTTATACACACGGGCTCTGTGGAATATGTGTTGTTTTTTTTTTGGACACATTTTGAAGAAGGGCTTATTAAAAATGGAGCCTTTTTTTGTTGCAAATCATAATTGTAAATTGCAGTTGCTGACAAGACGTAGACCAGGGGCCTCATTTATAAAGTGGGTTTTGAAAGAGCACGGAAAAATGAGAGATTCATGAAACTAGACTTGGAACAATGTGTGCACCTGCAGAAAAACTCTGACCCATGGGGATGAAAAGATAGAGAACAACGCAGGTATTAAATATCACACCTGTCAACAAATGAATGAATTTTCATTGTGTCTTGCATTAGAATATGCCTGGTTTATAAGACACCAGAAATATTAAACACCAACTGACAGACAATATTTAACCCTAAAGACCCAAACATCCACCACTGACTAAAAAAACATCAACTCATCTAAACAGTTGATCCAATAATCCTGTCAAAATATATAATAATTACGTATGATTAAAAAAGATTCCATTAGATGTGGTTATTTTAGATTCAATTAGATATGATTAGACTAAATGTTGTATTACATTTGATTAGATATGATTAGATTAGATGTTAGATATGATTAAATATGAGTAGACTAGATTAGATATGGTTATATTAAATTAGATTAATTAGATATAATTCCATTAAATATGATGATATTATAATAGATACAATTAGATTAGATTACCTAGGATTCCATTAGATATGATTAGACAGTTTTAAAGTTCATCAATTTAAAATAATTGAGGCAATTGATTGCCTTACATTTTTTTAGTTCTGCTAACTTATTCAGGTTTACACATATATGGGATAATTCTGGTTGTGACTTGGAATTTTGACTTTATTTCTCATAATTTTATATTTTTCTCTCATAATTTAGACTTTTTATCTCCTAATTTTGACTTTTTATCTCCTAATTTTGTCTTTTTATCTCCTAATTTTTACTTTTTATCTCTTACTTTTGACTTTTTATCTCCTAATTTTTACTTTATTATCTCTTAATTTTGACTTTTTATCTCATAATTTGTATTTTTTACCTCTTGATTTTGACTTTTTATCTCATCATTTTGACGTTTTATCTCATAATTTGTACTTTTTCTCTCATAATTTTGACTTTATATCTCATAATTTTGACTTTTTATCTCAGAATTTTGACTTTTTTAAAGTTTGCGTTAGCCGAATAATAAGTGTGTTTTATTCTGTGTTATAACTCAACAAGATTGGAATTATTGTGAGTGTTTAGCTTTGCTTAATGCACCTTATAGTCCAGTGTGCCTGACATATGAAAAAACCTAAAAAATAAACCATTCATTGACAGTGTGCCTTATCGTCCAGTGTACTTTACAGTGTCAAAAAACGCAATAATAATAATAATAATAATAATAATAATAATAATAATAATAATAATAATAATAATAATAATAATAATAATAATAATAATAATAATAATGATCAATAAGAAACAGAAATTGCAGTTGTACATCTGTCTGTTCTACAGTCACATGTATTTTCCTCCATTTATTCGGTTTGGGTTTAACACATGCTACACCCAGGATGAGAAATTAAAAATTTTAAATATTTTCAGGTTGCATTAAAGGAGTAACGTCTCCAAAGACGATGAGATGCATGACAGCGTACAGTAACATTTTTCTGTACGTGGTGAGCCTTGACTTCAGAACGGGGGAATAATGTCAGCAACTCTGACTGTAACACATTCTGCTCGCAGGGAATGTTCTGCATGAAACACAGATGTCGGGCTTGATTTCCAAATCAATGAAGGTCCTGGAGTTCAACTGATGCTGTGAGAATAAAGTTTCATATTATCACACGACATACAGTGAATTGTATCAGTCTTTGTGATGCTGATCAGTAAATGTTGCTTTGACATTGCTGTATCACTGAACACTAAAAATCTAAATCTTACCACGTGTGTTTTTCTCATTTCCAGTCCAAATATCTTGAGTGGTGACACTTAAAATAAGACGATGATGTTCCAACTTCAAAATCAGAACCCAAAGACAGAAGCAGAAGATGAAGACTAGAGGTAAAATAACCTTTATTTAAACATACAGGGTTAAATAAACACACAGTAGGAATGTCTGAATAGAACTGCAGGTTCATACATCCGTACATACACACACACACACACACACACACATACGTACACACATACATACACACACACATACACACACACACACACACATACATACATACACACATACGTACACACGTACACACATACACACATACGTACACACATACATACATACACACATACATACATACACACATACACACATACGTACACATACACACATACGTACACACATACATACATACACACATACATACACACATACATACACACATACATACATACATACATACACATACACACATACGTACACACGTTCACACATACACACATACGTACACACGTTCACACATACACACATACATACATACACACATACACACATACGTACACATACACACATACGTACACACATACACACACATACACACACATACATACATACGTACACACATACATACATACATATACACACACATACACACATACGTACACACGTACACATGTACACACATACACACATACACACATACACACATACACACATACATACACACGTACACACATACACACATACATACATACATATACACACACACATACATACACACGTACACACACACATATACACACATACATATACACACACACATACATACACACATACACACACACATACATACACACACACATACATACATACACACATACATACACATATACACACACATTATTCAGATTTTTAACCTACAAACTAATATTTAGCCACATGAGACCCCTGGTTATTTTTTATTTGTTTTATTTAAGTTTTTCCTATTACTTTTCTTTAAATTTCAGAGTTAGCCTGGGGCTCTGAAGTGTTAAAGAAAATGAAAAACAATTCCACTCTAAGCCACTTTTTTATGGTTCTGCTCCAAAGTGTTAGGGGTTCATCCCTGGCCTATGCCCTGTTCCACAACAAATTTCATGAAAATCCGAACAAGAGTTTCCTTGTATTACAGCTGACAGACAGAGATGTGACAGGAAACTTAAAGCTGCATTGCTTGATAGTTACGGGTCATCCTTAGGCAAAAATGTTTTTCTTTCCTTTCAGCATATTGTCATTTAAAGCGGCGTATAACTTTTATGACAACTTCTTTTCAAATTTCCAAACTCTGACTGATATTATACTTACACTAGTCTGCAATTGTTTAGAAAGTATCTGTTTCAGACATTAAATGTACGAAATCTAACATACTTTAATGAGATAAATCAGAAAAGAAATGCCTTTAGAGCTGGTTAGTTCATGTTTTTAATATATATGATAGTGTGTTATTCTACATATATGCTGGTTTATCTACACGTATACAATGGATTAATAAATATTGAACTAGAAATAACCTGTAAAGTGAATGGATTATAATGTGCAGACAGTGTTTTGAAGTAGATCTGAGGCCAATATTCTCTATTATGTTGTTAATTCTAACAATAACCTTCATTTTTGATCTGATGTTTTATGAACATTTGCATATTCTTTACATTAAACATAAGAAAATAACTTATGTCTGCTGACAAAAACACAAAATACACAGTATTATGTCATAGTTAATTGTGATAAATCACTTAAGAAATGTTAATTATAGAACTAAAACATATTATGGAACTGCCACAGATGTAACACTAGGTCTGTATGGGTTTAACTATAAATTAGAAGAATACAAAGATCTGAGTAGAGTCTGGACAGTAAATGTAATGTACTTAAGTCAGACCTGAAAACATTACTATTTACTGGACCTTTTACTTTAATTCTCACTTCTTTTTTTTTTTTAAATGTTTTATGTTTAATTGTCTTCTAATGCATTTGAATCATTTAAATGTTCTGATATGTTTATATGTAAAGCACCTTAAATTGCCCTGTACATGAAATGTGCTACACAAATACATTTGACTTAAAATATAACTGTGAAGTGCAAAACAAGCTAAAACATTCCAACCAGGAATGTGCAAAAAATATAATATGTGTGAAAATTACCAAAAATAGTCACTTGCTGCTTACACTGCTCTACTTTTTTTTTTTTTTTTTTTTTTTTAGAAAGTAGACATTAAATCTTACATACTTTAATACAATGAATGAGAAAACAAATGTCTCTATTGTTGGTAATGTCATGCTTTTAATATATATGATGGTGTGTTATTCCACATATATGCTGGTTTATGTACATGTATACAATAGATTAGTAAATATTCCACTAGAAAGAAGCTGTTAAGTGAATGGATGATAATGTGCAGACAGTGTTTTGAAGTAGATCAAACAAAAAAAAAAAGAACACTTTATAGTGTAGGTAATAATCTTCAAATGATAACCCTGGGGAGTTACTTGTGATTATTGCATCATTCTGACAAGGTTTTATTGCCGTACACATGAAAACCCTCAGGTGGCACCCGTGTGTAATGCTACATGATAGATGTCTTGGTCTTTTTGTTTGTTGTCATGATTCATTGGTTATTCATCTTTATTCATGAGATGCTTTGTATTGAATATTTGACGCTTGGATGTGGGTTTGTGGAAGGGGCATGATATGCGGCTGGTCCACATGCTGTTGTTTCCAGGTGGACTGTGATTTATAAAGGGAACGCTGACTGTAGGTGTTCATACGTTTTTATAAATCTGGTTAATTTTTGGTGGATGCCATTTTGGGCTTTTTTTTTTGGTACACATTTTATACAGTCTATGGGGCTGAAATACATGGTTCTAAGTACAAGTAGTTGTGACCTGAAAATACACAGAAATAAGTGGAGATCAAAGCTGTAGCTGATCTTTAGGGTCGTAGATGGAGAAGAGGGAATAAGAGCTAAAAGAAATAGACATCTGTTACAACCACTGCATCAACAGACAGGGCCAACTCCAATTCCTCCCTTAACCTTCAATCAGTATCCTTCAAAACTAAGGGTAAAGGATTATTTGTGACTTAGAAATAGAGGTAAGATCAGGCCTAAAAAATCCAGCCTGACCCGATCCAGGCCCGCAGGCATTAAAGCCCGACCCAGCCCGAGTCCGACCAATTAACTTGATTTACAGGCCCGAGCCCGAAGCAAACCCCAAATTTAAATTTATCCCATAGTATTTTTGGCAGAAAAAAACGCAAGATTTTTTTAAGATTAAAATCATCTACATATTTTTATTATCATGAAAAATGTATTTACACAACGAAATAATGCTGGAACACAGAATAAGAGGCCAAACAATGAGAGTGAAAGACAGATCTTGATGCGCACTCGTTTAATTACGCGGATGTAGTGTATTGGAATATCAGAAGTGCATTTCCCAGTTTGATCTCTAGGTGGCACTGTAACTTTAAAGTGTTGTTACCTGTGTTGTTGTTGGGACCACAGAATAAAATACAGAGGTAGACTGACAATACATGTCTTCGTCCACTTCATATATTACAGAGAGAAGCCCGAGCCCGACTGGACCCGAACGTAATGATTGACATTTTAGGCCTGACCCGACCCGAATTTGGGGGCGGGTCGAGCTCGGGCTAAAGATCTTACCTCTACTTAGAAATGGGACACCCCTTAAATGTTGGCCCTGAAATTAATCAGGGCCTGCGTTATCTCTGTAGTCCCTGAAATGAAACACAACATTATTATTTTTTTAATATTTGCACTGTTAACCCTGTTTGTTTAATCATAAACCACAAACACAGCTATCATCCACTGGTCCATCAGGTCCACGTTTTGGAAATAGTTGTGGACTATCTGTAAATTATTCCTTCAGTTAAAGCTATCAAAGAAAAAATCTGTATAAATAACGGACCCATGGACAGCTGTCAGCTGCCACCCGCATACCACAGCTCAATGGAAGGTAAACACCAGCTTAGATAACTCTGCGGCTACGGTAGATGACATTAGCCCGGTCATTTTATACCATTATCAGCACAACTATAGGCTGTTATCTGGATAAAACAACTACATTACCACCACGAAAAATAACTGTTTTTGTAACGTTAGTTAACTTAAATGATAACTAGCTTGTAAAATAAAAGACCCTAAAATAAAAAATACATGTTATGCAACAATGTGGTACATGATCCATAAAATGGACCTAAACTAACATAGTACTATGCTTTTTGTCATTTTTATATCTCCATTAATAAAGAAAATACTGGATTCTGGGTAACCCTTGCTCCCAAGGGTGGTGTCGTGGAATCTCAATATTGAGGGCGATACAGCCCTTAAACTTGCCCCTTACCTTTAATGTTCTTAGAATTGGGACAGCGCTTACACTTCGCGAGAGTGCGCATTTTGAGATTGAGGGTTAAGGAAGGAATTGGAATTCACCCTTAGTACCCAAAAGTACCACAGAGCGACACAGGAAATCATTCCTGCCAGAGGACATCAGACTTTGTCACATATAACAAATGTGTAATAAGTCTGACTCTACACATGTGCACTGTGTTGTAGATTGTAGAGATTCTAGTGCTTAAGTATACATATGTAGATGTGGTACATTGTTTCTTATAATTTTTTAATTTTATTATTTTCTCACACTTAGATTTTTATATAATGTGTGGTTGCACTTTTCTGTTTTCTTAAACTCGATTGGGGCATGTGCAACAAGAAATTTCCCCCTTCTCCATCCATCCATCCATCCATCCATCCATCCATCCATCCATCCATCCATCCATCCATCCATCCATCCATCCATCCATCCATCCATCCATCCATCCATCCATCCATCCACCCATCCACCCACCTATCCACCCACCTATCCATCCATCCATCCATCCATCCATCCATCCATCCATCCATCCATCCATCCATCCATCCATCCATCCATCCATCCATCCATCCATCCATCCATCCATACCTCCCACCCACCCATCCATCCATCCATCCATCCATTTATACCACCCACCCACCCATCCATCCATCCATCCATCCATCCATCCATCCACCTGCTTTTTCTATTGTTTGAACCTCTTCTTTGTTTATTCCAAGGATACTCCAATAAATCTCAGATGCTAACATTTTATGAGATCATGTACAATATTAACAAATATGTCTTCCAACAGCCAGGTTTTGGGTAAATGTATATCTCTCCATTCTTGACATATTATGCAAAATCTAATCTCCTTCTCCATGAAACCCCTAAAATAAATGAATAAATAAATCACAGTCCGGTCCAAACTTTGTTAATTAGCTGCTGTGTGTTTTCAATCATCCTTTTGTCAGTGTATTCCAGTTCATAGGTTTCCTCTCAGTTCATTCGTAGCGTCTGTCCACATGAACTGTTCGGCTTTGGTTGGTGTTAACTCGCTGACGTTGTGTTTTGTTTTGCCGCTGAATAAGAAATAATGATGAAGAATTACTGTATGTCTGTGAGCTGCAGGTCTGACCTCTGAACGATGACATCTAAACAGCGAGTCTGATTTCCATAAATGAATTATGTGAGTGCAGAATTGTTTTTGATTCATTATAAAACTCCAGCAGGACAAATTAGGCTGCAACAGTCTAGGAAATTAATAGAAACACTGCAGCTGTATGTACAGATAAATGGAAACTAGTGTTTGCTTTATGTAGATATTGTCAGTACTGAAATTATGTGAGGGTCTCAAACATGAGGTCTGCGGACCAAATATGGCCCACTGAAGGTTCCAATCCGGTCCATGGACTTATAATACTAATACTAATAATAATAATAATAATAATAATAATATATTTTATTTCTGTTTTCACAGAATTCAAAGACGCAGCAGATAAAATCAAATAATACAATGAAAATAAATAAAATCAGGTTAAAATGACAAGAATATGCATGTTAACCAGAGGTGGTCAAAGTACTCACATTCTGTACCTAAGTAGAAGGACAGCTACTGGTGTGTAAAAAATACTCTGGTAAAAGTAGAAGTACTGATTCAACTCCTTTACTTTCACAATTGTCATAAAGTACAAAAGTAACCAGGAAAAATCAGAAAAGTTTCAAAAGTATCGAAAATAAAACATTAAAAATTGAGTTACTGTGTAGATAATGTGTTTGATAGGGTCATTGGATGCAGTTTACGAATTTAGGAAAAATGGGGAGGGGGTCACAATGGAGATAAAAAGTCATAAAAAAGCAAATATTTTAAAAAATGCATAATTTTCAGAGAGAATAGTCAAAATTGTGAGATAAAATGCTAAAATAGTGAAATAAAAAGTCAAAATTGAGACAAAGAAGTCAAAATTGAGAGATAATAGTCATATAAATACAATCTAGAAAATCCCAGTTACTCTCCTCCACTGATTTTCCCTCTGAAGTGACTTATTTTTATTACATCTGTTTAGTTTGAAACAGTAACGGGTCTATTCTGAGAATGTAAAGAATATAAAGTACATATATTTATGCAAAAATGTAGGTAGTAAAAGTAAAAAGTTGCCAGAAAAATAAATACTCAATTAAAGTACAGATACATGAAAAATCTATTTAAGTACACTAATGAAGTACTTTTACTGAGTTACTTTCCACCTCTGATGTTAACCATTGGGTATCTCGTCCAGAAAGGTCATTACTAAGCATCGAGTGTGTACTCGTAAAATAAATAAAAATTTAAGACACGAAAAATGGTTGCTTTGTATCATTTCTGCCTTAATGTTGTATGGATCAGACACAGTAGTTATAATGGAATAAACATTTTTAAGTGGTGAGACTGTCAGGATGTTTTTGCCAACACTCTAATATTATAGGATGTAACATAACGTACAGTGGTAACACACACACACACACACAGATAATATAAATAGACACGCGATGCAGCCGTATATATATTATATTTAACTGACATTTATTTAACGTGACAGCCAACAGAAATCTGGTTTTGTTAAATTCCTGTTGCCTTGACTCCTCTGTCCTCCTTGAGCCTCCTCCGCTTACATCTGAGACATGAGGACAAAAGGCATGAGGAGTCCAGGGTACAGGAAAATCTGATTCATTCAACACGTGGGGAAGGACAATAAAATATATATATATATATATATATATATATATATATATACATACATATGTATACACACACCTATACATACTTCTACATATAAACACATACCCTGTACTCTTCCATCCTTATAATGTTATATTAATGTTACTAGTGGGGACCTACATGTATATTCAACCCTCGTGGGGACCTGAATTTTGGTCCCCATGGCATGACTGTGTAAACATATCAATGTCCCAATAAAGATAGGAATACAAGAACACACACACACACACACACACACACACACACTCTCAATAAAGTGATAATGAAACACATCCAAGACATGACATGATGAAAGTGTACATTTTTTTTTTAATTATTATTAACAATTAACAACAACCTGCATTCCTTTGTGTCTGTCTGATGCAGCCACAGCTTCTGAAACACACACAAAATATTTTTTATTCCAATATTTCATGATAACATTTGAGATGATGTCAAATTTGGAGGACGTTCAAAAACTTTTTTTTTTCTCCCACTACTGTAAATCAGTCACCTTTGTTCCCGTCACTGATCCATTCACTTAACCTTCTGCCTTGATACTATTTAACCTCCTGCTCTACTGCTTCTATTATATTTCACTCCCTCATTGTTCTCATTTCTCTCTTAACATAAAGTAATGGATCAGAATAATGTGAGGCCTTTAGGTAAAGTCAAGAGTGACCCCAAAAAATAAAAAAAATTAATAAAAAAAAAAATGTTATTAATAATTCTGCAGTGTAGAGTACATTCATATCAATACTTATCTTAAGTGGTGTGTTGCCATTTAATATTTACTAAATCTGAATAATGCACCAATGCATAAAATCACCTGCAAAACAAATGTGCATGAAGCGCTCCACTGACAAGACAAACCCTTCATGTTGGAGCTCTGTTACTGGAAGTGAACAGATGAAAACAACCCACATACAACCAACAAAACAACATTAAGAATTCAATTTCTTCCCTCGTGATTTGAAAGGAGACAGAGTCGACGCCTGTTGTGTGCAATATGCTAGTCAAAACAAGCCTTCAATTTAATAGCTAGTGAATTTCTACATTCCGATAACTGTGTAACATGAATGAAAATGGCATGAATAGAAGCTCAGAATTTATTTCTTTTTCTGTGGTTTGTATCTTTATTGAGTTTTTCCTATTGAAACGCGAAATAAAAAAAATATATAGGGAAATAAAAAAGGTAAATGCAAATGTAAAGCAAGAGACTGGAGTGAAACAGATAGAAGGTTATGTCATATGTAAGATAAATAAACTAGTTTCTGATCCTTCACTTATCCAACATATGAACAGAAGAATTTACTTTGTAATAGAAAAAAAAAAAAGAAATACTAAGCAGCGTGATGAGAGAGATATATTAAAGATACAGCAGTGAAAAAATCAAAAGCTGACCAAATATATTTTTCTTATTTCTACTAAAATATCTCATCACAGACACAGTCACCTAAAGAGTAACATTTATCATAATTAATCAAAATTAATCGAGTAAAACCCTGTGATTAATCTGATTAAAGTGTTTAATCATTTGACAACCACAATTTAAACATATTATTATTCTAGTTATTACTTTAGTTATTACTTTATTGATATAACATGACAAAAAAAACAAGAAATGTTTTTATTATTTTGTTAATGAAGAACAGCAGTTACGGTAATGGAATGAATGTCAGTGTATTGATGAAAATGACAATTAAAACAACCACAACGGTATGAAAATTATGCATGTCTGGTTCATTTTAATGGTTTAATGATTAATGTTCAGTCAGTGAAGACAAACGTCCCCACTGAGACCAATAAATTAAATCTAAAATCTAATTTTTCTTTTATTTTTTACACACATTTCATCCAAAATTGGTATACTTTTATAATTTTTAAAGGGTTTTGGGAATAATATTAGGGGCTTTTTACATGTAAAATCTGACTCTATTTACAAAAAATTCACGGTATGAAACCACTTCTGGAATGAATTAATTTCGTAAGTTGAGATACCACTGTATTTGGCTAGAAATGAGAAAAAAAATACACTTAGTAAGACTTGGATTATTGCAGTGAAAGAGCCACAAACTTGCTCAAATATAAATGTAGGTCCCCACTAGTAAAATATAAATCTGTGTGAAGTACACAAATTTGTGCAAGTGACGTGGCCCTATAAACAGATTAACTTGTTTTTTCTTGAAGTCCCCATAAAGCAGGGGTGTCAAAGTGCGGTCCTCGAGGGCCGGTGTCCTGCATGTTTTAAATGTTTCCCTCTTCCATTCCACCTGGAGGCCATTGCATCATTATCAGTCTGATGAGGAGCTGATTATTAACTCTTAAAATGTCAGGGATGATGCATTCTGAATGGATGATTTAGTTTAAATATTCAGAAAAAATCAACAGTTTTACTTTATTTTGTGCATGGAAAAGGTGCCAAAAAGCAAGAGGTGTTATTTTTATTTTTATTTTATTTCACTTTTTTTTTTTTTAATTGCTGTGACCAAATGTCAATACTAGTTTTCTTCTTTAAATTTTAAATTCAAAATTTCCACATTATTTGTCATTTTGTAAATATTTATTAGTTTTTGTTCATTTTGTTCATTTTTCTACATTTTGGTTCTTTTAATTTTTTAATTTTTCTTGGATTTTCTGCCATTTATGTCTTACTTTGCTCATGTTACCAGTTATTTTGTTAGTTCTCAGGAGTTAAAGGGTTAAACTGAATCACATGGAAGAGGGAAACATCTAAAATATGTAGGACACCGGCCCTCGAGGACTGGAGTTTGACACCTGTGCCATGTATTTCCAAAGTTTGAACAGTGATTTTTATATATATATATATATATATATATATATATATATATATATATATATATACATACTATGTGTGTGTTTACGCTCACTATCCAATGGACACTTTACTACTTTATAAGTGATGGTTACAAACCTGGTCCTCATAAGACATAGAAACCAGTATGTGTGTGTTGAAAATGGCCACAAAATGGGCCATGACCAAGTGGGAGAATCGTCCGACTTTCTGAACATTCTTTAGGCCTAATGCACCAAGACGAGACAGAGAAGTGTTTGAGTACCAACAACCCTCTGACTTGTCTTTTAATGGCCTGGATTTCAGGCTTTTTTGGGGGCAGGATGTAACTGTATTGTGCTAAAATATGAATGAGGCCAGTGATAGTGTGTTACTTACTCCAGCTCCATTTCTGATATTGATGAAACAGCAACAACAAGAACGTTGACAATTTCTGGGTGTATTCCTGGAACAGCTCTGCTGGCATCGCCTCTAATAAGTCAAAAAAAACCCAAGAGAGTTTCCAGTGAAACATCTGGTGATGGTGGCATAAGGGTCCGTAAATGCAGAAAAATATAGTGTAGTGCGATATAATGAAAAGCCTCTGAGGAACTGGAGAAGTTGATGTTTCCTGATGAGATCAGCTGGTTCACAACACGACTTTTACCTGTGAAGTTTTAAAAGGATGATCTGGACTGGACTTAAGCCAGTGGCGGATCTAGACGGCTATTTTTAGACAGGACTAAGTGAAGTCGGGGTGGGCAAGACATCTAACAACGTAATAGCATTTCCGGAATTTAAACTGAATTTTTAATTTTTTTTTAATAAAC
Source organism: Siphamia tubifer (assembly GCA_020466265.1). Taxonomy (NCBI): domain Eukaryota; kingdom Metazoa; phylum Chordata; class Actinopteri; order Kurtiformes; family Apogonidae; genus Siphamia; species Siphamia tubifer. Next base: position 9,890,023 of record CM035792.1, on the reverse strand, counting down.
ACAAATAATTAAATATACATAGTTTATTTCCATTGACATTTACAAATAAATAACTATATTAAGGATATTGATCAACATTTCAGTTTGTTGAGACAATGAAAATCGGTCTAGAATTCTGTTTCCGAGCTTGTGATTGGGTGGGCACAGCTGTCAATCAGCCCATAGATCCGCCCCTGACGTAAGCACGAGAAAAAACTCACGTGTATTTTTGTCATTTCTAGATCAAATATCTTATCACACTTAAAATAAGACATAATCAACTAAAGAGAACCTTTTCACTGAGATATAAGAATAGATTTTTGGGCAAAACATCTGAAAATTTGTATTTTAAAAAATATAATTTTAATTTGTTTAATTAGCAGATTTATTTTGACTGAATTAAAAATACAAAAAAAAATGTCAATGGTACAAGTAAACATGATCTTCATGGGATTTTTTGAAATACACTTTTTCAGATCTATTGCTAAAAAATCAGTTTTTACATCTCAGTGAAAATATTCCCTTTTGGTGATTATGACTTATTTGAAGTGTGACTAGAAACACTTAAAACCCTAACCCTAGAACAACCGTCAATGGGAACACGTTCAAAACGCAAATATACCGTGCCGAAATTTTAGGAATATCGCTATTGTTTCACGAAAAACTGAAATGAAAACGCACCTACTGTCAATTTTTGTGTTTTTATTTACATGCACCATTAGTGAGAAGTCAGATAGAGTTAGAGTGGTGCTGCCACCATAAGGTCAAAGGAGGAATTGCATGTTCAAACTTTTATGATTTATTTATTGTATTGGACAGTCTGAGTGAGCCATAAATAATACATTATAAAAGTGCAGCTGCAGGGCCGTATGAATTCTGACTGTGGCCTGTGATTGACCCCTGGGCTGGACTTTGACCATGCCTGGTCGAAGTTGTTCCTCTAAAAAACAGAACACAGTAATATGTTCCAGAAGTGCAGGCATAATAAATCTCCACTTGAGCTTGGATCTCCAGCTGTGAACACTGCTCCAAATGTTCCATCTACATCTACGTGGGAATAGAACACATTTATAACTACAGTTAATATGCGAAAACCCAAGCGGCCGCCGGCGAGATCACCAATTAATGACACCTTGCACATCTGCTTTAAAAGTCATTTTTAATTTTAATGAGGAGTATTCTTCTAAACCAATCCACTGAGGTTATAACTCTTCTAAACTAATCCACTTATAATAAAATCCTTGTAATCGTACATCATGTAGACATTTACACACTTTGAGTTCCCTCATCAAGACAGCAGAGGAGAGTTTTTATCCCGCCTGTGATTAGTGCCAAGAAGCTGCTGCCTCTGTTTTATACGTTTCATGAGAAAGATCGCTCATATATACTGAACATCTGTTTGCTCAAGAAGCTCCTAGTATAATCATAATAACTCACATACATGTACAGTATACCAGTGAAATTCCAAGTTCAGACTAAACTGTGACAGTTGTGACCTTGTTTGTTGGATTTAAACACATCTTTAGTTCAGCTACTGAGAACACAAACTGTACAGAAAACACAGATGATTTGTGGTTTTACTGTGGCTGTTTTCTGTCTAAAAACAGATCTAAGCTAACAGAGCTAAGCTAACAGCGCTAAGCGACAGTAACAGAGCTATGATGTAAGTCAGAGGTGTCAAACTATTTTAGCATTTTAGTTCAGCAGCCATGTGAAACCTAATTTAATTGCAACATTAAAGTACAACTATAGTGCAAAAAACTAGCATTAAACATAATAATATTGATAAAATTAAACTAGATTTACAGTTTTAAAAGCATCATGGGGGAATCCAGTGGACTAAAAGTCACTGGTTTTCTTCAGACATTATTATGGTTGGATAATTGTTTTTCTGTTTTATTTATTGTGTATGATGTATGTGTTTTGTTTTGACTTTGTATGGCTACAAGATGAAGACAGACAGATAGTGACCTAAAATACTACGTAAAAAAAACAAGTGGCCTCCCTCACACACAATTTACCTGATTGGCCCAATCTCTCATCATTGTGAAAACATATTTTTGGTGACTGTGACCTTTGACCTGCATTCACCAAAATTTAATGAGATCTATTCTGGATTACCTCGCACCTTTGCTGAAAATGTAATGGAAATTAGTCCAGTAGTTTTTGCGTAAACCAATCCAAACTAAACAAACAGACTCAAACACTCCCTTTTAAGAGAAAAGTTAAGAGATAAATAGATATTTAAACTACAATAAAATAATAATTCTACAAATGTTCACAGGTAAAGCTAATGAAATGTGGGCAGGTAGTGGATAAGGACATGAAAAAAAGGGAAGTTTGAAAAAAAAAAAAGAAAAAAGTGCTACGTCTCCAATGATCGTTCCTCGGAAACAACTTATTATCCATACGTCACATCTATTCTGTTCTGAGAATGTAAGGAGTTTAAAGTACAGGACATTTATGCAAAAATGTTGGGAGTAAAAGTAAAAAGCTGACAAAAAAATAAATATAAAGTACAGTATATTTACCATATTTTCCGGACTATAATGCGCACTTAAGACTTTAATTTCCTCCAATAATGACAGTATGCCTTATATCTGGATCAATTCTGGTAGTGCTTAGTGACTTGGAGTTTTAACTTTTTATCTCATAATTTTAACTTTTTATCTCATAATTTTGACTTTTTATTTCATAATTTTGACTTTTTATTCCAGAATTTTGACTTTTTATTTCATAATTTTGACTTTTTATCTCATAATTTTGACTTTTTATTTCATAATTTTGACTTTTTAACTTACAATTTGGACATTTTATCTTATATTTTTTATTTTTTGATCTCATAATTTTGACATTTTATCTCACAATTTTGACTTTTTATCTCATAATTTAGACTTTTTCTCTCATGATTGACTTTACTTCATGTGCCTTATTTATGAAACACCCTCAAAATACGGTGGAAAATACGGTACTTCCCACTTCTATTTGTTGTATGACATAGGATGACCCAGCTACAGATTTACACAGGCCACTTTTTATCATTCTGAAGAATTCAACTTGTGTTAGATTTACATTCAGTGGTGTTTAACATGGCCTAAATCCCACATGGAAGCAGCAGTTCGCATTATTATTATTCTTTTTTAACATCCAGTTGCTGGTTTATTGTTCGTGTCTTCTACAAAATCCTCAGGCTTTTCCAGATGGAGAGCAAAAAGAAAGTACCAAAGTGATTAGATGACAAAGAAAGGATTGCATTGGCCCAAATTGGACTTTGGACTACCATTAACCTTCCATTATTCCAACAGTTTCATTCAGGGCGAAGGAATACTTCAGCGGCTCTTTAAAACGTGGTCCATTGGCAGGAAACCCACCAGCTGCAAATGGGTTTCACTCTGGCAGGAAAGACATAATTAATGACGCCCATCTAATGACTATTAGCTAAGTGTGGCCCAGAGCAGAGGGGTAAAATGATGATTTTAATGAAAATCATCAAATTGAACCATTTATTGGACAATTATCAGTAATTTTGTTTAAAGTATTTGATTGCGTGCTAGTAGAGCCAGATATTAGTTGGCTTTGGACTCTGTGTGGAACAGAGAAATGGAAGACGATGCATGTCTACTGAAGTGGAAACACTGAAGGCATCAATCAGGGGTGTCAAACATAAGACCTGTGGACCAAAACGGGCCCGGCAGATAGGAACATTTGGTCCAGTTTTAGGTTGAATTCCACATACAGAACATAAATAAATTACTCTAAATGTTCTTCTTGGTTTGAGAAGAATGAAGTGGAGAATGAGGCTACTAACCAATCAAGTGTTTAAAAAAAAAACAAAAAACTACCAATACCTACTGCTCCGGGCATGTTACCATAGAGGGGTGTTTCAGGCAAGACGTCGATTTTTTTCAGTTCTGGACACCAATCTAATCTCATTAGCATACAGCCAATCAGAGTGGGTGTTCGGTTCTTTCGCGTGGGGGATTCTAAAGGAGTTTTCGGAGTCTCCGCAGTCACTATGTCAGGATGTCTGTGCACCCAACACACCATTGGAATAATAAAAACCGAGTTGAATAGGTGTGCACTCGGCCTACACTGATGCGACTGATTGATGCATGTACATGTAGGACTATAATGATGGCTCGATGGATGTCGGAGTCGCAAGGAAAACCATAGCTATTTACTTAAATTAGCTGATTTCTACCATTCGACAGGCATATGCACTTTCTGACAGATTGGGGCTATTGAATAACCATTCAAACTTACCGCTAGCGTCACAATTCGCTCTAAATTGGTGTCATTATTATGGAAATGACAAGCAACCATACTGCAAGCTACTGACTGTGGGAGGGCGACGTTGATTGGCTATATGCTAATGAGATGAGATTGGTGTCCGGAACAATGGTGGGAAAAAGTGTGTGGCCAGACAGGCCACCGGGAAATGTCCTGATCCTCCCGATGGCCAGTCGGGGCCTGGGCAAGGTTGACAATAGTGGTATAATTTGTTTTGCTAATAACAACACTACCAGTTCTTGAGGAAGGAGAATAGTATTATTAATTGACTTATAAAGACCCAGTGCTACTTTTCTGTCACTTCACACATTCATTTTTCTCACTATTTAACATTTATTAAGCTAGTTATCACTATTTATTATAACAATATCATCTGTAATTTTAGTTTTTAAGTGAAAATCATATGTTTTCCTGTGTTTTCTATACATTTTCCCTGATCTCTTTATCATTGTGAGAACACATTTTTGATGACTGTGACCTTGACCTTTGACCTACATTCACCAACATTGAACGGAAGGTATTCTGAACCACTTTGCACCTTTCCTGAAAATGTGATGGAAATTGGTCCAGTAGTTTTTTGTGTAAACCTGGTTAGAAACAAACTACCTCAAACACAATACCCCTGTTCCCATTTGGGGGCAGGGTAACAATAATTGTGTTTGTGTGAACAGTAATAATGTGGTGTTTTGGCCCCTGGGGATCACATTAAAGATGAATGTGTCTGTGAAAGAATATATAGATGAGCAGTTTTCATCAGTGTTACAGGTTTTATGGTGTTGCCATGCAGAAATGTGACTCTATTTCAGCTTTTATGCTTTAAATAGCCCATTTATTTATTTACAAAGTGTCTGTTATGAGTGTTTCCACTACATGTAAGTAGATTTCCACTTTCAAACTATGGTTGGCATTATTTTCACTTACTGTCAGTTCTCCCCATCTGTTTCTGCACATTTATCCTGAACACTGACAAAAATGTCAATTCAGAGTGCACAGTGTTGTTAAGTAGTTCCCTTTCCACAAAAGTACAAACCTGTCATTTTTTTGGGAAGCAGTCAGTTTACATATTTGTCCTCCGTAGCTCTACTATAAAACCAGAACATACTGTACTGATTCACCTGGTCGAGGCTGAAGGAAAACCTGCTCAAATGTTATCATTGTAAGTCTCTGCAGACACAGATAAGTACAAACACAATGTGATTTCTCATTGGCCAATCCATTTGTTGGCCTTCGAATGTGCAGCTCAGCTTCATCTTCTTTCAAAGTGCAAAAAGAACAAGAAAAACATCACCATCAGTCGCTTTTCCAATTGACATATACTAGGGCTGTCAAATGATCATCAGATTTATTTAATCGGATTAATCATAGGGTTACTTTGGATTAATTTTGATTAATCATGATCAAAACTGTTCTGTCTGGGTTTTTTTTTTTTTACTTAATTTTCCCACAAAATATACAAATAAACAGAAAAAATACAGGGGAAAAAAATATACAAAACATTCCCCCCAAAATAGTTCAAAACATGTTTAAAAACTGTTCTAAAATAGAGACAAAATGCCAAAATTTGTTAACATAAATAATTATATATATATATATATATATATATATATATATATATATATATATATATATATATGGACCACCAATTTTCTCCATGACAGACATTTGTGATGAGGTATTTTACTACATGACAAACAATGATTTGAATGTTGTAAAAAAAAACAAAAAACACAACAACTCATTTTCTTAAAAAAAAAATAAGTTACTACCTTTTTGCTTTGTAGGGCAGTATTGTTGACCCAAGAGGTCAGGGGTTGATAGGGCAGTAACTCAAAAATCTTAAATTGAATTGAATAACTTGGTTATTATTATTGACAGATCAGGAAACCTGGCACAGGCTTCAAAAAGGCATCATGACCTTTGACCTAGTGTGACCTTAAAAACCTGTCAAACCTGTAGTTTTTGAGAGGGAGATGTCCATTCATGGCTGAAAGATTTACAAGGAGTGTCGGTTATTATAGTTGTTGTCGTGTATGTTCATGTAATTCAAGCGTAAATGGAAAAGCGACTTCAGACTTTTTCAAATCCCTGTTTTTTTCTTTCTCGTCTTTATCGGGGTCCATGCGTACCTTTTTTAAATGCATTTCGCTATGTCTTCTGCGACCCTGATGAAGACCACAAGGCTCCTCTTTAACAATGGTGAACCTTGTGGTGGATTATAATGGAGATTTTTTTTTCTAACAGGAGCATTTTGTGTTGAAGACTTGGCTTAATGTGACTTTTCTTTTCACCAATAAGACCTAAAACATATTAATAGGACATAATCCCTCTGATCCCTGCACATTCACATACACTTTAACATTTAACCCATAAAGACCTAAAGCTACTTTTAAGGCACTTCCTAAATTAATTTTTCTCATTATTTAACCTTTAAGTGATTTATCAACATTACTTACAACATTATCCTCTGTATTTAATTTTTTTTTTCCCACTGGTATTTTTCTATATATCCAATCCACTACAAATGTAGATGTTCATAAATACTGAGATTAAAGCTGAAGGCCATTGTATCACAAACTGGAGAAAAAGTGAATTTTTCAAGAAATACATCAATAACAGGAACATATAATCACGCATCTCCAACCACTGTAATTTGTCAAAAGCCATGGGTTTTGCCAGTGAATCAATATTGTAGATGACAGTGTTTCCACGGCAACTATGGAGCCTTTGAACATCCAAATGAGTCTTATCTGATGACCTTGAAAAGATTTCAAACTGCATTTTACACCAGTTATTTACATGGATTGTTGTTTGGGTCTTTGAGGGTTAAATTATTAAATATATTTCTGTAATATTTTTAATCATTTTATTTTAGTTGTCGTACTAACTTTGCTTTGCTTTCCTTTTTTAACTCTTGAGACTTTAACAGTTCCAGTCAAAATAAAAAAAAAAAAATGGACGATAACAGCCAAACATGTATAATAAAACAAACAAAATAATAAGTAACATGAACAAAATAAGACACAACTGGCACAAAAGTGAAGAAAAAAATATAAAATACAATATTAAATGTAGAAATATCAAACAAAATGAGGAACAAAAAGTAATTAATATTTACAAAATAACTTAACTTCGTTGAAATAAACTAAAATTTCATAAAAGTATGAATAAATAAATAATATTGTAATTTGCTTCCAGTAGTTTTAGTTTTGGCTTTTTCTTTTTTCTAAATCAGTTGCTTTTTGACACCTGTTTATTTCCATATGTCATATGTCATATATATATATATATATATATATATATATATATATATATATATATATATATATATATATAATAAAAAAATTCTGCAGCAATAATAAAGCTTATGTCGATTATTAAATTTGGACTGAAGAGTGGAATAAAGCAGTGACTTGACCAGTGTCATTTTCACTTGAATGCCTGAGGTCTGCTCAAACTGTCAGTTCATTTAAATCAAGCCTGAAAACATTATTTACTGGAGCTTTTACTTAAGATTTAATTGTTCTTTAAATGTTTTTATGTCTCTTATTTTTATCGTCTTTCAATGCCTCTTAATCATTTGATGTTTTGTATAAAACACCTTGAATTGTCCTGTACATGAAATGTGCTGTACAAATAAATGTACCTTGCCTTCAACTCGAATTAGGTGTTTCCATGGCAACCTTAAAGAGAAATTAACTTTTATTCTGAATTCAATGGGATAAAAGACTGTCATATAAAGGAGGGGGGGTGGGGTGTAGCAGGTATAAAGAGCAGGAAAAAATTTAATGATTAATGATAATTGGAATTTTTAAAATGGTATTTACATGAAAGTCATGGGCTGTGTCCGAAATCACTTACTCACTGCCTCCCCCCTACTCCCTACATATGGAAATATATGTAGTCATCACCGTCAAACAATTAAAAAGTAACAGTGTCGTCTCTCACAAAATTAAAAAGGCTTTTTAATGTCTTTTTTTTTTTTTACCATCTGTGCAATAACATGTAAAAAAATCTAATTGGTCTGATCTTGAGGCTAACTGTTCTGCATAAAAAAAAAAAAAAAAACCCTGACATGAATCCCTGATGTATTGGCATTTAAAAAAAAAAAAAAATAATAATTACATTTATTTTATTTTGCTGCAGAATTGTCTCACTATAAACAACTTTATTGCATCTCATCACTGAGGCATGCAATTTATTTATTTATTTATTTATGTATGTATTTTATTTTAAACCTGTCAAACCTGCCTTTTTTTTAATTTTTATTTATTTTTTGCAAAACATGACAGTTGTTTAATCTGAATACTCTCATGGTAATTTTAGCCATTTTTTTTTTTCTATAACAGAAAGTAAAATCTACTACATGCAACCACTTTAAAACTAGAAGGACCTGACATGAAACCCCACATGTGCTGTCGTTTCTCATCACTGAAGCGGTCGTGGGCTATTGTGGTGTTTTCGCCTCGTATTTGAGCTGATTCCCTGCGTACATGATGTTTACGAGGCAGGTACAGATTGAACATCAGACCCAGCCGGGCTCAGAGTCTCCTCCTGTTGCTTGACCTGTTTAATGTCTGCGCTGACAGATCTGCCAGGTAGACACACGTTAGTTGGGGTTAAGGGTGTGACGAATGCTCAGCCAAGTGTAGGAAGTGACATTTTCAAAGCCCTATTTAAAGTCCTTTGTTCTGCTTGTTGGTGTAGTCACCTGCTGGCTGCTCATGTCAGACTGATTTGATGACTTGTCAGCGTTCTCTATTTTTTTTATTCTTAACCCTTTAACTACTGAGACTTTAGCATTTCCACAGTCAAAACAAGAATAAAATCAGCAAGAAAATGATCAAAGTAGTATTTGTATGTATTACTATGGGAAAACGGGGATAGTTATAACACTTTTGGTTTGTGCAAGTGTAACACAGTTGTTGTCAGATTTTGACATGTAGTACCTATATACCTGCTATAAAATACATTCATTTGTACTTTTAATACATCACCACAGTTTAAAATAGAATAGAATATTTTTATTGTCATTGTGAGATACAATGAAACTAGATTTAGCAGCATCTCTCTTGGCACTACCATAAAATCATCAATAAAAAATAACTTGTTACTTACACGTTGCTTGTTACTTACTTGTTGCTAAGTAACCATGCCAAGATCGCCATATCGCCTTCTTTTTCTCTTTATTCATATACTCCTGGTTTATTACTGTGTATAAATGCCACATGTTGACATGAATAACACATTACAGTTTGGATAGATATTAGCGTGGTGTGTTGTTTATCTGTGCATAAGTTAACGCTGTTTAGTGCCGGTGTGTTGTAGAAGCTAATACGGTAATAAGCTAGCTGTCATCTTTGTGCTTGCCGTGATGTGATTTGTGTATTCCGTGACCAGTCCTAGTTAATTTATTGTTGTATGTATGATATTTGTTATACTGACCGCGGGTGGCCACAGTTGACATTTAAATAAATAAACATTTATACATGCTGATACACACAACAGATGATAAAATGAATTTACTTAAATTACTGTCAAATAAAAAGTAATATGTTGTTCCAACCTACCCTGGCACTTGGGTCAGTTGTAATGACACTGGGGGGTGGATCTAACACTTACTGTCCATTGTTATACTTAAATAAGATCCACACTAATGCAAATATATATTGTATATATTGCATATATAAATAATATGCAAAAGATTTAATGAATTGTAAAGAAGGAACAAGACTAAAATAACATTAAAAAATAACAAAAAAGTGCAAGTTCCTTGCATTAAAAACAAATACTTTAAAATAAATCAAGATATAAAACACAAAATAAATCAAATAGAGTTTGATGGAATAATCAACAAATTACTTTTGAACCTGTTAACCATGTCAACTTTCCTTTAAACAGAGTAAATTGTACAGTACAAATGTACAGTACTTGTCTTTTCCTGGGCTACATAAAACCAAAGTAAGAAAAATTGTTGAATTTTTCTGAATATTTAAACTAAACCATCCATTCAGAAAGTGTCAGCGCTGACACAACAGAGGTTAAAGGGTTAAGGGCAGACTAATTTGCAAATGAGGACTGAAAATCCACCTGCAGCGCCAAAAATAATACTGAGGTAAACTGGCACAATTCTAAAACAGCAGCATATTCAGTGGTAATCGTATCACATATGATGATATATGATCTGTATGAAACCTCATTCTTTTCAGCTGAGTCATTTCAATATAATATGAAATGTAATGTGTTATGGATTTGTTTTTCCTCTACATTTGGTACTCTACTGCGATGTACAAAATGCATTATAGTGCTGACAAAATGCCCAATTTTCCATTTTTCCTCCAGAGTGATTAATGATGCATGTATCCAATAGATGTAATGAATCCGTCTGTTGAATTGCTAATTTCTTTTTCTTTTGTCTAGACGTTATAATTATTTTATAAGACACAAAGAGTAAAAAAATATATATAATAGGACATTTTAAGCCACAGGTGTCAAACATAAGGCGTAGGGACCAAATTAATATTTTTTTTTAATTTATTTAATTATTTTTTTCGAAAAGTATCCTGAATATAGCTGGCAGTCAGTAGCTGCATTTCCATTACCCTTGAAAATTCGCAAAATATAAATATTGCTATAAAAACTGGTCATGGAAACACCGGAATTAAAAAAAAACCCAAAACTTAAATATCAATAAAAAGTTTTCACGCTTTCATGAGGTGATTTTTCAAACGTTTCGATATTGTAATTTATCGCAAAAGTGCAAGGTAAACACTTTTTCTGCAACTATATGTCACAGGATGTGACGTACATGGTCACATGATCTCTTCTCTTGGAGTGAAAATGGCAGCCGCAGTAACTGTAACCATAACAACCATTGGCTGCTGGGATGTGAGAACTAAGGCAGTCCTGATCACGCTCTTGGAGTGATGATCAGAGTGATTCCTACAGTAGACACAGTGAAGGTTTCATTTTATTATCTGTTAGTTTTTGAATATTTAAGTTTTTTACAGATAAATATATTCTCAAGTGCATCACTGTGTAAAAAGCACTACATACATTTATAATTTGTTGTTAAGTGCTGAGTATATTTACACTTAATATTTTGACCTATTGACCCATATGTAAAGACCCTTATAACCTTAACCAGCTGGTTTGTTTGACATGTTAGTGTATTTAAAGAGTTCGTCAGAGACTTTTACTGATGAGATAATTAGCCGATTCATTTGTGCTAATGCTATTACATGCTAATTCGCGGTTGTCATTTAAATGCATCTAAAGCATAATTACACTTAATATTTTGACCTGATAATGTAGGGACCACATGTACAGACCCGTATAACCTTAACCAGCTGGTTTGTTTGACATGTTTGTACCTTTTAAAGAGTTCAGCAGGGACTTTTACCGACCAGAGAATTAGCCGTTTCATTCATTCTAATACTATCAGGGTGATGGTCAATCTGAAGCTCCGACAACAGTGTAATCTCTTGGGATGATATGTCACGAAAGTTACCACGCTACTGCCTAGAACAACCGTCAATGGAAACACGTTCAAAGCGCAAATATACTTTGTCGAAATTTTAGGAATATCGATATTGTTTTGCGAAAAACTGTCATGGAAACTGAGCTAAGTGAGTTAATGAATCAATGAGTTTGTTTGCTAGCTCTAACTGAAGGAATAACTTACAATTTCAAAAACGTGGACTTGATGGACCAGTTGATGAGAGCTGTTATGATTAAACAGGCAGAGACAACAGTGCAAATATTAAAAAAAATATTAAAGTTGTGTTTCATTTCAGGGACTAAAGAGAAAAAGTGGGCCCTGATTAGTCACAAATAGCCCTTAACACTTAGTTTTGAGGACTACTGATTAAAGGTTGAGCTTGAGGGTTAAGGGAGGAATTGGAATGGGCCCTTAGAGTAAAATCTGACACAGTGTAAGTTACAGTGACACTGACAGCAACAGTTAAACACTTGCAGAAAAGTAAAACACAAATAGAGGGTATGTGGGTGCACTGTGGAGACTCTGCAGAGAAGTACTGTCTTATTTTTTGTTCTCGGTTTATAGCTCCTGGCAGAGCGTTCACCCAGAAGGTTATACGATAGTACCATGTTGCAAACTTCCCATACATTCTTCACAACCATAACCTTTTTCTCTCCCCATAAGATACACAGAGCCTGGTGTTCTTCACTGCACTGCTGAAAACTTTGGGTCTATTAAAGCGGAAGTGGAAGGACACTGAAAATACCGTGTTTCTTTTACATGGAGGTGTTCACCAAGGTTTAATGTCATTATGTGTTGTTATTATCTTTGCTAAATTGGTATTTGTTGATCCACGGTTCAATTCAATTCAATCCCCTTCAACACTTTGTTGTCGTCGTATAAAAGAACACAAAGAAATTTGAAGTTCAAGCATCTTCATACAGATGTAGGCAATGCAATTGAAAAGCAAAATTAACCTGTAACTGCAGTGAAGGACAGAAATCATTGTGGCTGATTAATTGTTCTTGTGTTTTATTGTTCATCGTGGATCATGTATGTGTTGTGTGTTTTTTTTTTTTTTACTTTGAATAATTGAAAAATGATTATGCTTCACATAATGCTTTTGTTTTAAAGATCCTGTAGAATCAGAATCAACTTGTACTGTCATTGTATACACATACACAATGAAATTTGAGTTGCTACTCCAAAGTGCTTTAGTGTAGCAGATAAAATAAACAAGATAATAAAATATTAATTAAAAAATCCAATATGGATATTTAAATAACATATAATTTTTATTGTATTATATATTTGATTAGTACAATGCACATTAATTAATACATGAGTAAAAACATCAATATATATATATATATATATATATATATATATATATATATATATATTAGCATAGTTGCTAAATTTCATCTGTTGTCCTAAGGCAGGTATAAAACAAACAATACCACATCACAAAGCATGTAAACATTAAACCAATATATCACAAACACAAAATGCATATAGAAGGACAGAAAATAAACACTAATGAATATCACACAATGACAGTTATACAAAGTGATAAAAACACAGAAGTATTGCACTTGGAGATTTAAAATGAAATATTGTGACCATTATCATTGTGTGATAGATAGGTAGGTAGGTAGGTAGATAGATAAGTTATTGATCATTTTTCAAAGAAATTGATTTTGTTGCAGCAGAAAAACACTCAGATAGACCATGATCACAGATCACACACACACACACACACACACACATACTTGTTTCCATGTCTACTGACTTTACAGTACCTGGTCGTCATAGCGATAGTACTGACTTTACAGTACCTGGTCGTCATAGCGATAGTACTGACTTTACAGTACCTGGTCGTCATGGCGATAGTGCTGACTTTACAGTACCTGGTCGTCATGGCGATAGTGCTGACTTTACAGTACCTGGTCGTCATAGCGATAGTACTGACTTTACAGTACCTGGTCGTCATAGCGATAGTACTGACTTTACAGTACCTGGTCGTCATAGCGATAGTACTGACTTTACAGTACCTGGTCGTCATAGCGATAGTACTGACTTTACAGTACCTGGTCGTCATAGCGATAGTGCTGACTTTACAGTACCTGGTCGTCATAGCGATAGTACTGACTTTACAGTACCTGGTCGTCATAGCGATAGTACTGACTTTACAGTACCTGGTCGTCATAGCGATAGTGCTGACTTTACAGTACCTGGTCGTCATAGCGATAGTGCTGACTTTACAGTACCTGGTCGTCATAGCGATAGTACTGACTTTACAGTACCTGGTCGTCATAGCGATAGTACTGACTTTACAGTACCTGGTCGTCATAGCGATAGTGCTGACTTTACAGTAGACAAAAACAAAGTCAAAAAGAGGGAAAATACTCGTAAAAACAGTACACAACACCTAAAGAGTGACACACAATGGAAAAGCTCCATAAGTAGAAATGTGGACATGAAAGGTTAGTTGTTAAGGTTATACATACGCATTCACCCAGAAGGGGGAAACCATGGCAGCACAAAGCGAACGCTCCCCAACACAATAACCTTCTTTTCTCCCTAGAAGATGGATAGTCAGGTCCTCTGGGCTTCTTTACCAACGACAGAAAGCGATGGATGAAATGATGGATGGATGGATACAACTCATCTGTTGCATAAGCTCATAATGTGTCATTTACTAAAGTCTCCGCTGGCAGACAGCCTCTCCCCCCGGGCATGTGGGGTGTGGATTTTCATCAAGGGTGGCTATTTAAAGGAGTTTAAAAAACACATACACTGTAGTCGCTCTCCCACGGGACTATGCAAATGAAATTAGAGAGTTTTACTCAGCCAATAACAAGATCTTTTTTCAACTCAATATTTACTGTTTTTCCCTAAAGGTTGTTGCATGCATTCAAGCTAATATGCTCCAATGGGTTTAGCTCCCGCTGCGCTGAATATGCATTTTCACGCCACCTGGGTCAGCTGTCATAAAAGCCTGATGTGACTCAGATAATGACTTTGGATATTATTTAGATGAGGATGGGATCATACATATTTCTGCAGGTTATTAAAAAAACATTAAAAGTCATTAAATATTGTGAAAATTAAGGTCATAAATGGTAGCCTTATTATATATATATATATATACTGTATATATATATATATATATATATATATATATATATATATATATATATATATATATATATATATATATATATGAACATTAGTTTTGTTGTGATTGTTATGATTTAGTTTTATTTTAGTCTTTTTATTTTCCATCTTATGTTACCAAATAGGAAAATAAAGTAATTGAATTATATTTAAATGTATATATTGTATTGTACTCAGACAAAAGGAAAGAAACTCTAATAAAAACTAAGTAAAACACAGATAAATAATGAATGAATTCAACATCCAGAGGTATTAAAAAATTATTATTTGTCCCTGACGTATTTCTATTATAAAAATGTTAAATCATTTTGGTTGCAAAATGCAAATCTTATCAAGTGTTATTTTTCTCATTTTTAGTCCAAATATTTCATCACACTTAAAATCAGACAGAATCACCTAAAGAGGAACTTTTCAGTCAGATATAAGAACTATTTATAGACAATAGATCTGGGAAATCTTATTTAAAGAAATCTTATTAGGATAATTTACACTTTTTTTTTTTGCTTGAATTAAATGAAAAAATCTTGAATTCAGCAAAAACTTATTTAAAATAAAATAGAAATCTGACAAAAATCTGTTCTTATAGCACCCTGAAAAGTTCCTCTTTACGTAATTATGTCTTATTGTGGTGAGATAATTAAATTAGAAATGAGAAAAATACACTTGGTAAGATTTGAAGTTTTGCAGTGTGAACAGTTCCTCCTCCACCCAAAATGATTAAATGTTTATATTATCAAAATAAATGGGGAACAGCAATTCCCGCCCCCATTAAATGATTTTAATAAAAAAAAAAAAATTATTTCACATTTTAAACACAGACATGACACATGTACATTTATGATGTAACTTGGCTTTTCTTACATCATAGAAATGATGAATAAATACAAAAGATGAGACATATATATATATATATATATATATATATATATATATATATAGAGTGTGTGTTTTTAATGCCTCTGGACATTGAACTCATGAATTTATTATTTTTCTTTGAGACACATGCACCCCTGTGTCGTGCAAAACCTGGTTAAAGTCTGTCGACGGTAAACCATCATAAAGTAAAACTGTATCTGCAGGAGGACATGGGCATTAAATTTGTTTAAAGTGGCATTAAGAAGCATTAAACGGTCAAAACACGGTATTTAAAATCTGTCTAACGGAACATTTTAGAGACAGTTTGACAGATTAGCGTTGCTAAATGTGCCACAGTTTTACTTTGAAAGTCATTTTTACTTCAGTTGAACCATAAGGGATTATCCAAAAGAAGGCAATACTTTGCACAGAAATAAATGTTGGAACAGCAACACATGGAAATTTGCTCTCATGATGGGACGCAACTGTGTTTTGACCCTAATTTAGATCAGCTGATACCTGTCGACACCCTGATTAAGGAGTCTTCTGACTAAAACCAAACCTAAACTATCCATCTGCAGCCGTCCTACATTTCTACCAGTGGAAGTTGGCAACACAAACTGAATTGTTTCACAGCAAAAAAAAAAGAAAAGCTGTCAACAATCATAGTCTGCAACAGGTGTTGAGGCAAAAACTGATGACCATCTGCTGTAAAGACTTTTTATGAAAGAGAGAGACACAAAGGTGCTGAAATAATGCAGCTTCATATGCTAGTCTGAGGACAATAGACAAACCCAGGGGGCATCGTAACGGACAGAAAAGTGATGATGAGTCTCAGGAACCGTAGAAAACACATGAGTCATTTTTTAAAGAAAAATTATGAATATAGCACCATCAATCAATGTTAGCTTTTGATGTGCTAACAATCCATTAGCAGATTTATTATTATTATTATTATTTATTCATTTATTTAGCTTAATTCAGTAAAAAAAAAAAAAAAAAAAATTACTTATATCATAACCTGACTGTTGCCAAATGGTATCACAAGACCATCTGGGACCCTTCCACAACCAATAAGTTTTCAAAGGAGGGGTCTTATCTAAAATCCTTGCATGTGATTAGATGAAGAATCTGTCCGTCATCTTGACTGATGTGCCGCTTCAGCCGCTCATGTTGAACTCCAGCCATGACTCAGAGCGACAGCAGGAAGCACAACCTTAACTGCTAACCCATCTCACTAACTGGCAACCCTAAATCTAGCTGATAATCATAACCATAACCACTAACCTTAAACCCTAACAGCTAACTCTAAAACTAGCCCCTATTAGCCTTAACTGCCAACCCTAGCTGTTAACCATAACTCTAATGGCTAACCCTAACTACTAACCCCAAACCCAGCTGCTAAACATAACCTTAACTGCTAACCCATCTCACTAACTGGCAAACTTAAATATAGCTGATAATCATAACCATAACCACTAACCTTAACCACCAATCCTAAACCTAGCCCTTAACCATAACTGCTAACCTTAACCGCCAATCCTAAACCTAGCCCTTAACCATAACTGCTAACCTTAAACCCTAACAGCTAACTCTAAAACTAGCCCCTATAGCCTTAACTGCTAATCCTAAACCTCACGCTTAACCATAACTGCTAACCTTAAACTCTAAAAGCTAACTCTAAAACTAGCCCCTATAGCCTTAACAGCTAACCCTAACCGCAGCTGCTAACCTTTCTCGTAACCCTAACCACTAAACCTAAAACTAACCCCTGACCTCAACCGCTAACCATAAAACTAGCCCTTAAATTTAACTGCTAACCATAGCTGCCAACCCTGACTGCTATTCCTCATCCCTAACTCCTTATTACATAGTATTTTGCATAACATGAACATACACATGGAAAGCTTATAATGTGTAGAGATAACACAGCAGTTAAAAGTGTTGTTTTATCTGTATGTAACACAAGATATCGTGTCACATGCTTGTGTAATATCTGCAGTTCTACATAAGTTCAACCTTCAACACTAGTGTTTCTCCATTAGTAAAATAACCAAATATAAAGTGCTTTTAAAATTAGTCATCCCTTACAGTAAATATGTATTGTATTTTTTTTCTTTAAATCCAGTACAAACAGAAGAGTTATTTCTGCTATTGATGTTTAAAGGCCATCTGATTCACTGCTTCAACACATCCATGTTGAATGAAAAAAGTCAGTCTGTTGAATGTTGAATTAACATGCACACTATGTTTTTAAGCCATAGATGAGTTGTGTATTTACATATCAAGAGCTAGTGATCACTGAGGACACATCTGCTGGAGCTTTAAACAGCACATGTGAACAGATGCATGTTCAGCTGGACACTTACTTTCAACAATCTCACAACAGACTTTATATGAGGAGCTGGCTAGGACAAAATTAAAGATGTATACACACACACACACACACACTGGCTCCCTTATGCACATATTTTACCTCTCATGCACATATATTACCTCTCATGCACATACATTAACTCTCATGCACATACATTAACTCTCATACACATATATTACCTCTCATTACCTCTTAGATGCACATATGTTACCTCTCATAGACATATGTTATGTCTCATACATATATTAACTCTCATACATATATATGAACTCTCATACACATACATTAACTCTCATGCACATACATTAACTCTCATGCACATACATTAACTTTCATACACATACATTAACTCTCATACACATATATTACATCTCATACACATTAACTCTCATGCACATACATTAACTTTCATACACATACATTAACTCTCATACACATATATTACCTCTCATACATATATATTACCTCTCAAACACATATGAATCTACACATATATTACTACACATACATGCATATATCACCTCTCATACACATATTTTCTCCCTCATACAAACAGATATTACCTATCACACACATATATAACCTTTCATACACACATATATTGCCTTTCATGCAGCCAATGTTGTCATGTATATAGATAAATAGGAAATATTTCATGTCAATAGGACGTGCAAAAGCACATTTACAGATATGTGTCCATTCACTGCTGTGTGTGTGTGTGTGTGTGTGGACTTTCATGCGTATGCATGTGCAATTTCAGAAGATTATATGTATGATGTTTCTCATTTGTGTATGCGTTTATAGTACTATGAGTACATGTGTTCATGGGTGTGTGTGTGTGTGTGTGTAAACTGCAAGCGTTTCTTTATCCACATTGTTAATTATTTGCTTGAAAGTAACATTATGGAAGCACACAGATGCACTGTTGCTGCTACATGGACATAAATCCTGTGTATTTGTGCAATGGGAAAACCTGATCCAGATAAAAGCAGTTGGAGACGTACAGAAATTGAGCGATAAAATCGGATTTTGCTACGAACACCAGGACAAGGAGAGGGAATATGAGGGAGTCGATGCATTAGCAGGGATGATTCGTGGTGTTGGGGGTGAAAAGCCCTGTGTGTTTGAGTCACCAGAGAAAGACGTCCACACATAGAAGAAACACTGAACTGAGAATGACAACACAAAAGAGGTATGTGAAGACATGTGTGTGACTCTGGGTTTATGAACATGTCTTCCATTTCATATTCAGTCCCTCTTAACATTTCTGGTTCAACCTCAGAGTTGGTACATTCCCTTTCCAGTTGGGGTTAAAAGTGTTTTACATTTTATAAAGTTGGTTTGCACCTACAGTACCAGCCACCTGTGTTGAGAAAATTACAATGGGAACAGAAATATACATGTTAACGTAATGTCTTATTATTTTATTGTGTTTAATTGCCTTGGAAAGAGACATAGGTCAGAGTCATTTGTATTGCCGAAACAACAACAACTCCTCCTCCTGAAGCAAGGAAGAGCAAATGCATGTCTGAAGGAGAAGACGCCAGTGTCTTGTCTGCTCCTAAAGCACCAGCGCTTAACGACTAACAACAGTGCTTAGACTTTTCTGACTATGGAACCTCAAAAGTAATATTTTATAAAACTGTAGCTGATTGTAAACTATGACTGTGATATTAAAATAATGAAAAGACAATGAGAAGACTCAAAGACATATATCTTAACCAACCGCTATTAGGCCTAAATATAATTGAGTTAAATATGCTTACTTAATTATATAAAGTACAGTGGTACCTCTACTTACGAAAGCCCCAGCTAACGAAAAATCAAAGTAACGGAAAACCTTTACATACATTTTCCGGCTCTGAATACGATAGAAAATTCTATTTACGAAAGGAAACAAACCTCCAAGATATAAATACAGTACATTACTATATGTAACTACGTCATGCACATACTGTACGTAGCATCCCATTGGCTATGAGCGAGCTACCCATGATGCTTTTTGTTACCCTTTGACCCTTATTCTCCCGGTAACACAGACACTTTAACGGTCATTTCTCCACCAAGACCAACGCTTTTAGGATCAAAAGTTAAGCCGAACTATGTGAGAAGAATATATGACTGGCAGACTATTATCAGTTCGAGAAAACTTTTTAGAAACTTGGACCCGGCAAACCTGGAGACGCAGAGACGCAACAGAGCAGCGGTGTCTCCCTCCGACATCAGAGGCGACGTGGTGGATTTACAGCTAAGCTAAGAGCTAACCCATTTTACCAAAAATTCATGATATGAAAACACTTCTGGAACGAATTAACTTTGTAAGTAGAGGTACCACTGTATTGGTATAATTATTTTTACCAATACACACCATAGGTTTGGGCAGGAAATTTAGGAAAGCTTTAAAAAAAAGTCACAATTTAGATTAAACATCATCATTATGACATAAAAAAGGTCATATGTAAGATTAAAAAATACATAATTATAAGATAAAAAGTCAAAACTATGAGATACAGTCATAGGTATGTGATAAGAAATGCATAATTATGAGAAAAAGAGCTGAAATTATGAGCTAAAAAGTCATAATTATGATATAGAAAGTGATTTTCCCTCTGAAGCCACTTATTTTTCACACTGTTAGGTTTGAAAAAGTAATTAAGGTGTATAAAGTACAGATATTTCTATAAATGTAAGAAGTATAAAGTACAGATATTTGTGCAAAAAATGTCGGGAGTAAAAGTAAAAAAAAAAATACCAGAAAAATAAATACTCAAGTAAAATAGAGATACCTAAAGTGTGTACAGAAAAGAAGTACATTTTACTTAGTTACTCCCACATCTGGATTAACATGTAGTCAATTTACAGCAATTACCTTTCTTCATACAGTATGTCTCTAGATGAGGATAATGGATTTGATATCTGTACGGTCGTTTTGCAGTTGTAATGACCAGAGTGAAATAAAAAATAAATAAAAAAATAAAAGGTGCTTATATTTTCTCCTAAAGCTTTTCTATTTCTGTGTTCGTTGAAATGTGAATAGATGTGCTTGTACTGGAACAATCTTTCATAGAAGTCTGTGTGGTGAGAAAAAAAAAGTGCACAAAGACAGGAGTGTTTTATACAAAGTGCATCCGAGCTTTGAAAAGACCCTTTTTTTTTTTTTTTTTTCTCTGAGAGTAACTTAAATGGTCCATGTGTGAATTATTTTGCTCCAAAACGGCAACGTGATGAAGGATTGTTAGAGTTTCACAGAGAACTTTCAGAACTGATATAGTTTTGTGCAAGGATTTAACATGTAGTAACTTAGTCTGTGGAGTTTTTCTTCTTCTTCTCTTTTTTCTTTTTCTTCTTCGCTGTTTATAATATGACCAATGATTTGAACAGTTTTAAAAACATTTGGACTTTTAACAAAACATTGTATGGTGTCAAAAATAACCTGCTGGTTTTTACAGATTGCCTTTCTGGCTAAACATGTTCACTGCTTTGTATTGTTTGTTTTTTTAATTTATTTATCTATTTATTTAATTTTACAACTACAGAAAAGTATTTAATTATTGTATATGTGAATAACATGTGAATAAATGCGGTTGTAAAAATCCAATCTTCTCCTCCTAATTCTTCTTCTCCTTCTTATTATTTTTCTTCCAATGAATGGTAGAGTAATGTTAATCTATTTGTCTGTCTTATAGGGGATTCCCACCCATGTGACCCCTCCTGGCGTGCCCTCTCCCCGCATGTAGTCATCTGCAAAAATTCCTAATTTAGTTGTAAATTATTCTTAGATCAGTTGTGATATAATTGTGTTTAGTCAAATATTAGTTCCACTTTTAGTTTTGTTTGTTTTTACTAATGTAGCCCTAGTTTAGCTTACAGCAATACACTTTAAAGACATCTATGCTAAACAGGTTTTCTATTTCAATAATGAAGTAATTTTGAAAATATATATTTTAGTACTTTTTAGGTAGAATCCTAATGAAGTTTCAGTAGTAGATTGTCCACTCAGTGTGCAGCAGCTTTCACAGCAGTTCTTAGACTGGCTCATGCTAATGCTAATGCTAGCTAGTGCACACAAACGTGCTGGATTTCTTTGACTTTTTTGTGAATTTAATGGATTTTGTATATTTCTTCTCAGCTTTTTTTTTGTTTCTTAGTATATTTTCTTGTATTTTGTTGATTGACATGACATATTTTGGTCATGATTAATCTAAATGAATCCACATCAACCCTGTGATTAATCTGATTAAAAAAATAAATTGGAGTCATTTGACAGCACTACTTTAGAGACATGTATTTTTTTTTAATGTTGAACTGTTAAAAGTCACATCCAAATCAATTAACCCTGACATTTTTTTAATCACTGTCAACTGAGCATGGGTTATTTCTACCAACGGACAGTCTGCTTGAGTGTTTTTTTTTTTTTTTTTTCAGATGGCAGGGAAGCAAGGCACAAAGACACTGTGATGTGGAAAGCTAAACACAAAGCCAGCACTGTAGCAGCAGCAGCAGCAGCATGATAATTTGAGGCTGGTTTGATAAATCAGACCTTTATTTACCCACTCACAATGTGTGCTCCATCCCGGCTGAGAGTCATTTAGACAGCGGTAACTGTTAAACCCCCGGAGGAAAAATAACAAAGACAACCCGTCACAACACAAGATGTGGAGGATGTACAGGATGTATATTTAGTTTAGTCCTTAGATGTCATTTTTAACATAGGGGAACATTTGAAAATGAACACAATTGCTTTTTGACTATTTAGACTATGGAGGGATTCTAAAATGGCTTATCTGTGAATTCGTGGGGACATATTTCCATCCAAAAAAGAAATAAAAATACAACAAAAAAACATCATTTTTTACTGGATCCCTCTATGAATTTGCACAAGTCATGACGAATTTCCCTTTGTGCCAATGCCAGTCAAAGGAAAGGAAACTGTATGTCAACACATGTTAAGTCAAATCATATTACCGATACATTTCAGAAGTGGAGCAAAAGGCAAATGGAAAATGTTTTGTATACTCATAATTGATTTCTGGAACATCCAATTGGCATCCTTCACTGAGTATTTCATCCATTGTGCACAGCAGCAAATCTCTGTTTCAGACATTAAATGTGTTAAATCTTACATATTTTAATCAGATGAATGAGAAAACAAATGACTTTAGTGTTGGTTAGTTCTGGTTAGTATATATGATGGTGTGTTATTCCACATATATGCTGGTTTATGTACATGTATACAATGGATTAATAAATATTCCACTAGAAAGAACATGTAAAGTGAATGGATCATAAGTAGATCTGACACCAATATTCCTTTGGACTAAAACCTATTCTCTTGTTCATTGTAAGAATTTCACATTTTGACCCCAGACTTATCTAGGAAACTAGAGCCAACAAGCATTTAAAAATTTAATTTTCTTTATTAGTAACACACACATGAGAACATTTCATCAGTTTTATTCTGGAAGCATTTTATTTGTAGACTATAGTGTCATCTTTGTTGACCATCTAAAGCAGAGGCATCAAACATGTGGCCCGGGAGCTGAATTTATGAAATGAATAAAATGAGATAAAATAAGCAACAAAATGAATAAAAACTGCCAAAGTGATCAGAAAAATGAATATTAAACTAATATGTAACATGAACAAAATAAGACACTAACAGAACACAATTGATGAAAAATAATCAAATAAATAAAAATAAGCAAAAACATCAACAGAAACTAAGAAATATTCACAAAATCACCAATAACACAAAAAACACAAACCAAACAAACAAACCAAAAAAATAAAATTATGTTGAAAAAAGTCATACATGACTAGTTTGGGTTTTTGCTTTTTTCTAAATCAGTTTCTTTTTGACACTTGTCGATCAGTTCCATCAACAAAATTATCAGTAAAATAACATTAAAAAACCTTACATTTTTAAACTAAAGCATCCATTCAGAACGCGTTAGCACTGACGCATCAGGGGTTAAAGCAGTGGTGTCAAACATGCGACCCGGGGGCAAAAATCCATACATACACGTACTATGGGTCCAATCTGGAATGAATTTATGAAATGCAAAAATTACACAAAAGATATTAATAAGTAAAGAAGTTAAAATGATTTGACATTAATTCAATCTAAAATGGATCAGACCATAATCATAATAAACAATTATGAAAAAAACACACATTTTTCCTTCGTTTTAGTGTTAAGAAAAAGGGAATAAATAAAGAAACAAACAAATAATAAAGACTAGCCTGATACTAAAAAAGGTCAATAACCTGAAATGTATGTAGAATTTTACCAATACTGTGAATGTTACTAAATGTGTGTATTTGTAAATCCAGTGTTATCTTTAAGTTGTGATGCACATGTATATAAACGAGAAACTAAAGTGCAATATTGTTAATATCGCACTTATTTTTCTTAAGAATTTTCAGGTTGTTAATATTTGTTCATGTTACGTTCAAGTACAGTTCGTAGATGTAAAAATTTTCATGATGGAATTGAACTATTTTTCCTCAAAAACAGAGAAAACTTTGGAGTTGACATTATTTATACGTTTCAAGTTTTATTTGTCACATGCCTGATTGTACATTTACATTGGCAGTGAAATGAAAGTGACATCAGCATACGTGCAAAGTATACAGATATAAATAATCTATAATAAAGTTAAAAATACTATAGGTAAAAAGAAAAAGTGAGAATAAAATATGAAAAATAGAATAAATACATTTTCTTTAAACTGTACTGGTAAGGTAAAAAAAAATCTAAATAAAATGAAAAGAATAAATATAACTCCTATGTACAAATAAACAAGTATACAAGTAGATAGAGTTATAAAAAAAAAAAAAAGGTAAGAGTTTTTATCCTATTATTTCTATTATTTTACTGGTCCTGTATGTGGCCCCTGAATTAATATGACTTTTGACTTTAGCATTCTCTTCATTGTAGTTTAATGAACTAGGGACCCATAAACTTAAGGCTCCAACAGAACTAGAAATGTGATGAAGATGTCATTTTTAACATGTGGGAACATTTGAAAATGAACACAGTTGCTTTTTGGTGCAACAAAAAATGAAGAACCAAGGATGAGACTAGGGAGAGATTCTAAAAATGGTTTATCTGTGAATTCGTGGGGACATATTTCCACCCCCAAAAAATTAAGAAATAAAAATACAAAAAAAAAACATCATCTTTCACCGGTTCCCTCTATAAATTTGCACAAGTCAAATCATGACCAATTTCCCTTTGTGCCAACGCCAGTCAAAGGAAAGGAAACTGTATGTCAACACATGTTAAGCCAAATCATATTACCAATATATTTCAGAAGTGGAGCAAAAGGCAAACGGAAAACGTTTTGTATACTTATAATTCATGATTTCTGGTACTCAAGGAACATCCAATTCGCATCCCCCACTGAGTATTTCATCCATTGTGCACAGCAGCAAATCTCTGCCCCACTTGTCTGGAAGTGATTCAGCTTACAAAGACTTTTCAGAGCGGTAGGGTTTTCCTGAGGGTAGTGCTGCTTGCATGTGGATAGGACTGAATGGGAGACGAGGAAGCACAGCCAAAGTTTAATTTTTTTTATTTATTTTTTTTAGAGCATGTGTGGTAGCCAGAGCTCTTAGATACTTTGCAAATATAATAACATAAAAAAAAAAACTTTGGTAGTCCTTGCATTTAAGCCAAACAAACATCTAATTCTTTTTAATTCCTTGAGAGGGCACTTTGCCAGTCTTTCATACAAGTAAATATGATGTTAAACAGGATGTTCACTGGCAAAGCAAGTAAACATGCATTTATGTGCCATGACATTTTGCAGGGCATACTATTAACGTTGTATTAAAGCAACTGTGATTATAATTATAAACTCCAGTCCATGCTGGCACTTTTTTTTTTTTTTGTATACATCAGTAAAAACTAGAATTAAGTGATTTATTAATTCACTTATTTTTTTCTTGACAGATTCAAAGGTTTTCAAAGTTTCCACAGACTGACTTATAGGAGCAATATTTAGCTTTTTAAAATGGAATTCAATTTAATTCAACTCTGAAGGTCCATCTACAACCGTATTTATGAGTATTGACACTATAATAGAATACAATACCATAGAAATAGGGAGGTGATCTGAACACGCAAAAATTTGGCAATACGATACAAGTCACAGTACTCAGATTATGATATAATATGTCACAATATATGTTAAAAAGTCAATTTATTTTATTTATTTAAATAAAATTAAATCTAAGAGTACATTTCACATCAACCCTTTCTAAGGCATTCACTGAAATAGTCTGAAATTCTGAATTTCAACCTTAGTGTGTTATGTTTGTGACAAAATGTATCTGTCTGCGTGTTAAATAATAGACAGATTTGGCTGAAATATTTTAATGATACTGGGACAAGGAAGACATGGTATCATTTTGGTGGTGATTGATGGGAGGGTGGTTTCATTTGTGGTTTCAGAAGTGTTAAGTGAAGCCTCATTTGGGGTCATTTGGTGTGTGTGTGTGTGTGTGTGGGTGGGGGGGGCTGATCTGCCTTGGTGGAGTCTGCGCTCTCTGAGTGCTTTTATAGTGTGACCTTTATCGTCTACCTCCTCTGATTAAAACAGTGGAGCAGCACTTGCTAAAAGGTAAATACATGTAATAAAACATCATACATACATACATATCTAAGTTTTGTTAACTTCATTCGATCCCCTTTCAAACAAGGTATAGTTATCTAGGATGTTAAAGAGGAGGTGTCATTTTAATTTCTGCTTAAATACTTTGTTTGTTTTACTTATTGTGTTTTACCTGTTCGAATAAACAAATCAATGAAATGAATACACTGATAAAAAATAATGGATATTGACGATTGACAGCTTCAAGATTTGTATTAAATCTCTCTGAATAGTGTTAAAAAAAACAACACTAGAAAAGCACTCAGACGGCGCAGACTCCACCAAGGCATCACAACCCCCCCCTCCCCCCAAATGACCCAAATGAGCACAAGGCTTCACATTGCCAAATCTGTCTATAACTTTTATTTTTGCAGTTTTTTTTGCACCATGTAAAGCATGGTAACTTTGTGAATCCTTTTAAATCTGTGATCTTGTCCAAACACAAACACATCATTATCAGTCATTATCATAATACATGTTAAAAAACACCAAATATCTGCGGTGATGATGAAAATTCAATATGACGTCAGAAGTAGTGAGTCGATTTGGCTGAAACTCGGTGTGTTTCATCCTTGTACCAGTCTGCTTGTACATGCTGAATTTCAGAACAATTCGTTAAGAATTGGCGACGCTAGCGTGCAAACAAACAAACTGTTAAAGCAACATAACTTCACAAATCAAAGTTAAACAGCAAAAACATAATTCCACCGTTCCTGTGCAGAGTAACCATCCTTCCTGATCTTACTAGTTTGCTCGCATATTTAACATTAACACAGAAATGATCAAATATAGTCACTTAAGTTGTTTTCAGTGAAAGTGAGTATTCCTCTAATACTCCTGTTCACATGCATTGGTGCATCGCATACACCATTTAAAATAATGTTTTTCCAACTTTTCCACAGGTGACAGATGGTCCACTGTGCAAAGTCAGCCTCCTTATTTCATGCCTTTTAATACCTTCTGGAGAAAAGGTGTTCTTTATATTTGCTCACAGGTCTAAACCTGTTTACATCCTCTATCATTATGTTCAACCAGAAATGTGGAATTTTTTTTTCTATCAGAGTATCCATCTCTACCAGAGAGGATCTTTGTTTTTTGTATTCCTGCTGACCATAACCAGAGGCAACCTGCTGTAAAATATGCAAATTAGATTCATTTCCATGCACCATATACAAGCCCAAAGAGTCCTCATAAAACTGGAATAATATCAGCATATCCCTTATGTCTGGATGTGAAAAGGCTCCATTTGGAAAATGGCCTAATTCACAGTATCCACATGGAATACACAGTTTATAAGGCGCCTGTCAAATGATAAGAATAAAAGTGGAATATTAATTTGTGTGGAAATGTAGTCATTAATCACTTTTTCCATTGACCCTCAAATTGCACAGATATAACTTGTATATTATAACTGACCTTTTTGATTCAAGTTTTTTGTGCTAGTAGGAGGTATTTGTTAGTATTTGTTGTAAATGTAAATAGTGTATTACACAAAAGTGCAATTTTTCATCCCAGAACCATAGTCGAGTTGAATTAAAACACCACATGTTGACGGTCGTAAAGAAGAGTTTTAACATGAACATGGTGCTGCACCGTATTTATGAACACACCAGGAAACCACAACATCTTTTTAATTAAGTACAGGATTGAGGGATAACACTAATAATAATAAAATAAAACAGTACTACTACCACGACTACTACTACTACCACTACCACTACCACTACTACCACTACCACTACTACCACTACCACTACTACCACTACCACTACTACTACTACTACTACTACTACTACCACTACCACTACCACTACTACTACCACTACCACTACCACCACTACCACTACCACTACTACTACCACTACCACTACTACTACTACCACCACCACCACCACTACCACTACCACTAATAATGACTATAAATATATCAACACAATATTTGTGCCGTGTTGGTGTGTTATTCCACATATACATGTATACATTGGAGTAGTAAATATTCCACTAGAAAGAACCTGTAAAGTGAATGGAGCATAATGTGAAGCCAACCAACATTTAAGACTTTTTCTTTATTAGTAACACAAATATTAAAACATTTCATTAGTTTTATTCCGTAAGCATTTTATTTGTAGTCCAGTCAAATGGACGGTGGCATCTTTATAGACCATCTAAAACAGGGGTGTTAAACTCATTTTAGATCAGGGGACATATTCAACTAAATTTCATCTGAAGCGGGTCAAACGAGTAAAAACAAAACATAATAATATATAAATAATGTCAATTCCAAACTTTTCTCTCTGTTTTAGATAAAAAAAAGTAAACTTACATCATGAAAACAAACAATATTAGGCTTTAGTTTATCATTTACACATACACATTTTGATTTACAGATCACAGTGGATCTACAGAGACACTAAATATTTCGTAATAGGTGGAATATTGTGAAAATTGTACTTACATTTCCAATTTTTCAGATTTGTTCTGATTATTGAGATTTTTTTTGTGAAATTCTAGTTTTAGTGTCACTAAATGAAAAATAAATATACATTTACAATTTTTTTTTTTACTGGTGAATATTTATAGGTTTTTATATTATGAGACTGAATTAGTCTGAATGTGGACCATGAACTAAAATGATTGATATCTTAGTGTAATTTTTGCATTTTATAAATTCATCCAAAGGGCCAGATTTGAACCCTAAGGCGGGCCAGATTTGGCCCCCGGGCCGCATGTTTGACACCTGTCATCTAAAGGCTTTAGCATTCTCTTCATCATAGCTTAATGAACTAGGGACCCCCAAATATCATCTTGCTTAGGGCCCCAACAGAACTAGAAACGGCCCTGTGTGTGTCTTTTGAGAAGACAACATCCATCAGACGGTTGAACAGCTGTCGTCTGGTAAATAATAAAAAATGGGCACACCTTACACTTACAAAAAGCAAAATAATTGATTTGTTGGCTTTCCAAAATATTCAAAAATGTAACACACAGTAGTAAACATGCATCTGTCACACCCACGTTTGAGTCTCAATCTGAATTTGTTTATATTTTCAAAATACATTGAAATTCGTCACAGAAAACACATTAAACTCTTGGCTTTGTCCTTTTGTCAGTTAAATAAAGGATCAAGCGAACACATTAAAGATACATGTTGCGTTGTTGAAAAGGCATCGACTTATGTAAATTGCTGTTTGTATTTTCAGTGGCTGGTGCGAAACCAGACTACAAAGCAGAATTCAAACTTTTCAGTCTTTGACATTTATGACAAACTAGTGGTTTTAGCTTTTTTGTCATCAGCTAATAACATTTCTATAAAGCTGAGACTTGTTTATGCTATTTACTAAAACTCACTCATTTGTACTGAACCTTCCATAAAATATACGACTGAACTGAACAAATATATGTAGCCTTGTTGAAGAACACAAACAGTCAGGAAGCAGGGTTAGGGGTCTGCATCTAAAATTACATGCAATTACGGTTAGGTTATGCTAACGGTTAGGTTCAGGCTTACTGGTTAGCCATTGGCACGAGTAGGGGTTAGCGTTAGGTTTAGTTATAGCAGTTAGCAGTTGGCACAATTAGCATTAGCAGGGTAAGGGTTGAGTTTGGACTTTATGGGTAGCAGTTAGAAGTTAGGGTTAGGGTAAGTGGATAAGGGTTAGGTTCAGGGTTAGCAGTTAATGATTAGAATGATTAGCGATTAGGGTAAGGCTTAGCAATTGGTACAATTGGCAGTTAAGGATAGGGGTTAGTGTAAGGGGTCAATAGTTAGGCTCAGGGTTAGTGGTTTGTGATGGGCAATATTAAAGGTCAGGGTTAAGTTTAGGGTTAGCAACGGTCAAGATTAGGAGTTCAGGTAAGAGAGAAAGGTTAGATTGAGGGTTAGCTGTCAGTGATTGGCATGATTAGAGGTTATGGTACGGAGGTAAGGTTAGGTTTACATTTAGTGGTTGACACGATTAGTTAGGGTAAGGGTGAGGGTTGAATAACACACACAATGATTGTTTCATAGTATCAAACAAAGCAGGTCTACTCAACGTTTATGCAGAAATTAACATTGCAAATGAATGGTCCAAATGAATGTTGGACCTTACAGTACCTGTAGACCACAATGGACCTTACAGACCCTGTAGACCACATTGAACCTTACAGTACCTGTTGGTCACAACAGACCTTATAGACCCTGTAGACCACATTGGACCGAACAGACCACATTGAACCTTACAGAGCCTGTAGAGGGGCGGCTGTGGCTCAGTTGGTAGAGTAGGTCGTCCAATGACTGAAGAGTCGGTGGATGGTTGCCCAGCTCTGGCTGTCCACATGTCAAAATGTCCTTGGGCAAGACACTGAATCCTGACTTAGTCTCCCAGTAGGTCTGGTAGAACCTTAGAAACCTACTGGTGTATGAGTTTGTGTATGTGTGTGTGTGTGAATGCGTGAATGTGAGGCTAATGTAAAGCACTTTGAGCACCATGATGAAGGTGGAAAAGTACTACATACAGTAAGCGCCGTCCATTTACCATTTAGACCACGATGGACCTTACAGACCTTGGAGGCCACATTGGACCTGAGATTGTTGCCTCTCTTTCCTCACTGTAACTGTTGCTGTCACTGTCTTGTAATGTATGTGAGAAAAAAAATAGCCACTTATCCCATAGAGGGCTGCATCACATGTGACCTGAGAGCTTCTTTGAGGCTGAAGCGGCTGAAACTAGATGATGACCGGTTGTCTACAGCCTGACACTGAAGGAACTAAACAAGACAAACCTTATATCTGACATTTGGACCAGGTTCAGACCGCTTCATGTTCCCTTTATCCTGAGAACAACTGGCTCTCACCAAAAATGGGCTGGCGACATCCTGAAAATTGGCTGAGGATAAAGAAACAACTATTAAAACCAATGAAAAATGCCACAGTTCAAAGGGGGAATGTGCCTTCAAGCCTGAATTTAGGGCATAACTACATCTAAGGTCTGAAGTTGTAAATGTCACATAAATAAAAGTGTGTCGGTCACAAAATTAAGTATATGCACATAAATCAGGAGTGTACTAAAGTGTAAGAACTGCACTGAAGATATTTTTGTGTATTTCATGGTAGTTTTCATTGTATTTTATTTAGCTTTTATATATTCTATTTTATATGTTATCCTTTTAGTTATTCATCTTTCCTATTGCTCTTCCTATATACAAACACATTATTTTTTTCTGGTCTTGGGAATAAAAAAAAAGTAGAAAAATGCTATTCATTTATTTGTTTTATATTAGTTTATTAGGGAATATGCACATAAAAACATTGACCTACATTTTTTTTGTTTCTTTTCCTATTGTAGTCACACTCTTATTGTTCTATTTTTTTTTTTTTTACTTCATGTAAAGCGTCTTTGAGTGCCATGACAAGCGCTATTCAAATAAAATGTATTATTATTATTATTATTATTATTACAAAAGAGGTAATATGTCTGTGCCAGGTTATAGCAAAAATGCTAATTTCCACCTTCAGTGTTTGGGGTGATGTTAAAAAATAGTGTTGTGATGTCGATGCTCAAACAATATATTGTTCAGCTCTCGTGTTTTGGCAATGTGATGTCATTGTCGTCCTGTCATCTTCATTTACAACACAAAGCCAAGTTGGCAGGTTGTCTCAAAAAAACTTGGGTAGTAAATATTTAACAAAGTTGAATCTTGATAATAAAACGACCACACATTTAAGTCTAAACTACATTTTTACTCGGGCAAAATCTTACAACAACTTCACTATGTTGAAAAATTCTGACCTTCAGTTCATGTTTCATCGTCCACTATTGTTGCATTGCTTGTAGCACTGAAGATGACACACTGCACGTATTTACCATCACCATGACGACCAGCATCCTGAGGGGGTGACTGCTGTATCTCCAGTGGACGCATAAACCAAGCCAAGTCGAGTAAAGTCAAGGCAAGTCAGGCTGATACTGTTGGCAGAAAAGAAGAAAAAGGCCAAAGTAAAACCCAGCATGAACCGCTGTCTGCTGGTTCTATAAATGTGTTCTTCCATAATTTTCTGCCCTCCTTCTGCAGGTTCCATAACTACATCACCTGGTGGGTGCTGTTTATATCTGCCTTCCATCAGATGCCATTTATGTCAGAAACATGCATACACTATATAGTGGTGTGAAAGACACACATGTTGTCTTCAAATGTGGGAAGTACCAAAGTATGCATACTTCATTACTGTACTTAAACCTCCTGTTTTATGTTCCTTTGTCAGGAACAGCGATGGTGTCCCTGGGTCAATTTGATCCAGTGCATCGTTAATTATCCAGAACATGTCAGAAACCAAAAACATCCTACTAAGCACCGTTAATATTTGATGACTAATGACATTACGAACTATTAATTAACTATAATATTCAGTGCAATGGTGTTCCTTATATCTAAGAGGTTCTCTGTAAGAGGCTTTTTTTTAACTTTTGAAACCAACATATAATACATCATGTGTTTCAAAAAATAAATCAATTAATTTAAAATATATATATATATATATTTTTACTTTTGTACTTTATTACAATTGAGACATTTTACTTTTTTCAGTTTTATTTAAGTGACAGAGTCCTTAGTACTTCTACTTTTGCAAGTATTTTTTTTTTTTTTACACAAGTAGCTGTACTATTACTTGAGTACAGAATGTGAGTGAGTACTTTTGGATAAGGAGAGTTCACTAACAGCCCAGTGTTTTTCAACTCTGGGTGAGCTTTGGCTATGTTCAGACTGCAGGTAAATGTTCCCAACTCTGACTTTTTGCTGCCCCTTGACCTGTATCTGACCTGATAAAGACAGTCTGAACGGCATGAATGTAATTATTTTTTTTTGTTTCAAATCTGACCCCGGCAAGTGGGAACAGGTCCAGAGGGCGGGGCCAGTGGGTACTGGTTGTATATCTCTGATCTCCTCCAAATCCCTTCACACTAGAGGTAAGATAGGGCTTAAAAAATCCAGCCCGACCCGACCCAAGCCCGCAGGCATTAAAGCCTGTCTTGATTTGCAGGCCCGAGCCTGAAGCAAACCCAAATTTTTAATTTATCCCATAGTATTTTTGGCAGAAAAAAACGCAAGATTTTTTAAGATTAAAATAATCTACATATTTTTATTATCATGATAAATGCATTTACACGACAACTTAATGCTGGAACACAGAATAAGAGGGCAGATAATGAGTGAAAGAGTCATCTTGATGAACACTTGCTTAATTACACGTCACTCTTACCAGCGGTGCGTGTTTGCCTTTTCAGTTCTCCTGTCTTAAGTTTATCTTTCATTTCTTGGTGCTCCATATCGGGGATATCTGGTCAAATGGCCATGGCCATGGCTCAGTTGGGAGAGCGGGTCGTCCATTGACCGAAGGGTTGGCGGTTCGATTCCCGCTCTGTCCTAGTCAGTCCGTTGTGTCCTTCGGCAAGACACTTTACCCTCCTTGCCCCAGTGTCACTCACACTGGTGTATGAATGAGTATAAATGTTGGGTGGTGGTCAGAGGGGCCGTAGGCGCGAAATGGCAGCCACGCTTCTGTCAGTCTGCCCCAGGGCAACTGTGACTACATATGTAGTTTACCACCACCAGAGGGAGCATGTGAGAGTGAATGAATAATGGAACACTAATGTGAAGCGCTTTGGGTGCCTTGAAAAGCGCTATATAAATCTAATCCATTATTATTATTATTATTAAAATAGATGTGGACTCGCGGAGGGAAGATTACATTCACGAAATGCCTGCAAAGCCGTGTGCAAAGTGTGCTCTTGCTCTGCGCCTCCTGTTTAGTCGTAGTTATATAGCACTTTCCTTCTCTGTTTTATCCAAATTATTTATTTACAACAAATATTCCTTAGTTTAGTATCCACACATCGTTTTAGTATACATTTTTATGAACATATATTTATTTTAAAAAGATCAGCGACCTGAACGTAATGATTGACATTGGGGTCGGGTCAGGCTCGGGCTAAAGATCTTACCTCTACTTCACACTCAGTCATGTTGAGCTTCTCTCTATATGAACCTCTCACTTCCACGTTATCCATTTCAAAAAATCTTAAATTGTGATTTATATGGTTCTTTCCTGCACGTCAATACTACACCGTTGCTCATACCACTTGCTAGCATGTTAGCCTTCCAGATATGTGAAACACTATGACATATTTCTTCATTCGTCATGACATCGAAGCCTCTTTTGCACGTGTCGGTCACTTCAGGGACACATTTTGTTCACACTCAAGACTGATAAAAGTCACATTTAATGAATGAGTGCACACAAAAAATGTGGATTTCACAAAAAACAACCAAAACAGAATTGTGAATTAAGACCTGCTGTGTGAATGGAGCCTTAGTTTACTTACTTATTTTATAGTTTATTCTTTATTTAGGATCCCCCATTAGCTGATGCTCAAACCCCAGGCTACTTATGCTTCTTGGTGTCCTCCAACCCCAAATAAGGAGCCCTTTCACTCCTATTCTTAACTATAAACAACATGTAATATTTAAAAATGTGGATTTCTACTAGGGATGTTTCACAGCATGCCCAGTATCATTTAATGGTAATGTGGTTCAGTAGAATATAAGTGTACAGTAGATGTAAAAACAAGTGACAAAAGGCAGTAGCTGTGTCTTACTGTGTCTCACTGTGTCTCACTGTGTCTTACTGTGTCTTACTGTGTCTTACTGTGTCTTACTGTGTTTTACTGTGTCTTACTGTGTCTCACTGTGTCTTACTGTGTCTTACTGTGTTTTACTGTGTTTTACTGTGTCTTACTGTGTCTCACTGTGTCTTACTGTGTCTCACTGTGTCTTACTGTGTCTTACTGTGTCTCACTGTGTCTTACTGTGTCTTACTGTGTCTTACTGTGTCTCACGTGTCTCACTGTGTCTCACTGTCTCACTGTGTCTCACTGTGTCTCACTGTGTCTCACTGTGTCTTACTGTGTCTTCCATGGATGCAGGACTGTGTTGGTCCACATCACCTTGTTTCAAACCTTGAGGGACGAATGTCTTAGGATGCAGCTGTAACAGCAGACAGATTTGGTGATCCACTAAAGAGAAATTCTTTTGTGCATTATGATCAGACAATGGTTTGAGAAAAAACTATTGTGTGAGGTGGTGAGGTTTCATCCTTGGATCAAACCCACAAAAAGAAAAATAACAGTGGGATAGGTTATTATACTGCTGTCATGAGGAAAATAAGAACCATTCTGATAGGTTCTATCTATCTATCTATCTATCTATCTATCTATCTATCTATCTATCTATCTATCTATCTATCTATCTATCTATCTATCTATCTATCTATCTATCTATCTATCTGTCTGTCTGTCTGTCTGTCTGTCTGTCTGTCTGTCTGTCTGTCTGTCTGTCTGTCTGTCTGTCTGTCTGTCTGTCTGTCTGTCTGTCTGTCTGTCTGTCTGTCTGTCTGTCTGTCTGTCTGTCTGTCTGTCTGTCTGTCTGTCTGTACAGATGGTACAGGTCATACAAAATCCGGACCAACAGACTCAAAGAAGAAAAATGTATTTTTAAAGGTTTGAAGATGTGTTTACTAAATATATATATATATATATATATATATATATATATATATATATATATATATATATATATATATATATATATTACAATTTTTTTATTATTTATTTATTTTATTCATTTTGTTATTGCTATTTTTTTTAAAAATAATTATTAATTTTTATGTATTTATTTAATATTTTTAATGACTATTATTACTATCTATCTTCACCACCTACATCTAAAGGATCTTTAAAACATACGCATTATTAGAATCATAATCATTTTTAATGATACCATAACTGTCAGACAACGCTGCAGGAGAGCCTGCACGCTCTGTTTTTTTTTTTTTCCAAGATGACCATCGACCTGAGCTGAATTAATGAGGAAATGTTGTGGGAAATGTTGGCATGCCAGCTGTCAGCATCAGGGCGAAGCACTGCTGCGTTTATCCCTTCAGAACAGGTCGCTGCTTCAAAAACACAAATGCAAACAAAACTGTCAAAATATCTGCCGATGTAAAGCCTGTGGTCTCCACCAGGTTCCATATACAGGGTCTTCACAGTAAATATGACATTATTAAAGGTACTGTTTTGATAAGTTGTGTTGTGGATACATAATATGTGTCATTACAAACACAGGGAGCAGAATCATATGTATATTTGTAGATTCATGTCATTAATTGCTTTGAGGTTAACTTCATATTAATGGGAAATTATGAAAGAGACATTGTGATCTGCCCCTTTCCTTTGCAAATATATGAAAAACTTTACCGATATTTCTTAAATGTTGAAAAACCAGAAGAGTATAAAATTGTTTTTTTTTCTGTTGAATCACAAATATGATGATTTGTTAGTGTTGATTGATTATTAAAAAATACACTTGCTTCTCTTAAGGCATTTCCAATTGTTCATATTTGTTCTGATCATTGAGATTTTTTGAATGAAATTATACTTTCTTTTAATGTCACCAAGTTTAAAAGTACATTTACAAAGATTTTTTTTTAACTTGTGAATATTTATAGGTTATTATGAGACTGAATTGGTTTGAATGTAGACCATGAATTAAAAATATTATTTATATTGTATCTTAGTGTAATTTTTGTATTTTATAAAATAATCCAAAGGGCCGGATTGAACCCTTAGGTGGGCCAGATTTGGACCCTGGGCCGCATGTTTGAGACCTCTGATCTACTGCCTTCTATATATTTTTTAATTTACTGTAAATTACACCACATGTCAGAACCGTGTGTTTTTAATGGTGCTAAATATGTGCACAAACATGATCCTTAGTTCCTCATGTATGTGTTGTTTTTATTTTTTCCCAGCATATAATGAGTTTATATGATATATATGTCACTAATTCCTTTTCTTTTGCATATATAGAATACGAAAAACTTTACCGATGTTTCCTAAATGTTGAAAAACCAGAAGAGCAAAAAGTTGTTTTTTCCATTGAATCACAAATATGATAACTTGTTAATGTTGATTTGTTTAGTTTTTTTTGTGAAATTATACTTTCTTTTAGTGTCACCAAGTAAAAATAAATTACATTTACTTGTGAATATGTATAGGTTATTATGAGACTGAATTAGTCTGAATGTGAACCATGAACTAAAATTATTTATACTGTATCTTAGTGTAATTTTTGCATTTTATAAATTCATCCAAATGTTTGACACGTCTGATCTACTGCCTTTTTTTTTTTTTTTTTAATTTATTTACTCTAAATTACACCACATGTAAGAACCGTGTGTTTTTAATGGTGCTCAATATGTGCACAAACATAATCCTTAGTTCCTCATGTATGTGTTATTTCTATTTTCTTCCAGCATATAATGAGTGTATATGATATATATGTGCTTGGCTGTATTACCTGCGAGGTTAGCTTCATCCTTATTCAGAACACATTTTGTTTTGTGCACTGAGTGGGTGTTTGGTCCAGGATAAACATTGGAAAAGGCCTGTATTTAGAACACTGAAGCCATATGTCTAGTCAGTCTCTTCTCTGGATGTTTGCAGTAATGTATGGCATTAGAGAGGAGCGAAAAGAACAGCTAACACACCAACACTGTTTTATTCCTTTAATTGAATTCACTATCCAACATTTATAAATAATTACCGTAGACATGAAACATACATATATTTATTTGCTTGTGGTTTTACTACAGTATGGTGAGTCATTTTGAGGTGTCGGTTGACTGCGCTTTTACATGATAAAGCAAAATGACACATGAACAAATGCCAGTTTACAGTGGGTAGAATTAAAGTTGTTAATTAGTTTGACACTATATAAGATTGACTGTTTTCCTCGTCTCACAATATACCTCAGGTTAAGCATCATTCTTAAAAATAAATAAATAAATACATATTTTATTCTCTTGGTACCTTTCACTGGGCAGAAAAAATATATATAATTAGACCATCAAAAACAATAGTTAATGTGAAAAAGATGCCTATAAATGATATAAGAATAAATATACATTGAATTCTGAAAATATTTACCTGAATAAATTATCATTTAAAAACAAAGTGTGAATAACCTGAACAATATAAACTGGAAAAATTACACAATGATTCAAATTTTCAGATCGATTAATCACAGGGTTGATATGGATTCATTTCAATTAGCCATGATCTAAACACTTCATATCAGTCAACTGTTTATTTGTTGTTGGGTTTTTTTTGTGCTCAAATTCCCCACAAAATACACAAAAATACTCTTAAAAAAAAACAAAAAAAATGCTGAGAAGAAATATACAAACATTGGAAAATCCACTAAAATTGGTAAACACTCAATTTTGCCAAATG
The DNA here is from genome assembly GCA_020466265.1 of Siphamia tubifer. Taxonomy (NCBI): domain Eukaryota; kingdom Metazoa; phylum Chordata; class Actinopteri; order Kurtiformes; family Apogonidae; genus Siphamia; species Siphamia tubifer. The sequence continues at coordinate 9,850,879 of CM035792.1, read as the reverse complement.
TTGGAGTAATCTGAATGTTATTTTACAGTGGAGAGTTGAAACTGTTGTGAAGTCGATGTCATGAGGGGCCCATTGTTTGTGGCAGTGAAACTATTGGTTCATTGTGATTCTTTAACCCAATTTACAGCAAGAGTATAACAGGTGCCAACTTGGGATGACTGTTATTTGGTGTATGTGTGTGTTTCAATAATGAGGACCACATATCTGCACATGAGTGTCGCACCCATGAGGAACACCCCCACTTCTCCACCCAGATGATTTCATACCCTCCACTTTTTCCTGAGTTTATATATTGTATCGTTACTGGATCCAGGAAACGGATGGAGAGTTGGTCTCACCTACTTTTTATTTCAGGATAAACAGTTACTGTCTGTCACAATCACACCAAACAAACAACAATAACATTTCGGGGCTGTTACAATATCTATAGTTTAAACTTTTTACCCGCCCGTGTGGCACAACAGCATATGTAAATGAAGCGCACCCCAGTTTGCCGGTAATGTAAACAGCTCTTCCTGGCGGTGTTAGCAAACAGTCATTAACCAGTAAGTAATGAGAAATGTTAGCGTTGTTAAACTAAGTTAAATAAACTATGCCGTGTTCTGTGACATTTACCGTAAGACAGTGGTTCCCCTTGAGGAACATATTTTTAGTCGTCTCCCCTGACATGGACAAAACATTTTTGTAAGAAAAAAGAGGAACAGTTTCTGTAAAATCAGTGTCTGATTTTTAAAATCATTTTTAGCTCATAATTTTGACTTATAAATTGAATAAATGTTTAATTGAGGAAAAACACATTTTTGTTATTTTAGACCATATATTACTTTTTCTAATATAAAAAATTGAATCATTAATGGATAATTGTTCGTTAATTTTCTGATGATAAGAATTTTGCTCATGTGCCACAACCTAGAACACCCCCACATTTTAAATGGCTCTGACGCCCTTATAAATGAATAACTGTCCAATTGTGTTGTTAATCCAAATATGGTCACCCTAGTATAGAATAAGACATTTTCCTTCATTAATATCACTTTTTGACCAGGGTTCAACTGCAGCTGCTGCATGTAAAAGTAAAAGTTAGTCCACTATTAGTCAAGCACTTGTGATGCCTTTTTCTATTCTGTCAAAGAGAAGGTGACCTTTTAGTTGGCAGATACTGAAAGACAGCCAACAAATGAAGATGCCCCACACAAAGGTCATGTGCTTTTCTAAAAAGGACATCAGAGAGACACATCTGACTGCAGTCATGGAGAAAAAGATCAGAAACAGAACAGAAAGTTAAAGCATGATTTTGGAATGGCACAAACATAATAAGTAGCTAATACCTGGGGCTGAGTGCCAGACAGATGCTGACAAAAATTTGTGTTGAGACTTTTTTTTTTGCAACAGGGGAAGTGTGTCGTTAGCGTTCCGATCCATGTGTGAATTGTGCGAACTTGATTTTATTTAGCTCGACAAGTGACACTGATCTTTTACTACACCAAGAACCCACAATGCTTGAATAATAAACTTGGACTTGGTTTCGATGGGCATTTGTGTAGGAGTTACATCTTTAGCACTAGTTTCCCATCCATGTAATCTTGCCATCTGGCTCATGAGATTGCTTAATGGATATGGTGCGGACATCTTCCTGTCTTATTGAATAGCTACTGTTATTTTAAGTGATGAAAGTGCATCAGCGTGCATGATGGAGTGGGTGGAAAGCTCTCATGAAGCACCATCATGTTCATCTGCTGAATTGGAGCGACTATGAGTGACAGGGGTGGATCCTCTTAGCATAGATTGAAAGCGAAGGTCTTCACACCCAACTTGGCTTTGGACCACGAAGGCCACAGAGAGCAGGATCTGTCATGTTTGATTTAGATTTGCCTGACTCAGGTAGTGTTTGTTTTTGACATACTGCATTTATATATATGTTCCTCTCACCCAACCTGGGTAGTGTCTCCTTCAGACCTCTACCAGAGGCCTGGGAGCTGGAGGGTTCCTAGTGTATTGGAAAATTACAATAATATCAGAAATATAAATATTACTGCATTTTTTGGAGTTTAAAGGTGATCACAGTGAAGGAATTTACATGCAGGTCGCCGCAGTTTGGGATGGCCCGAGGCCCAGTGGGGGTTGAGATGATTAGGATAGGAACAAACAATGGGAGCCTCCAGGAGAACCAACACCCTACAACTCTTCAGGAATCTGACCAATGATCCTTCTAGGAGATAAAGACGGATAACATCTGAAGAAGGGGGGGTCGACTAAGGTGTCCCCCCTTTGTGTTATGTGTCCATTCAGGCCATGTAGACCCAATGACCAGACTCAGACTGGACTTTCTGACAAGTGACTTTGTAATCTTAAAAGTAATCTTATGCTGAAATATTTTGTAATACTGCAACTGATTGTAAACTAGGATTGTGATATTAATGAAAATACAATGAGAAACTCTAAGAGGTATATCTTAACCAACCACTTAGGCTATCTCTGATGTTGTTCACTGCCCCTAATGCCCCGATCACTACTGGTACCACTATTGCCTTCACACTCCACATTTTCTCTAACTCCTCTTTCAGCCCTTGGTATTTCTCACTCTTATCGTGTTCTTTCTTTCTGATGTTGCTATCACTGGGGACTGCTACATCTATCACCACCACTGTCTTCTCATGTTTATCCACCACCACGATGTCAGGCTGATCGGCCATCACCATCTTGTCGGTCTGGATCTGGAAGTCCCACAGGATCTTGGCCTGTTTGTTCTCTGTCATCTTTGGGGGGGGTCTCCCATCTTGACCCTTGACCTCCAGTCCATACAGATGTTCCTGTACAGTATGACCACTACCTGGTTATGCCGCTCCATGTATGCCTCGTCTGCCAGCATCTTACACCCTGCTGTGATGAGCAGGACTGTCTCAGGGGCTTCTCTACACAGCCTGGGAAGGGGGGTGGGGGGTGCTGCTCTGAAGGCTCTTTTCCACCAGAATGTGATTTTTATAACTTAAATTTATGGAAGGGGAAAAAAAAGACACAAGGAAATTTAATTCAATCAAAATATAATTCATGATCACTCATTGGGGACCACCACTGTCAAGACTTTTATAAATCTTTTTTTTTATTTGCTTGCATGTTTTGCGATGTCCCAATTTAATCAAGTGTTACGACTTAATTTACAGCAGACTGACGGGTGATTTTTGCAAACAATCTTTAACGACAGTATTTTATAACTTCATGTAGTGTTGTGAGGTCAGATGAATTTTAATCTTTGAACCAACAGGTGCATTTGGAAAAAAAAAAATTGTTTGTATTATTATAATCCTGGTAATCGTTTATTTTCCATCTTGGTAAGGTAGGTTTGAGGACCATATCACAATGACTTTGAATTCATTTTCTAGTAACAAAATATTTGAAATATTACAAAATTTTGATTACAAAAAGGGAAAATCGCAAGTATTTATCGCAACTTTCACTTCCTCTTGCAACAAAAGCCTAAAATGCACCGCAATTTTTCAGAAAAGCTCAGGCAACATCAAACATTTTAGGACGAAACAATCTCAAAAAAGGCCCGACAAATCCTGGAGGGTTGGTGTAGAACCCCAAACCACAACAACATCATGTCACGGCCAATTACAGACATTGGTTATCAGTAAATGAGGGAGAAAAAAGCATTTGGAAAATTTATTTAAAAAAATTACTTTGACCTACTGTTCCCAAAATGTACTGAGATCTATTCTGGGTCACTGTAAAAGTATAAACTCAATTTGGTATGAATTCAACTGATATTTTTTTTACTTCTAGAGCATTAATAACCAAAGAAACATCACATACATTAATTACTACGAGAAAAAAATATCTTTTTTTTCATTGAAACACTAATTTAATAACTGAATCCATTACTTCTGTGCATTGTGAATTCTTGCCAACATCTTGTTGTATGTATCTTTCTTTCAATATATTAAGTCTTGCGCTCGGCATCTGTGGTTAGAGCTGACCTTGACCTAGTTTTGCATTGAATCTATGATCTCTCCTTGCACCTCTCACAACATCACTCTGACCTCTCTCTGACTGTCAGTCCAATGAGGCCTCATTAAAATGGACTGTGCAGAGAGGTTAGATGCACAACCTCGACCAGCCTTCCTATTGTCTGGGCATCAAAACATGTCATTATATATACAGTACAGACCTTATTATGTTATCAAGACAGATCATGAATGAATATAGATATGCTTTCATATCCAGGCTCCTCCACATAATCACATGAGAATTTACAGTTACTCCCCAGAGTTACATTATCAACACCAGACTGCATTGTTCTTTTTTTTTTTTAGGTCCTGTCTTACACTTGGAATAAAAATATCATGTGACAACGCTGCTTCAAAACATTGATAATTTTAGACCAGGGATTTCAAACATGCTGCTCGGGGGCTAATACCGTCCTATCAAAAGTCAAACCTGGCCTGTGGGATGAATTTGTGAACTACAAAAATTACACGGAAGATATTAGTAATCAATGGAGTCAAATTTATTTTAGTTTAGGTTCTACATTCTGTACAGAGCGAAATGGTCTAAAATAACAATAAGCTAAAAAAAAAAAATAATAATAATAATAAGCTATAAATCAGAGGTGTCAAATACATACATATATATATATATAATTTTTTTTTTTTCTTCATACTGTCACATTTGTCTAGTTTAAAAACATAACGAGTCCATTCTGAGAATGTAACGAGAATAAAGTACAGATATTTATATAAATGTAAAAGATATAAAGTACAGATATCTATATAAAAATGTTGGAAGTAAAGTAAAAAGTTGCCAGAAAAATAAATACTCAAGTAAAATACAGATACCTAAAAAAATCTACTTAAGTTAAGATTAAAAACATTTTTTATTTTCAGCAGTTTTTGAAAGGAGATAAAAGGGTCACATTTCAGAGACTCTGAATGTGCACTGTTTTTATATTGTTAATTGTATTATTATTCTATTTTACTGATTCTTTATTGGTCTATGTGTGTTTGCTTACTGTTGCAGTTTTAATCCACCCCTGTCTTATGCAAACCTGTGCAAATCAAATTTTATTAGAATCTAATTATTAATATTTTTGTTTACTTTATTTTAATTATTGTAATTTTATAATTTTGTGTGTAATTATAGTATAATGTATTTTAAAGTTGCATTTGAATTTTTCGATCATTGTGAAGCACTTGGGGCTATACCTACTGTATGAAAGGTACTATGTAAATAAGGTTTATTATTATTATTTAGTGGTAGTAGTTTTAGTATTAAGTCCAGTAAAGGAGGTACTTCTACTTAGTTACTTCCACTACAGATTGTAACATATTGACTCATAAGTCCTTAAAATAGAGCAGATGTTGGGTGCAAACAATGTATTCTTTGCAGATTTGTCCCTACATTTATATTCAAAATACATCTATTCCACAACACTGATGTTTGATCAACTATATTGTTAGACTATATGGAGAATTATGCATCCATGGAACCTCTGATCTTATCATATTATTCTACATGAAAGCTCATTTGGTGACTTCCCAGACATGCACCTCTTCCCAAACCTGTCATTTCCCCCAAAGGACAAAGAAAAAGTACTTGTGTTTTGTCGGAATAACAACTGGCAACGCATATGATGCAAAATGAGGAACAAAAGCACACATGAGAAATGAACTGATAAACTGTGAGGTGCAAAGAACATGTTATTAGGATTTTTTTCCCCCTTCACCAGAAGAACTACTGGTGTAAATTTTAGTTTTTCTCCTCTCAGGTTACATTTATATGGAGATGATGAAAACAGAAGATGCAAACGTGGCGTCTTGTCTTTAGTTTTTCATTCACGTCTAGATGAGCATATTCAGGAGGAAATCCTTGTTTATACAAAGACACAACAGTAGGCGAAATGCATGCCAGGCCGACATGTCCTTTTCTGCTTTTGACATATGTTAATTGTCCACCCATATCTGTTTGGCTCTGGGATATGTGTCTGCTCACTTCCTGTTAGCTTGTCATATGTTAGCATGTTTTGTCTGCTAGTGTCTGCTCACTTCCTGTTAGCTTGTCATATGTTAGCATGTTTTGTCTGCTAGTGTCTGCTCACTTCCTGTTAGCTTGTCATATGTTAGCATGTTTTGTCTGCTAGTGTCTGCTCACTTCCTGTTAGCTTGTCATATGTTAGCATGTTTTGTCTGCTAGTGTCTCCATACATTGAATTTGTTAAATAAAGCATCGGTCATTGGACAAGTTAGACGAACACAAGCACATTGATTTTTACCTTCTGTCCTGGAAACAACAGACCTCGCTGTCAATTTAAATTGTTTATGTACAGTTATGGTAAACAGACTGCATTTATATAGCGCTTTTCCACCTTCATGGTGCTCAAAGCGCTTTACATTAGCCTCTCATTCACCCATTCACACACACCAGTAGGTTTTTAAGGTCTACGGTAAGTCCTACTGGGGGCCTAAGTCAGGGTTCAGTGTCTTGCCCAAGGACACTTCGACATGTGGACAGCCAGAGCCGGGACGCGAACCGCCATCCTCTCGGTCATTGGGCGACCCACTCTACCAACTGAACCAGAGCCGCCCATATAGATAGTTGCCATTAGTGAGAAGGGTTCACAGCAAAGTCAGATAAAGTTAAAGTGGTGATGGCACCATGAGGTCAAAGGTCGCAGAGTCAGATAGAGTTAGAGTGGTGCTGGCATCGTGAGGTCAAAGGAAGAATTGCATTTTGAAACTTTAATGATTTATTTATTGTGGTGGACAGTCTGAGCGGGCCATAAATAATACATAATAAAACTGAAGCTGCAGGGCCGTATGGATTCTGACCATGGCCTGTGATTATTTTCTTTATATTTCTTTATATGTGACCCTCCAGCACAGAACCAGTGGTTCAGTCTCACAGCAGTATTTCTAGCTTTAGCCTCAAATACGTTATATGGGTCAAAATTATTGAATTTGAAGTTATGCATAAAATTCAAATAAAATGTCTTCTGAACATTTCTAACTATGAGTTTTTGGGAAATTCCTAACCATGACTTTTAGGAAGGACAAAAACTGACTCTGACAGTAATTAAGTCTAAAACAAAGAAAAATCGGCTCAAAACACGGCTTTCCTTCACGCTCGCGTTGGGTATTTCCCCATCATTTTTGGTACCATTGGAAAGATCTGGATTCCCTCTACACAACCTTTAACTAAAAATAATTTTATATTTGAACCAATGGGAGGCCTCATAATAAAGCCTTCTTGAGTAAATAAAATCCCTTGTTGCTTGGGTGATGGTGAAAAACAGCCTCTGACTGGTTGAATTAGTGTCACACAAGCATTTTTAATTCAATTAAATTCAATTTATTTTGAATGTACAACATATAAAAACAATCACACTCAAAAAATATGAAAAAAAAATTGCACATTCTTTTACACATTCGAAAAGGAGTGGGAGGAAGTAAACTTTTAATATATTATTATATTATATATATTTAATATAAAATCTTAATTTCTGAAATTTGACCCAAGTGACTAGTTTTGTGCTGGAGGGTCACATGTTATTCAACTCTAAAACTCACTCCCACTGGCCAACAGGAACTCAGACTCACTTCTCAGTTTCAAATCACTCCTAAAAACATGTTCAAACTGACTTTCACTTGTTTTTTTCACCTTTTTTTCTTCTCGAGATTGTTTCAACTGTTTGTTATGTAAAGTGTCTTTGAGTGTCCAAAAAAGCGCTCTATAAATGTGAAGTATTATTATTATTATTATTATTATTATTATTATTATTATTATTATTATTATTATTATTATTATTAATATTATTATTATTATTATTATTATTATTATTATTATTATTATTATTATTATTATTATTATTATTATTATTATTTTCATCATAACTGGACAAACTAGCCCCCCCCCCCCAAACATCATCTTCCTCCGGGCCCCCATGAATCTAGAAACGGCCCTGCTTCCAACTTCATATTAACCGGAAGTAAAGTTGATGGGAATACTTTGCAGAATCAGAGGTGTATACACTGAAGCGCCTGCCTTCATTCTGTTCGGTCCCACTCCACAAGTCCATTCCAATCCGTGTCACTAAGTTTAGAACTAAGCCCCTCTCATCGGAGCGTGAGAGGCAGTGATTGGTCGCTTAGCATGTTTGTTTGTTGTTGTCTTCCACCACAGAGACGCTGGTTGAGTACCTCTGATGCGAGGGCTGCCTATGATTTGAAATGGGAGCATATGCACTGGTGAACATCCCAGCTGACTCATCCCTGCTTCAGTGTTATTGGAGGCTCATCCTATCAAACAGTAGGGAAAAAAAACATCATAATTAAGGACATTTGTAGTGGGGATTCAACTTTCATTATAGCACAAGCTAGCATAAAGCCCCCAAGCCTTGTACATGCTCAGCCAACAATGTCATAAAGGACAATATGGTTGCTGTAAGGTCCATAGTGACAGCACCAAATGACTCTCTAGCCCGAGATAATCAGCTTTGTATGTCATGTTGACATGAACAGACCGTTAAGGCATATTGCACTTTGATGCCGGGAACCCTGGCACAAAGCTGATTCCCGGACAATGCAACGGAACACAAGAGGAGACAAACTGGCATCTGTCCTGAACAGTAGTCAGGGAGCGTCAACTTGTTAAGGGAGTGTCTGGACATAAATAAGCAAGGGCACTGAATGTGGAGCATGCAGCAGGGGTGTCACAAATATATGGGCCACGACCTCTGAAGGGGCACCCCTATACAACCACTACAGTATTATCAATATCTATTAATATGTTTTATCCACCTGCTATTATTAGTATTATTAGTTATTTACTTTTTCTTTCTTCCATCATGATTTCAGCTGCTGTTATTCATAATATTGGTTATTTAGTTATGTAATTTGTAAATTTTATTCTTAGCATTATTGGCTATTTACTTATGTATTTTTTAGTAGTAGGAATACCGGTTTTTAGTTATGCATTTTTTCCAGTATGATTTCAGTTGGTGTTTTTTGTAATGTTTATTTAGTCATGCATTTTATTATTAGTAGTATTATTGGTTATTCAGTTATGTGTTTTTTTTAAATTATAATTAGGAGCATTATTGGCTATTTAGTTTTGTATTTTTTAGTCGTAGGACTACTGGTTACCTAGTTATGCTTTTTTCATTATGATTTAAGCTGTTGTTATTTGTAATATTAATTATTATGTATTATTTATTATGTGCATTATTGGCTATTTACTTATGTATTTTTAGTAGTAGGATTACTGGTTATTTATTAATGCTTTTTTTCATCATGATTTCAGCTGCTGTTCGTAATATTGGTTATTTAGTAATGTTTTTTTTTTATAATTAGCATTATTGGCTATGTAGTTATGAGATAATGTCTAAATTCCCAGTCACTAAGCACTACCAGAATTAATCCATATTTATTAGTTTTGCAGAACTAGGTAATATACAGTAATAATCTACCTACAACTACTGCAGCAGGAAAATAAGATAACTTTAAGGTAATTTTCTTAGTTTGGTGTCTATGCAGTTACTGCCTTTTTACTTTGTAGACAGAATAGAAAACTGTAATCAAGTTCTTTTTATAATTTTTTTTTTTTTTAACTTTTGGCACCCACGTCAAAAACCACGCACAGATGCAATAATAAAAAGTGAGTTTAACACCCCAGCTTTCGACTGAACCCAGATCCATTCACAGAGTTGTGCTCTGTGGATTACTCCTCATGGAAGGTAAACAAACGGCTGGCATGGTTACCAAGAAATGAGAAGTGCTGATCTACTCCTCCGCAACAGTCACTAAATGAACAGCAGCCAATGTTCAGAACAACCAGTGCCTGGACAGTAGACATTCTGCACACCAGTGAAATCTAATGGTCGGTATTTAGGTTATTTGTGTTTTATGAGGCATGGACAGATATAGCTGATGGCAGAAGAAAAAGGTAAAAAAAAAATCCACAGTACAGAAAAGGTTGAGATTGTGATTTGTATCTAGTTTGTCACACAGACATGCTGTAATGTTTGCACCGTAGCCTGCAGAGGCACAGGAATTGTTTTGGTAGCGATGATAATGAGACAAAACCCTTAACATCTTCAGTAGCTTTTAAGAAAAATGACAAAGCCACCTCACACAGCACTAGTGGCTAATCTATTCCACCCACAGACGAGTGAGGAATGCATTATACAACCTCTAGTTGATGATCAGAGTTCAAAGCAATGTTTAAAAAAAAATTGCAGGAACCACCTTTGACTGCATCCTTCACCCCAGGGCTGTTGGCGAAAAGCAGACAGAACGTATTGTATGTGCACATGTATATGTACGGCACACTGTCACACATATATGTCATTGACACTGTTAGAAATATGACAGTAGTTTCTTCTTTTAACTGTTTACCAGGTGTATATTTCAAGGCTCAGTGAAAAAAGATCTACATCTAACAAAGTGTATTTATCTTATTTCTCCTCAAAATATGTCATCACACTTAAAATAAGACATAATCACCTGAGGAGTAACTTGCAAGTGAGACATAAGAATAAGTTATTTTTCAGACAATAGAGGAGATTTTAGGACATATCTATCTATCTATCTATCTATCTATCTATCTATCTATCTATCTATCTATCTATCTATCTATCTATCTATCTATCTATCTATCTATCTATCTATCTATCTATCTATCTATCTATCTATCTATCTATCTATCTATCTATCTATCTATCTATCTATCTATCTCTCTCTCTCTCTCTCTCTGTCTCTCTATCTATCTCTCTATGTCTGTCTCTCTCTGAATATAAAATAGAAACCTCATCGGCATCAATTAAAAAGCAGAATATAAAAGTATTAATCTTTATCAAATGAATAGAAGGACCATAGGTAAATATGAGTGAATCCTTCAGACAGGACTACTTTACACCCTCTGAAAAATATGATTTAGAAATGAACCTTCCATGTCTGTGTTGCATTCAAAGTCTCTCTCTTTTTTTTTTTTTTTTTTTTTTTTTTACTGCAATTCAGAAATTATTGCTAAATTCTGATGTCAAGGACAAGCTCTGCACTTACAGGTAACTGTTGAAACACAAAAAACTGTTCCCTGGTGTAGCTGTCATGTATGTCATCCATCTCATCGTCTTTGGAGATGACACTGTTCTGTCTGCTCTTTTATCCAACATCCATCCTATGTCATGACACCAGTCTGCTGAATCTGCACCGAAACACTTAAAAAGAAAAAAAGATTCGTCATCACCAACCCCTCCGTCATCCTTGAAGAGGTAAAAGGCTGAATAAACCCACAAAAGAAGCTAAAAATGTAGCATATCCCCCTTAATTACACAGGTGATTCATACTTGACTAATATTTGCATCTGTACAAGTGTCATAAAAAAATGTTTTGGTGGTGGAATCACGGAAAAGGACAAAGACGGGACTTAAAGTTTGGCTGGTTTTTACTAAATAAGGCACTCAGAATGTACATGAGTAAAAGCTTTAAGATGTAGGACAAGAGCTGTGAATTGGAACATACTCAACAACAAGGATTTCAATTTCCCAAATATAGGCAACAATAATTAATACAATACTACTACTACTACTACTACTACTACTACTACTACTAATAATAATAATAATAATAATAATAATAACAATGACATGTCTGAAAAGGAGTAGGATGAAGCATAAGCTTATTTAATCCTACCCCTTCTTCACTTCCCCATTAACCTGAATTCATCTTATAGCAATAGAGTGCATAGTACAAAAATTATGATAAAAATACAAAGAACAATAATAATAATAATAATAATAATAATAATAATAATAATAATAATAATAATAATAATAATAATAATAATAATAATAATAATAATAAATAATTGAAGTACTAAACATATACATATTTACAAAAAAACTAAACAGAACCAAAAAAAAGCAACAACAAATGAGCAGATAGGAAAGTAGGTAAAAATAAAAAAAAAAATAAAAAATTCTACTTTGCATTTTGTTCTCATTTTTTTAACCCCACAGAGGGGGAGTCAGCATTGCTTGAGACCAATGCATATCCCAGTCTTGCAGCCAAATACTCCAATATTTAGTGCATGTGTGTGACCATCATCGGTCCTCCCCGAAAGCCGAGCAGACATTATTTGTTTGTTTGTGTGGATGCGTATATATATGTTTATTACACATTAACATACTGCTATGGAGTTCTGTTACTCTGTAGTTGTACATAGTCAATGACAAAGTTGAATCGAATCTAATTTATTTATAATTTTTTATTTATTTTGAACATGGAGTGGTATAAGCTTCCCGATCGCCACCAGTCGACAAAACAAAACATCATTGAAATAACAATTCCAGGAAGCAAACTATTATGATGAAGAAGAAAGAAAAGAAAAATAATTCAAAATGGTTGAACTCTTCACAGTTGCATCACAGTTAAATTAATAAAAAAAAAATTCTGTTTTTTGTTACTTATTTGTATTATTGTTACCCACTTCTATTCACATAGCATTTGTAATTATGCTGGAAGGAGGATGTTAATGTAAAAAAGCAGGAAATATTTTAGACGGATGTGAGGAAACTAATAGGTGAAGTGGGTACCACTCTAAGATAAGAATTGAGTTTATTTATTCCACCGTGAGGAAATTTCACAGTTAACAGCAGCAACATACAAAAATATAACAAGTAAGTGCAAAGAAAAGACTGGTAGAAAAACAACAAATGACTGAAAAGTGAACTATAATGGTATATATGTATATCAAGTTAGAATGAAATGTTAATTACATGTTCATATTGTGGTTTCAGTATGATGTGTTTATTAAATGTACACTCTTTCCTGTTGATTTTTAAGTCTTTTTTTTTGTTCTTCCTCTTCAATCCAATGAGTTTTGCTTTGGTTATTTTCATTATTTTAACCCACAAAGTCCCAAAGGTCCAACTGTGATGAAAATATCTAGTGCTAAATACTGTTTAATAACTATTCATCCATTAATCCTATCAGTACAAATAAATAATAAGTAAAATACAATTTGATTTTTCCTGGTTATTATGCCATACCCCAAACTTAACCCAGTTACAATAACTTCTTTATGTACTTGATTATTGGATGGAAGGTGTTCAGACAAATGTGATTTGTAAAGCCTGTAAGCTAGCTACTAGCATATGAACAGTAGCTGTCCTAGCTACCAATCTATGAGCGATAGCGTTCATAGCTATCAATTTATGAGCAGCAGTTATTTTAGCTAACAACTTATGATCAGCAGTCATCGTAGATATGAACTTATGAACAGTAGCCATCGTAGCTATCAACCTATGAGGGTAGCTGTATGTTCTTGCATTGACAGGTTAGCGTAATTAGCATGCTTAGTGGTAAAGTGATGGCTGATGTTGTATTTCTTTAAGCCTGCAATGGTTTCTTGGCAAATAAGACATACAGTCTTTGAGCAGATTTCAGTAAAACACATGTATGTGTCCAGTGTTTATTAAACACAGTGGAGCTTTTCTTTAACATTGCTACAGATGGGTTGTGGTGCAGTAAGAGTGTGATAAAAGGAAATAACTCTAGCAAAATTAGGCCACTGCGTATGATGCCCTTCCTGATGGTGAAATGCATGTCATTACAAGTCAATAGTCAAATGAAGGAAATCATTCAATCATTCCCATCAAGTGTGAATTCTGTACCAGTCTTTGGCAGGTTGGTTTAAAAAGACCAATGGGGGCCATAGTTTGACCATCCCTGATCTAGAGGATTGCAAAAGCATGTGCATGGGAATCTAAATGTGATTGTAAATGGTATTTCAACATCACATTTCTGATTAAATACTTGTCATTGCACATAAGCTTCTGCAATCCATGTTCAACAGGGGATACTTAGCAAGGCCATATAGATAAATGCCTTGTTATCCTTGAATATGTGACACATTTAACCTCACTGAGCTCAAAGAATATGATGAGCCAGCCCCTCACTTTGTGTTCAGGGATAGGTTTGATGGCTTCTTTGCTGAAATGCAGAATATGGTCTTTTAGAAAACACCAATTTACATTCCTGCAACCCTTTGGCATGCCTCAGTGGTAGGCGTACAATGGCTAATCTGCTTCAAATATAGGAATTCCAAGTCGCAGCATGTGTGCCGAACATAAGTAGGGGGAGATAGATAATGAAATACACTGAATATTAAAATTTGTTTTCTGATATCCTTAAAAAGGGTGGAAGCCAGTTGATGTGGATATGGAATAAATATTGTTTTGAAGCCAATATTAGAAAGCTGCAGCCTCTGATTTTATTATTAGACAGCCTCTAGCTATTTCCTCTCTCATGGTGTATGTCCATAATCTCCTAATCAAGCAATTTACTCAGTGATTTATATTACACAGGACTACAGCAATGTGCATTTCCTTGTACCCACATTTCAAGATCCGGAGGCTCAAAGGTACTTCAAACACTGACTGGATACACCCTCGTAGTTATCACATTTTCTATTTCTATGCACTTCATGGTCTGTTTGATGTTATTCATGAGCTGTAACTGAAAGTAATACAACTGCATGGGGCCAGAAAATGCTTTAGAATACAAAGTGTGGGCTGCTGTGCTGCAGGATCATATACATATCTGCTCTTAATAATGGGCTGAAATTAAATTTTGTCTATCGGGCACTTCTATGCCCTTCTGTTTGCGCCGTGTGAAGTGAAGAATGGAGGTGGAGTTTTCAGATATCTGTTGAAATGTTATTATGGCTTTGGTTCAAATTATGTATCTCAAAATGGGGATGTTCTCATTATTATGTAAAGAGACCTGAGACACATTTCAGAATGATGCTTATATTTGTCAACTTGAATGCACTCAGGTCTGTCTGCCCCCGGGGGAAATCCGTCTGATAATATCCTGTTTTAAATAAATACATATGTATATCATATGCTGAATAAATGTTATCTGCAGTGTCTCAGTGAAATCAACTTATTTCATCATCCCTGCCAAGAAGTGAAATGTATGTATCATGCAAACAGGAGGTGATAATGACAATCTACAAGTGTGGAGGTAGGAAGTCAGAGGCAATTTAATGACCCATTGCACTGTTCGGCTCTTTCCAACACAGTAATCCCATTGAGAACACACTGTACCCATTCCCTCTGCTTTTCATTCCTAACTTCATATTTCTGAAAACACACTCGCCTTGTTTGTCAAACCACTGCAGAAATTAAGAAACAAGGTTGTAGTATTGATTGATGCAAGTGAGCTTCAGTGTTTATGTGTGAACCTGCAGATAAGACTTACAGTAAATACAAGGAGAAAAGAGGTCAAGAAAGTGCTGTTATGTTGCCTTCAAATTACTGTATATATATTGCTTCATTTTTCAGAAAATGTTACATTCTGGACTCTTATACCCTATTCGCACGGTATAAGTATTACCTATGGACCACTGGTAATTCGGAATAATTACGGAGAATGTCTGAGTTCTCAGTCCTGTGCGAATGCGCCATGTCCGTGATTTGTTCAGTAATAATTCCGATGCAAATATCCAACTGTGTGTCAGTGAAAAACAAACGTCCAGTGATAATTCAAGTCCCGTCTGAATTTCAATTGCGCGCCTCTTGTCTTTTTCATGGAGGAAGGGGCCGGAATTGTGTGGCAGCATGTGATAAGGAATATATGGTCTCGCCAACCCACATGTACGCTAACATTTAAAGCTATCTGAGGTTGTCTCTATAGATTCAGTCGCCGGTTTGCCAGAGGGAAAGTCTATGCTAAGAACTGTCCATTCACTTCCATTGTAACATCGAAACCGCTTTCATCTGCACTGACCCCACTCTTATTTTGAAGACGTGGAGCAAATTTACAGACTGCATCCTTATCAATGGGATTTTTCCCTTTGTGGATACAGCGCTGTTCTTATGCATACTTTGTTTTCATACCTTATTAATGTATTGAGACCAAACAGAATTCGGTCTGTATGTAATTTGTGTGAATTACAGACTTTTGTTTATCCCGTCCAAATGTGTCACACAATAACACAGAGGTATGGGGTAATTGCAAATTACCAGTGGTCCATAGGTAATACTTATCCCAAATGAATAGTACATTAGTGTCTTGTTTTGTAAGTTTTCTGTTTGTCTTTCCTGTTTTTCTGTCATTGTTCGTGTCTGGGCTTTTATTTTGTCATGTTGGGTCATGTTGACTATGTCTCGTTTTACTTCCTGTCACTGGTGTTGTCCCACCCCTTAATCAAACGTCATGTGTTTCAGCTGTTTTGGGTCTTATATATACTCCTCCTGTGTCTTTGTCTGGTGTGAGTTTGTCTTTATTTATGAAGGGAATAAGTGGTTTTGAGTCTGGTCTTGTCCTCACTGTGTATGACTTGGTTTGGTCTGATTGCTGCCATCTGTTACCTGACCCTGTGCCTGTTCCTGGATAAAGAGTTTGCCTCACCCTCATTGGTTCTGTTTTGGATTCTGATCCTGGTTTTGACCCACGCCTCTACTCTGGAAAAGAATTTTGGATTATCCTCTTTTTGTGGATTTCTGGCTTTGTCTCTCGCCTGTTTTTGAACCACCCTTTTCCCTTGCCCCTCAGTTGTTGGCCTGACTGTGTGTCACCTGACGGCTCCTCATTCAGCAACGCAGGCCTCTAGGTTCTTATAATAAAACCTGTAAAGACGTATTTCTGTTCCTGAGACTTACTTTTGGGTCCATCTGGTTTCTGAAGCCTTAACAATAGAAGCTGCAGCTAAGTTCCTACATCCAGTGGCTCCGTTCCTCACTGATGTTGTCAGCATGTCCTTCTTTTGGGGTGTTACACTACATTATTGCAATATATATGACATAAGTTACTACTCTGTAAGACATTACTCCTGCTATCTTTAACAAGTCAAAGTGCTTTCAGTAGCCTTCATGAATTACCAAATACTGAACATCACTTTTTAAAACCACAGTTTAATTTATATATATATATATATATATATATATATATATATATATATATATATATATATATATATATATATATATATATATATATATATATATATATATATGATCAATATTACTTGTTATTGTGTAATATTATGTACCAGTTTGCAGGCAGTTTCTTACACTACGTAGGTAACACATGACAATATAGCATCCGTTGAGTACCAACAGTGTACAGTAACTCCACACTTAAAAAATGAGAGCTTTTGAGAGCGTCATCCTGGTACTTGCAGTACACTTAACTTTGCCACTATTAGAAATGGGACACCCTCCGTACCTAAAGAAAGGGCAGTAAGTATGGATATTGGAAAAAAAGCATTCGTTACTGTTATTAACTGACAGGGAACCCTGGCATGGGCTTCAAAGTGGTGACATGACCTTTGACCTTGAATGACCTTGAACGTTAAAAAAAACAAAAACAAGATCACATGATTTTAAATGGTTGTAACACCAAAAAAAGAGTGGTGATATGTACTCAGTTACTATTGTTGAGACAGATAGACAGACTATTAAGTATTTCATTAGGGTGATGATATGATCCTTATGTTTTTAAGAATGGTTGGTGTTTATTGTAGAACACAATGTTTAAGCACCCAACTCTTTATTTTTCTTAGTCATTGAAGTGTCAGTGGTTGTGGTCAGCTCTTTTTCATTTTTCTGCATTCCTAGCAGACCAACGTTGGCTTGCGGGAGCTTCAACGGCGCTGATCACAGAGGATCCACAGAAGAAAAACCAAGGACTCGTTAGGACCTGGGACATGGGAGCAATCCACTGGTGAAATGTGATGACGTGGATTTTTTGCAAATGAGGCTTTGAACGATCCTTCTTTGACTTTGAGAAACACCCAAGAAGAGCCCGGTCAGTGAACGCTCCACTGGTGCATTTATATTCCAATGCTCATCCACGTTTAACAGCAGAAAAAAAAAAAAGAATATAGAATATATGGGCATGTTTGCGATCACTGAACCGTAACGTCTTTTGTAGGGAGCTGTCAATCATAGAAAATGGCCTCATACACAGTTATGAACATGCTTGGTATGTGTTCCTCATATTGAAGTTCTCATGTGCATATGTCTGGTTAAAGCTGCAGTGTTTGATGGCTTTTAAGGATCAAACATTCTCATCTGAGGTTGAGGCATTACCTGACTCGTTGCTATACGCACCTTGAAGTTGTGTTACACTGCCTACGCATGTGTTTTTTCTTTAACTCCACCTTAAGAAGATGGAAGATTTGACTGGAATAGAAATATTCCTTTAGGTAACAGTAGTATTAAAGAGAGCTGCAATTACTGTACGCTAAAGTTTAGTTGTTAGGGGGTGGATAAGTTTGTCACAGTTTGAAATGATTGCAGAAGGAAGTACGAGACTACAAAATGCAACATTTGAAGTCATTTGGACTAAATTTAGCCATAAAATGGAGAGAAAATTGATCCAATTGTAGAAAATGATCAGACCACCCCTTGCTTTTTTCAATGTATTGTTCGTTTGAATGCCTGCTACAACTAAAGTTACATTTGTTTGGGCAAATATAATGATATAACAACAAAAATACCTCATAATAGTTTAATTTCGGAGCTGCTATCTATCCATTTTCAATGGTTTCTTGATAATAACCAACAACATTTCAGTTCTTACATCAATATCTATGTCATTGTACTGAGAAAAACAGTGCTTTTGTTTCTTATCATTGCTTTCAGACATTTGCTTTACATTAGACCAAATCTTTTGCTGCGTAAAATTAAACCTCCTTCTGTGTCATTCAACCCGTGATACAAAAACAAAATAATCTGCACAAATTTGCAAATTTACAAATTTAAAAGTTAAGGAGGAAAAGTGTCTATAAAGTATGGATGCTATCAATCCATGTTTCTAATTGGTTTCAATAATTGTGTTTGTATTCTGTTGGCCATAATATTTTAACAATATTATGGCTTAACTGATCACTTCTACATTTGCTTTAATGATCATATCTACAAATACAGTAAATGCTTAGGAACAGAAACAAAAAACTGGTAAAATTGTGCTTAATATTCTTTAGATTTTTCATGTTATTCACTTGTTTTGTTACGTGATAGTTGGTAAATGTAAATATTTTCATAATTTAATGTTATTTTTTTGCACTAAAACAAAGACAAACATTTGAAATGGTCATTATTTATAGGTATAATGTATTATTATCTTCATATCAAATCAAGAAGAAAATATAGACTTATTATTGGTTGTAGGTAATTATTATTATTATCTTATTATTTTCCACTAGAGACTGGGTCTAAAACAAGGGTATAATTTCTTCCAGTGGCCACATTTAGCCCAAGTGGATCTCAAGTGGGCCAAACCTCTACAGTAATAGCATTATCACCTATAAATCACGAGAACTTTTTCTCTTTGTTTTAATGAATTAAAAAGTTTGAAATTATGAAAATATTTAAATTTAAAAGCTCGCCTTTAACAAAAAAAATCCCAACAACATGTAAATAAAGGAAAAATAAGTGCAGTTTGTTCAATATTATGCATCCGTTTATACAAGTGAATTATGCACAATGTTATGCAAACATTTGATAACAAGCGTAATATTGTAAAAAAAAAATGTGGTGTTTAAAGCCAACATTAAAAAAATTAAATAATTACAGAAAATGAAAAAAAAAAAACATAAAAATAATTAATTAAGAAAGGAGCTCAAATAAATTGATTTCTCATTTAATTTCACATTTTCCCATCTCATTCATTGCTCATTGCTTTTTGGTAGTTCTTTGAGGATCAGTTGGACTAATTCTGTTTAAAAACACCAAAACTAGTCCAGTTGAGCGAAGAAAAATGGAGGTGTCACTATTTTGAGGTTATTACGCTATTATTTTACTGTAAACCATGTCGGTTTGTATATGGAACCACAACTAAAATGAGTTCAACAACCTTAAATATGGGAGTTTTGCACTTTGTAAATTCCTCCCATGGCCCAAAATGGAACATTTAGCGGGCTGCATTTGGCCCCCGGGCCACATATTTCACACCCCTGCATTAGACTCTTATTTCATTTCAGTTTGATTATTTTTTAGTGCATAATTTGCTCACAGTTGTGATGTTTAATTTACTGGTTTGCACTTTTCTACAAATGTAACACATCCTTAAAAGTTGCAGAATCAAAACCCCATTGTTTTATGTTTTAGTTTTTTTTTGTATAAAACCCATTCATTGCTTAACAAATCCTTCATTATGTAAACACTATGTACCTGTGGTGTTTGTCGACAAATATTTTCCTGCAAAAGAAAGACACACACACACACACCTGCAGTGACGGAGATCAGACAGCAGTAGTTCAGGTGATGGATCTAAAAGTGTTGAAAACACTTGGATAATACTCCTGAATGTATTAAGTTTGTAGCTTTGTGTGTTGGACTCATGGAAGCACATGACATGACAACCATTAGAAGTTTATTTATACCATTTATTACCAGAAGAGTAGTTGAGAAACAGCTTTCATTTGTGTCAACATTGCATTTCATTACAGAATTGTTTTGTAATTAACTGTGCATTAGAATTAGAGCTGCACATTATATTGTTTGAGCATCGATATAGCAATGTACATGCGTGCAGTAGTCACCGCGCAGATTAGGGTTATTATCAGAAACATTTACTAGTAGTCGACAGCTAGTAGTCGACATCCGCTAGCTTACCTGACTGATGTGAGAATCTGCTAGCTAACCTGAGGGATGTGAGAATCTGCTAGCTCACCTGAGGGATGTGAGAATCTGCTAGCCAACGTAGGTGATGTGAGCATCCGCTAGCTAACCTGAGTGATGTGAGCAGCACAGACAACATGCTCTTTTTTTCCCAAACATTGTCATGTTATAGTTTAGACCCTGAGTGTCTTGTTTTGTTAGTTTTTGTTCATCTTCCTGTCCTTTCTGTCATTGTTAGTGTCTGGGCTTTTATTTTGTCATGTTGGTTCATGTTCACTTTGTCCTGTTTTACTTCCCATCACTGGTATTTTCCTCCCCACCCCTCTAATCTATATGACTGAATCCACCTGTTCCTGACCCTATTTAAATGCTGTGTGAATGTTCAAGTACACTGACCATTTTTTTTAATATTTTGATTCACCTTGACATTAACCTTTGACCTTGGTCCAAGAAAAAAGATTCCATACCACCGGTGACATGAACAAAACTTCTCACAAAAAACAAACACACACAAGAAAACACTCCCAATCAACATACTTGAGATTTGGTCAAGTAACAAACAGACAAACTGACTCCAAACCTTTTGGTTTTTTTTAGTTTGGGTAAGACTTTATAATACCTACACACAATTCACTATGTATTCACCATTTATTCCAGACTTCTAAATGGGTTGTTCATTATGTATTAACCATTTGTTACCTATTTGTTAATGTCTTGTAAAGGTTCATACTAGTGTAAATGTAAAATTTTATTATTTTTAATCAACAGGTGCAGTGTTTACAACTGTTTCTTTGTTTACCTGTGAAGCAGATATACAAACACTGCACCTGTTGGTTAAAAATAATCTAATTTTACATTTATCGTTGGAAGACACTAGTATGAACCTTTACAAGACATTAACAAATGGGTAACAAGTGGTTAATACATAATGAACGCATTTATAAATGGGTAATACATGGTTAATACATAGTCAATTGTGTGTCAGGAGGTAGGGAAACACAGTACACCTATATATATATATATATATATATATATATATATATATATATATATTTGGTATATATTCCCCCCCAATACATATTGAAGGTAGAACAAGTTGCAGTTGCTTCAGTTTCAGAACAGAACTCCTCATTCATTGGTTATAAATATGTTCTTTATTTAATGTGTTTTATTCCATCGTTCATCTCTGCTTCTTCCATTCATGTCTCGTGAATACACTTTCCAGAAGCGAATACATTGTTCTATCACTTCTGCAAATATTCTAAGCCAATAGTGCTGACAGCGGACTCGCAGTTGAGCAGTAAACTTCACATACCTTATTATTTATTATAATTCAGCTTTCATGTTTCTCTCTCTCTCTAGACTGACGATTGAACTGTTGACTGAACTCCCATCATCCCTGCAGGTCTTCACTCTCACTACGTCAGCCCTGAACCAAACACAAGCCGTCTTTGACTAATCACGACACCCTGACACTAATAAAGATCAAATAAGGGCTGAAGGTGAACCTGATTCAAATGCAATTTTTCTTCACTTCACAGCAGGAGGAGGCACACTCTGCATTCAACAAACACTGACATGTTTAATATGAAGCACTTTCACAGCCACTTTTTCTTATTGACCACTTTCCGAATTGGCAGGCGTGCAGTTATTAAGCCATAATAAATAACGGCAAGCATCTCCCATAGGCTGTCCTGAGTGCCAGGGGTGATGAGAGTGCAGAGGAAACAAGAATACCTGTGGGAAATAATGTTCCACATCAAAGAACACACCATACTGTTGTCTTTCCTTTTTGGTGAGATCGTTTGCCTTTGTATATATATCAGTATGTTTCCCCATATTAGTATTAACAGTATATGTTTCCTATATAAACAGTGTGTATATCTATATAAAACTATATTAATAGAATTAACTATATTTCCTGTGTAAACAGTATGCATAACCATGAACAGTATGTCTCTATTCACAGTATATAATGGTATGTATTCCCTATATAAACAGTATGTATATCTATATAATAGTATATATGTCCAAATAAATAGCATGTATATCTATATAAACAGCATATATATATATATATATATATATATATATATATATATATATATATATATATATATATATATATATATATATATATATATATATATCTATATCAGCATGTTTCCCCATATAAACAAACATATGTATTAGTATTAACAGTTTCCTATATACAGTTATCCTATGTTTCCTATATAAACAGTGTGCATATCTATATAAAGCCATATGAACCAGAATTACACCCCCCCCCCCCCCCCCCCCAACACCCTACCACCACCACCCTCAGCCCAGCTCATAGTTCTGCATAAATTCTCCGTAGCGTCCGCTGATTTTAGGGGGTGGGTGTGGGTGGTGGGCTGTGCTGAACTGGCACAAAAACTCTGATCCATCGACTGGAGTGGCATGAGGAGAGCAGTTAGCGTGTGAGGGGCTAATTGGCGATCTAAATCTTCATTATCCGCTTGTTTAGCAGACAAACACTTTATGACACCACTTGATCCCGTTTGCAGTCGGAGGCGTGAGCACCGCTAGCAAAGATGGCCGCTCATTCATAACAGGCTGCGACGAAATAAAAAGAAATGACTAATGGGGACACCTTTGAGCACCACGCCACTTGAGCTTCAGTAATTGTGGCCATAAGTTACTTGAGGCATTTCTTCCCACACAGGGGAGCGTCTGACGGCAGATAACGACACACTGTTTGAAACACACCACACGTGCTTCATGACTGCTCGTACAGGCCAGATGCTTAATGTATGTGCCTCATTTATATGCATAGGATACAGTGGCGTGCTACAACCTGCTCCGTCACCTTGTGCTGATGATCACGTGTGGCCTCGGTGTTGGAGCGGTTCTGTACGTGTGTGTTCTTAGGTGCAGAGGAACACATCAACCTCTCTCTGCATAGTGTAAATATCAAACAACAAATTCCTGCAGACGTGACTCGACTCAAATCTACATGTGATGCAAATGATTCTGAAGCACACGCGTAACATCCTAATGTGGTAATGAGTGTGTTTGGCACAGAATTTACCAAAGTGAATCACACACAGTTTGTTTCTACTGCTACGACTGAGATAAAGTGTCAAAAAGGGAAGAAAAAAAAGAAGCTAAAACTAATGGAACTAAGTTACAATGCTAGTTATTTATATATTTTCTCTTTTATTTTTTATTAATTTAAGCTATTTTTTTGGCTATTTATTTCGAGTTATTCATTATTTTGTAAATATTTATTAGTTTTTGTCAATTTTGTTGCTTATTTTGTTCTCATTTGTGTCTTAATTTGTTTATGTTGTGTATTATTGTGTTGTTTCATTATTGATTAATTGATTGTTAATTTTATTACTCATTTTTTATTTCAGTCTTTTGTCAAAGTTCCTTCTTAGTCTTTCACAAATAATTTTTGTTAGTCATATTTTACTCATGAAAAAGTCTCAACATTTTAGTCTACTTTTAGTCAGATGTTAATATAAGGTATTTTAGTCCAGTTTTAGTCCAAACATGTCAGTCTTTTTTCTATTTATCACAGGAATATTCTTGTATATTAATTCCAGCTGAGTTGTATTCTACAACGAACATATTGATTACATGTCTGATTGAATTGAATCATAGAAATAGCAACACATAAAAAAACATTACAACACTGCAGCTACTGTTACAGCTGAGCAAATACATTGAAATTAAATAAAAAATGAAAATCACAGTAGCTTATATCAAATATTGTACAGATAAAATAGGTAACACTTTATAATACCTACACACAATTCACTATCTATTAACTATTTGTTACCTATTTGTAAATGGTTTGTTAATGTGTTGTTCATACACAAATAATCATAAATTAACCATTAGTTAACAAATATCTGTAAAATTAGATTAATTTTACTAGACAAGTACAATGTTTGTATATCTGCTTTCCAGGTAAACAAAGAAACAGTTGTAAACACTGCAGCTGTTGGTTAAAAATAATCAAATTTTACATTTTTCTTTGGAAGACACTAGTATGAACCTTTACAAGACATTAATAAATAGGTAATAAAGGGTTAATATGTAATGAACAACATTTATAAATGGGTAATAAATGGTTAATACATAGTGAATTGTGTGTAGGTATTATAAAGTGTTACCATAGAATGTTCTGGATAATACATCACAAAAGCTAATAGAATAATTCAAACCACATGAAGAAAACTAGTGTGAAAACATATAGACTGCGCATACAGTGATAAATGACAATAACACAAATAGACCTGATTGAAAAGAAATTGGAGGTCTACAGTAGAAAGACAATATGAAAACATGTTAAATGTGATCAATAAATCAGTCATAACATCTTTTAGGAGTTGAAGTTTATTGGTAGGTCTGTGAGTTTCAATCTAAAGCTAGCATGTCTTTATGCTAAGCTAAAAGGACCCGTGTCCACATGATGTGTGTTTCGTTCTGAGACATAAAAACCTTGTCTCCGGGGTATTTTCTGAGAATGCGTGTTGTTATTAAGTTACACAAACGTGACGCACTTCCGTGTTAGATCCATTGTATGTGTGAACATTAACACTCTGTGGTTGTCCCGCCTCTTCCTTGCCTTTGATTGGTCAATAAGAATATTGTGACATTGACGAGCACATACATAGCACTGTTCTAAAAGTTTAACTATTTCCAACTCGGAAAATGCTCAGACATTTTCGTCTTGTTTTTATTTGTTGATGAACACGCATATCTGCACGGTTATCATCAGTGTTTTTAGAACAGCGGCCTTCGGGAAAAATGGCTGTTGACGAATATATTTTGTCTCATCTGATGAAATTAACATTGTGACTTGGGCTATTTTTGATAATTTTGTTTAGTTTTTTAAACTATGGAACTGGAGTTAAAGAGTTAAATATATTTAAAGCATTTATGTTATTTTTTTTCTATGTTTTGGATGCAATAGGTTTGTAATAATAGATTATTTTTCTCTATAAACAAACCAATATGAATATTAGTATGTTTTTATTTTAGTTTTTAATCAATTGCTAGATATTCCAGGCAACTCCACACAAGGTCCCAACCCAAAGGTAAAAAAAAAAAACATTGATGAAAATAGAATAAATGACGGTGATTTGGAATTGTCACAGGTAGCATTGGGTGTCTGGAGTGGAAGTGGGTTCCTCTGCACTTTTGTTTGAATTCCTTTGCACAACTTAAATTGAAATAGCTGACGTACAGAATCCATTTTCACAGATTACACAGTATGGTAGGCATGGATGGGGCATGCATTAATATTTATAACCCAGGGTTAGCCACATATCTGTAAGCGTGTGTAATTGAATACCATTTTCCTACATATGGCTTTTTCATTTCTTGTTTTGAGGTAACACATTCAAGTGACAGATTTCCACATTATGCCTCCCATAAATCTCTGTCACAAAGAGCACCTCTGCATTAATGCCACTTTGATTATTCGCTGCACTTGGGAAATTTTAAATGAACTATGTGTCAAATATTCAGTGTTTACGACATAAAGCCAGTTCACAGGGTTTAGAAGGTGTCACATACTATAGTACAGAGGCCACATAGGATGTGAAAAGGGCCTGAGCAGTCAAATAATAACTAATGAATGACAAATAAATAATAATAATAAAATTTCCACTTTACAAACCCATGCCCACATACATTAGACCCCTAACCCTAACCCATTAAACATTCTCTTACACAGGAGCTCAGTGTTGAGAGCTTTATTTTCAGTTTAAACGCACACCACATCTTGCTTGTACGTGTTAGCATTAAACTGGTTAATTGCTGTCCTATATTTTGGAAATATGTGGGCAGATATAAAGCTCCCTTCAAAATAAAACAATTCGGCTGTGTGGATCAACCACAGATCTGTGGTTTCATTTAACATTTCAACTGAGGCAAACATTCATGGTAGTAACCACACCGAAATCTAACGTGAATTTCGGTACCACACATGCAGCTGTTGTTTAATTACACCCTCTCTCCGCTGTTAAATGGAAGCACGTACACGTGGCATCGCAGACAATAACATGTCAAACACGAAGGTGAAACATGCAGTTCTAGTTCACAGGAAGTTTCAGATCCTTCCATTTGCTGCAGGTGTTAAATACATTTACATGTAAAGGCTGGAATACAACAAATTTAATGAAGCACTTGGTGACACACAGTGTTTACTAAAGCGTCTGTGAAGAGCTAAGTAGACTAGCACTGTGCTAATAGCACTAGCCTAACACTGTGCTAATAGGACCAGCCCTAACACTGTCTTAATAGCACTAGCCTAACACTGTGCTAATAGCATTAGCCTAACACTGTGATAATGGCACTAGCCTAGCGCTGTCTTAATAGCACTAGCCTAACACTGTCCTAATAGCACTAGCCTAGCACTGTGCTAATAGGACTAGCCTAATACTGTCCTAATAGCACTAGCCTAGCACTGTGCTAATAGCACACTTGGAAATGACTCAAGACATAAATGTTCAGACCAGCTACTGTGCAGATACTGGACTATGACCATGTATGTGAATTCCTCAACTGGTGACATGAGATGTGGTAGTAGCTTAATAATAATAATAATAATAATAATAATAATAATAATAGCTTAATGGGGGGGTTGCTCCAACTAATTCTTTGTTTCTGCTCTTTCAACTCATTTCACCCACTTCCACAACACATTATCAAATCAAATCAAACTTTATTTATATAGCACTCTTCATACAAATAATGTAACACAAAGTGCTTTACAGCATTAAAAACATTAAAAACAAGTACCCATCCCTCCCACCATTACTACCAAACAATTTTCACATTTTCTCTCAGCTCTGCACTAGTACTTATTAAAATGTTAAAACATTTGACATTAATTCACTTCATTATCCCTACAGTGAGATTTGACCTCTTCATTATACACATCCTAATAAACACATAGTACCTTGCATTAGCATTAGCACATCAGTAGCAGTGATCTCCCAGTGAGGCTATCTCTAGCTCTTCATCAGCACCATGGACAGTGGCACTGACAGGAAAATTAACTCGTTTTAATACAGCGACGACTCTGGATCATCCAATTTGTGATCTGCGTAATTTGACTTCACTTTTCTTTTTCTTTTTTTTTTTTTTTTTTTAATATCTATTTAACTTGGAGCTTCGGCAAAGATAACATGTGAAATAGTATCTGATGTTACATGAAGATCCTCGCTCTCATGTAATGGAAATATTTAAACACCGCAACGTCGGGTCGAGGACAGTTCAGCAACATAAAAGACAGGCAGAAAGCACTGATAATAAAGTCAATTATTACAATCTAAAACAACACCGTCGACAATAACAGCATGGAGATTATTCTAAGTAGGTTGCGTAAGAACAATAAAGGAATAATCAGATTAAATCGAGAACGCAGTAAAGGAAAAAAAATAGAACATTATCATGGAACAGAGATAAGAAAACCTATGGAAAATTGTCAGAAAATAATGGATTTATAGTATATTCTGTTCTGTATTCATATTCCTTCACAATTCTCATAAATACACAGTTATCACTATTATTTTCTCCACCGGTGACTTCCTTGAAATGAAACTCTTTTTTTCTTTTCGGTGAACAATACATTCTGCTGATCAGTTTATTCTTCCTACAGCCGGTTATGACAGAAAGGAAGTCATTATCCCCTCTTCCCTTGGTGTAAAATGCTCCTCTTCAGTTCCTCCCATGTGACATTAAAATGTACCTTAGCATATCTTAATTCCAAGAAAGCCACATATTAATAAATCACTCCATAAAAAGAGGAATTTCTAC
Organism: Siphamia tubifer; assembly: GCA_020466265.1. Lineage (NCBI taxonomy): Eukaryota > Metazoa > Chordata > Actinopteri > Kurtiformes > Apogonidae > Siphamia > Siphamia tubifer. The sequence goes on along the minus strand of CM035792.1, from coordinate 9,822,432 downwards.
ATTCCACACACACAGTCAACGAGGATTTACTGTCTATTCTTTACAAACTTTCTGCAGTGAAGCCACGTGGACACTTAGAATAAATATTACATTGGATTCAACATTATTACATTCAGCGGTAATGGAGCAGCTGTAATAGGAAATTACAAGAATGCATTATACAGTCAAATGTTTTCCTACTGGAGAGTTAGTACATATGCTTAAAGACTTAGAATGGAAGTAGCCAAAGATAGATAGATAGATAGATAGATAGATAGATAGATAGATAGATAGATAGATAGATAGATAGATAGATAGATAGATAGATAGATAGATAGATAGATAGATAGATAGATAGATAGATAGATAGATAGATAGATAGATAGATAGATAGATAGATAGATAGATAGATAATACATTAATACATTGTGTCTGCTTTTCATCTTATTGATATGAAAATTCAGTTTAAAACCAGACATTAAATATATATGTTGACTTAAATCAAAGTAGTAATTCATATTTTTACCATAAACCTACTTAATCATATTAATGACATAAATTAGACTAAACTAAACCAATATTAAGTGTAAATAACCATATATAGTTTTTACTTAAATATTAAAGTGTCAACCCAAGCTTTTGTAATATAATGAAGACGTACATTTACGTTTGTGTTAAAGGCTCAGTTTGTTCAGGACACATGTACCAAAAATGCCCACCCTCTGCTTTTTCTAAAGCAAATAACTTTAGTTTACACTGGAGCATGTACAACACTTTATAGGAGTTGACAGATGTCGTTTGCAGTCATAAATGAAACACGTAGGGAAAAATGCAGAGACGTTTGCTCTTCCTGTATAAGTGCAAATGCAGTTCAAGTGTCTGGAGATACAGATTTTCCTCCAGCGATGGTACATGACAGTAATGTACCTTAACATTTGATGCCGTAAAAAAAACAAAAAAAACAATAAGAGGCAATACATGCAGGAAATCACTACAAGATGAACTCTGAGTTCAGGGTCTGTGTGTGTTCTCTATGAATACAAGTGTATCATCAGCTGATTCTACACTCATGTAAATACTATTATCAATATTGGAGGGTGTACCCCGCCTCCGACCATTGTAGCTGGATTAGGCCCCCATAGACCCCCGTGACCCTAGTGAGGATGAAGCATGTTCAGATGATGAGAAATTATAAACATTGTATTATGCTACACCAGACTTTCTTTCTCTTACATACACTACTAAACCACTAAACATATAAATACATGGTCAGATATGACCAGAGTTGGTAAGTAACTAAGTAGAAGTACTTTGTTACTGCTGTAGTTTATTCTTCAGTTACAAACTTACAGCACCATAACTTCATTCTGTGCATTCAGTTAACAAAAATATATTATACAGTCTTACAGAAACCAAGAAACAAAGAATATCTGTCTATTTATTTAAGTGCATATATATATATATATATATATATATATATATATATATATATATATATATATATGTCTGTGTGTGTGTGTGTGTGTGTGTGTGTGTGTGTGTGTGTATGTATATATATATATATATATATATATATATATGTCTGTGTGTGTGTGTGTGTGTGTGTGTGTGTGTGTGTGTATGTATATATATATATATATATATATATATGTGTGTGTGTGTGTGTGTATATGTATTAAGGGTCAGGCAAAATGGTCTGGTTTAATGAAATGCAAATGAAGTAAAGAAACAAAAATGTGTTTTTATTTTGGAAAAGTACATGTAATGCCATTTTTTCATATAATACCATTTCATTTTGTTTCTTTATAATAATGCCACTGTTTTTCGTTTCTTTTTCAGTTGCTGCCATTAATTGGACTGGTGAGCATCACACTACTAGAGCTTGATAAGATCTTTTAGGTTGGTATATTTTGGATACTTAAACATGCACCAGGTCAAATTGACTGAGGAACATCATGACAGGAACATCATTGCTGTCACTCAAATGAACATAACAGGAGGGTTAAACATCAGTTCATATATCCCACTGAAAAGGGTGTCAGAAATGTCAGACTATTTCTTTCTTTACAACTGTGAGACATAGTATGTTATGCTATGTAATGTTATGTTATTGTATCCTACGCTATGTGATGCTACGCTATGTGATGCTACGCTATGTGATGCTACGCTATGTGATGCTATGTGATGCTACGCTATGTGATGCTACGCTATGTGATGCTACGCTATGTGATGCTACGCTATGTGATGCTATGATATGCTTTATATGTTAGTCTTTTAAAAGTAATGTGGTGAACCATTAAAAAATATTTTTAACATGTATTTTTTTTATGAAAAATTAGTGAATTTTCCTAATTGAAAATTACTGCTAGAGGTAAGGAACACCATTGCACTAAATATTGATAAAATAGTTAGTAATGGAATTAATAATGAAATATTAACAGTGCCTGTTGTTTTGGTTTTTTTTGTGTAGTTTTGGCTATTTTTTGGATCATAAAACATGAAAAAGGGTCATTACTGTTCATGACAAATGAAGCTACAGTAACAGGAGGGTTCAGTTACGTCAAATAGAAAAACTAATTTGGGAGTTGACACTCGCTGTTTATGGGTTAATTTTGTTTAGGCTGTTTTTTTTCTCCATAACATTCACTCACTCTCTTCATATCACATCCAAAATCACATCCACATCTATTATATGCTGTTTCCACCAAAAATAATAATTAAGAAATAAATATTCATAAAAATACCAGTCTATTTACAATGGTTTCCCAGACATTGCACTCACGTCCACAGCAAGTATCCATAGCAACGAATCAAAAATGAAGCAACCTACTGTTAATTAAAAGTACACCTCTACATTTCCTCAGTTCAGCAGAAACAGCTCCACTAACTACTAACTAGAACCAGCGTGAGAGATTAGTTCAACAAATCCCAGGACACAAAGCAATATAAGATAAATAGAGCTGCTGACAAAGCTGGCAGTAAAATGGATTTTCAACTTAATATGTTTGGAAAACCCACGAGTATAACTGTTCACAAACTGATAAAAATTTACATGTTTTTTCTATATTTCCATATGTTACTCAGCAGGAGGAAAGTTTCCCTGAGCAAGTAAACCGATTACGTAACAGCTCTTGTTGAACCGCATTTTGTAATAAACATCCAAAATGTAATTACTTTTTTATTTAATTTTGTAATAAAGCCAGATTTTGTAATAAACTGCTCCAATGGATTTTGTAATAAATTGTGCTGCACTATGTAAAAAGTTATTACATTTTGAGAAGATTATTACAAAATGCAACTTTTTTTATTCTCTAGAAAATGTTATAACATGATGCATTACATAATAACAATTCTAAAGCATAGTTTATTTGTTTGTTGATTGTATTTTACTTTAATTTGGGCATGCATTTTAGGAGGTTAGAGGTTAAACAATGACAAAAAAATATATATTTTAGTGTTTTAGCCAAACAGAAAGACAAACATGAAAATGTCTTTGTGTTTCTACGGGGGCTTTAACGACTTCAGTTTTTTTCAAGTCGACTTATCCGTCAATAAAGTCGGAGTTGAGTCGACCTGTCATGATGTCAGCTGAGTAAAAACACAGACACGCGGAAAAAAAAACACAGAAACACGTCTGTCCAGCAATGACCAACTTGTATTAAAGTTCACTGCAACGTAACAATGTCCACTGACAAGACACAAACATCAACATTTTAACCCCAACAAAACAAAGGCTAACAGGTTTTTTGTTTTTTAACCTATATTTAACCAGGTGTTTCCCATTGAGATCAATGATCTCTTTTTCAAGGGAGACCTTCCCTATCAGTGCATGTCTTTTAGATGGTGGGAGGAAACCGGAGTACCCGGAGAAAACCCACGCAGACACGGGGAGAACCTGCAAACTCCACACAGAAAGGTCTGGTGTGGGACCAGGGACCTTCTTGCTGTGAGGCACGAGTGCTAACCACTGCACCACCATCTGGTTAGCACAGAGTTTTGTGTTTAACTGAACATCAGTAGGTGAACATATGTCCACATTTAGTCTGGACCCACGGCTCTGAAACCAGACTGTCCACACGTCTGTCACAGGTCCTTACTTTTTATATTAAGTACAAACATTTTAAGGCACCACACACTACACTGTCCACATCATGTTTGGAAAAAAAGGAGTGCGTTGTTTGCGCTGCTGGTTAGCTAGCAGATGCTCACATCACTCAAGTTAGCTAGCGGATGCTCACATAACTCAGGTTAGTTAGCGGATGCTCACATCACTCAAGTTAGCTAACGGATGCTCACATCACTCAAGTTAGCTAACGGATGCTCACATCACTCAAGTTAGCTAACGGATGCTCAGATCACTCAGGTTAGCTAGTGGATGCTCACATCACTCAAGTTAGCTAACGGATGCTCAGATCACTCAGGTTAGCTAGCGGATGCTCACATCACTCAAGTTAGCTAACGGATGCTCACATCACTCAAGTTAGCTAACGGATGCTCAGATCACTCAGGTTAGCTAGTGGATGCTCACATCACTCAAGTTAGCTAGCGGATGCTCATGTCACTCAGGTTAGCTAGCGGATGCTCACATCAGTCAGGTTAGCTAGCAGATGCTGCTTATATCACACAGATTAGCTAGCGCATGCCTCTTCAGATGGCCGTGCCAGTTTTTTTTTTCATCTAAGGTGAAGTAAAAGAGATTGACAGACACACATGTGAGAGAGACAGAGAGGAGGAGGGTGGGGGGTGGTGGTGGGGGCTACAACTTGTGCTACGGGAGTCGACGTGTCTGTTAATGCCTTAGTTTCTACTGTAATTAAATTAATGTTTTCACGTACAAAGTTAAGAACCTCTTCCATCCACATTTTTGGGAGAATGTGTCAGACCAGACAAATGGTTTAATTTCCCACTGTGCCTGTGAAAAGGTCGATGGCAGCAAATGTACTATTGTTGGGTTTGACTCAATCCACTGGAGTGTTTATAATCATTTGTAAGTTTGATCTGCTTAAAGTGTTTCCATCTGAATAGAACGGCATCTCATTTTGTTGATATTGTTAATACCTGTGTATATCAGGATGGCACGTCAGATTAACATCTTTGACTAAGTATTTAGCTTGTGTTGGCACAGTGGGATACAGCTGATGATATTTGACTTGTAAAATTAAAACCATTGAAAAGCTCCTGAAAGGCTTTTTTTTTTTTTTTTCTCGGTCATTATGGTAATTTCCATCATATCTAAACCAATGCGACAGCAAAGAACCTGTGTGTGTGACCTGTTAGAATACACATCGAACACATGTCCTCATTTTTGTAAAGATAAAACACTAAAAAGACACAAAACCCATCATCATGCTCTGTGGATAAGGAAATACATTTTTTCTGGCATGATTTATTACACTGACAAGTACCATACATTGTCATTTTTTCCCATTTATACCCTGTATGTTCTTTTATTTAACCCTTTAACATGGCAAGAGGTTATTGTTGGTCATTTCCACATGCATGCATTCAAGTGAGGGAATTTTCTCATGCTTTTGGACTTTTTAATCTAATATTTTAGACTTTTTATCAAATAATTTTGACTTTTTATCAAATAATTTTGACTTTTTATCAAATAATTTTTCCTTTTTTTCTCATAATTGTCACTTTTTTATCACAATTTTCAGTTTTTTCCACACAATTTTGACTTTTTATCTAATATTTTAGACTTTTTGTCTAATAATTTTGACTTTATATTTAATCATTTTCAATTTTTATCTCATAATTTTCACTTTTTAAACTAGGTTTGATAGACAAAGCTAAAACATGCAGGGCCACGAGGACTGGATTTGAGAAACACTGAGCTGAACTTACATGAGTTTGACACCCCTGGACTACTGCACTGCATGAACCTGCTTTGTTTGGTACCATGATGTAATGGTATAGCCTAGGATCTAGTCTGTCCCCAGTGGCCGCAAATGGTATTTGCTACGGGAGACAGACTAGACAGCCTCGGATCTGAAAATCCAAAATGTACCGGGCCAATCAAATCGCGAGGGCCAGGATTGGAGCCCACCCTGCCTCATGACAACACAAATACGACACATAATGTTGTAGTCGCAGAGACGTAGCAGCTAGCACACATTGCCGTAACACCAGTTGCTAGCTGCTAGACAACATGGCTCATCACCAGGAACAACCATTCGAGCTGGCTTTGGCAGAAACGCTAGGTGATTTAAAATTACAGTTTTCCCTGCGAGAGGAGCAGAAAACGGCACTTAAGCTGTTTTTGGAAAAAAGGGACGTTGTCGGAGTTTTGCCCACTGGGTATGGCAACAGTTTGATTTATCAGCTGGCTCCGCTAGTGGGACGACGCATGGGTCTGCACAACCTGCTGGTGATCGTTGTGTCACCCCTTTTAGCCCTAATGGATGACCAGTTGCAAGAGGCAGGAAAACTGGGAATACGAGCAGCACAACTCGGCAAAGGCGACCCGGAGGAGATCCGAAGCGGCCGGTGCCAAATAGTGTACGGGAGTCCTAGCTAAGCTGCTGCACTCATTGTGAGACTATATTCTGGTGTGTTCTTCCGGTGACGCTGTCTACGAAATCCATGTTCATCGCTCTGATTGGTTGGCTCTGACTGGTTGGCTCTGACTGGTTACCCATCCAGTGGCGTGGCGTTGTGTAAAGAGAAAACTTGACAGACAGCGGTTATCCCGCCCACAAATTCGCCTAGACTTTCTAGACTCTCCCCCGTAGCAAATACCATTTGCGGCCACTGGGGAGAGTCTAGATCCTAGGCTAGTATGGTACTAATGTAAGGAATGTTGGTCAGTATGTGGAAGTGGACAGGTTTACAGTTACGGCAAAAAATTATTAGACCATCAAAAGTAATTAAAAACAATGGTTCAATCCAGTTGTAACTCCTGTGTGTGTCATGTGACTTAAAACAAACTGCAAAGAAAACATGGAAAGAATAAAAGCACTGTTTTTGTCAGTACAATGACATAGACATAGATGTAAAAACTGAAGTGATTCTAGTTATTATTAAGAAAACTGCTATGAGCTATTTTTGTTATTAATATATTTGTCCTAACACATGTACTTTGAGTCATACCAGGGCTTAAAATGAACAAGAAATGTAATTATTTTTTTGTTTCACAATTGTATTTTGGTCTAGTATTTTAAAGGTGATCTACCAATGTTCTGCTTTCATCTTGTTTTTCTTTTCCTTTTTTTTTGGCCATTTATAAATACAGAACCAGATATGGTAACTTTATTACTCTTTTTCTTTCATACTCTTACAGAGAAAAAAAAACACATGAATTTCTCATATATTCCACATGTGATGACATTCTAATTACCGTAATTTCTGGACTAAAAGCCGCACCAGTATCCACTGTATTTTTAAAAATATAATAAAAACAGAATATAGAAGCCGCACTGGGTTATAAGACGCAGATATCTATGTTAAAAAAATGTATGCATGTACAGAAGGATTTCGAACATGACCCACATGACCCACACACTATTGAACAACAACTTGGAATTTGAGTAAGAATTTGCTAGTTAAATTAAATTAATACTTATTCAATATTCATTTATTTATCTATTGATTCATTCATTTGTGTATTTATTTATACATTTGAGATAAATACACAATTGATTTAATGGAGAAAAGGTTTTTTTTGTTTGTTTTATTTAGTGTTGCCAGTCGATTTATTTTGTGACGGTCCCTAAACTCCCCGACAGCAAAGAAGTCTGTGTCCTGTAGCCTCTCCAGTAGGGTAAGGCTGAGCGGACAGCTGCTGATGCTTGTGGAGAAGGTGCACATTTGTCAAATATCAGACTCACTCATAAGCAGCTCACCAGACATAAGTTTGATCGGAGCGTCGGTGGAGACGTGCCTGTGCGCTCTAAATTGCAGTGTTAAAAAAACGTATAGTCCAAAATTCTGAATATTTTATCTGCCTCACGGGCATCAGTGAACCACTATCGAAATCAGGGAGACTCCCAGAACTTCTGGGAGACTTGGGAATACTAACACCTGCTGGACATTAAAAATCCCTACTGGTAACCATGGTGACAGACTCAACTGACACTAATTTGATGACCTAGTACAGTATTTCCCAACCTTTTTGAGCCATGGCACAGTAGTGGCGTCACAGCCATTTGTGTTCTAGGTTGTGGCACATGAGCAAAATATTCTGAATCTATCATCGGAAAATTAACGAACAATTATCCATTAACGGTTACATTTTTACATTTAAAAAGCAATATATGGCCGAAAAAAATAATAAAAATGTGTTTTTCCTCAATTAAACATTTATTCAATTCATAAGTCAAAATTATGAGATAAAAAAAAAATCTGACACTTATTTCATGGAAACTGTACCTCTTTTTTCTTACAAAAATGTTTGTCCATGTCAGGGGAGACGACTAAAAATATGTTCCTCAGGGGGAACATCACTGAAAAAAGTTTGAGAACCACTGTTTTAGGGTAAATGTCACAGAACAAGACATAGTTTAATTAACTTAGTTTAACAACAGTAACATTTGTCATTACTTACTGGTCGATGACTGTTTGCTAACACCGCGAAGAAGAGCTGTTAACATTTCGGCCAGCGAACTGATGTGCGCTTCATTTACATATGCTCTTGTGCCGCCCGGGCGGGTAAACAGTTTAAACCATAGATATTGTAACAGCCCTGAAATGTTATTGATGTTTGTTTGGTGTTATTGTGACGACAGTAACTGTTTATACTGAAATAAAAAGTAGGTGAGACCAACTCTGCGTCCGTTTCCTGTAACGATCCAGTAACGATACAATATATAAACTCAGGAAAAAGTGGAGGGTATGAAATCATCTGGTTGGAGAAGTGGGGGTGTCGCAACACCCCCATCCCCTACGGCTGCGACGCCCATGTATCGCAGTAATAATGCTTTAATAATTACATTCACAAATCTTTTTAGGATGTGACCGATGAATTTGTAGCTCATCCTTCAACATTCCTGCTTTTGCAGAAACTCACTGCAGCCTCATGTGTCCTTTCACTTGGTCTTTTTTTTTCTTTTTTGCGAGCGTGTGCATTGTTGCGTATTGTTTATGTTTAAAGTGAACATGAAAAAACATTTTGGGTGCTTGAAGCAAGATAAATGTGTCCATGATAGAAGCGCATAAAGGAGACGGCAGAGGTTTTGCTTTCAAAGGCTTGACGAATATAAAAATAAGGGCAGGTGAAAAACTGCAAGAGACTGAGGCAGTTTTAAATGCAAATAGATAGCGGGCGAACTGGCACAGGCACACGCTCTGCTCTTACCAGTTGACTGTGATGGGTGTGAGAAAGAAAAGTCGAGTGATGAATGACCTTCCTCTGTGTGTGTGAGTGTGTGTGTGGTGTTTAATTTATTCATGAAAAGAGGGAGACGGCGTCGACATCCTGAACACACAACAAAATGTGGACCTGTCATCAGAAACTTTTCTCTCTGATAAGCTTTTCTCTTCTTCATTTTTTTTTTCCATTTTCTTTTGCACAATGACAGACAAGTGCATTGACTAATTTTTGAAGCAAAGTGAAGACGCCGCAGTACGATAAAGAAAAGCATCTGCATTAATCTATGCTTTTTCTTATTTACGCTGACAAGTTTTGGACATGATTTCCCTTTTGCATTTGGAAGAAAAAAAAAACAAAACATCCAAACATGTTGACAATTTGGCAGAAGTGGTGAGTGACTAGTACAAGTACTTTGCTATTGTACATAAATCTGCAGTGTTTGGGCAAAAATAATTACCTTTCAAGTGGTTGGAGAGAAAACAAGAAGTGCATTAATGATTTGTAGGCTTTAGAAAATGAACCCCAGTATGCAGACTTTGGCAAAGTATGAGTGTTTCTTCACAGGTGGGCGGGATAAATACATGATTGACAGTTGTTCTGACCAATCCCTGTTGACACTTCTCTATTTTTCCTGAATTCACTTTTCCAGTCATCCGCAGTTACAGGTCCTTAAAAAACTATTTTTGCGGTCGGTCAGGTCGTTTGAGATAAACATTAAAATAACCTGGTAAATTCTCTTCATTAACTAAATGTCCGTAAGGGTGACATACATTGTGGTCAGTATCCAACAGTATACTGGGAAGCTCCGGTAACATTCAAACAAAAAAGTAAGGTTTGGGACACATTCACTGAGATTTTTAAAAAATGATGAGCAGCTCCCCGTGTTTTCTTTTCTGTGGAAACCAGGTTCAAATGTCTCTTTGGGTGTTATAGGTTGCCGACCCCAATGACATCGGATTTTAACACAGAAATAAATGCAGGTATGTGAGTAAGATCATTTGAGGTTCATAAAGACCATTGATTACATTTTAAAAAATGCGGGTCGAGAAGCGGGTGGGGTCCATTCTTATCAAATATATTCATTGTGGTCCGACTCGCAGGCAGGTTAGTTAAAAAAGCAGTTGGTTGCGGGTCATTTATACATCGACCCACACATCACTACAACCTACCTACCTACCCAGGACCTGAGAATGCTGACTCACTGTCATGTCATCTATGTGTAAATGACCAAAACCCTCATGATTCTTAACCATCAGTGCAGTTGTTGTGATTGATTGAGTTCCATGGTTTAATGTTTTGCATCATTTGTTACGTAATGTTCAGTTTCTTCTCTTATATAGTTTAGACATCTTCATGGAGATACCATCGCATTATACTTGTTTTGAAGGACATTGTCAATCTAACCCATAACCAGTGAATTTTTCTGCACAGTAATTGTAGGTCTTTGTAAAACCATTCTGAACCCAAGGAACATTTCTATTCTTGTTAAATCTGTCTACCCTTAAAGCAGAGTTCAAGAAGGAACATGTGTAGGCAGTATAACACAACTTCAAGGTGTGTAGCCATGAGTCAGATAATGCCTCGTTCTCAGACAAGAATGGCTTCTGTCGCAATAGCTTTTACAAGAAGTTACGTGAAAAATTACCTGCCCTGCAGTAGAAGTACAAACTGTGCCACATCATTCCACATCCATTCTTCACCGATCAAAACTATCTACTGTTGAATAACTTATGATCCAGTGAAAATACAGTTTGCTGTCTTTTCATGGTCAACAGATATGGCCCATTAGGATGTTCAGAGGAAGCTGATATACAAAAAAATTTACAAAAAGTGGGGGGAAAAAATGAAGAATATTACACAAATGAACTCTGCTCTCATAAAAGTAAACAATGCAAACTTTATTTTCAATGGAAGAAAATGTAAAACACCTGCTGACCTGCCAAAAAAATCCACAATTTTAACCCGTAAATTTTGCAGTGGTCTGAGGATCCAAAAAGTTTTAGCAGCAGTCGTATCTGGCCAAAGCAGGCGACCTGTCCAGTATGTTCGGGCCGAGGTCTGGTTGTCAATTTCTACATGGTTATGCTTCTTAGCTTTCTAAATAAAACATTTTGCCATGTAAAATCTGCTTGAGGTGTCACTAAATCGATAAGTATTGACGCCAAAGTCAATGAACTGCCTCTAATGCCTTTTTGCTGAAACCACCCGATGTTCTACTATCAATTATGTGAGAAGTGAAAAGGTTAGAAACATCTTTTTTCTTCAGATCAAAGAAGTACGTGTACACTTTATTTTGATATGTGTCATGCTTCTATTGTCAAAGAACTCAGGATTCTGTGAGTTTGGTAAAATCAGTGAAAATGTTCTAAAACCTCTGGTCGGCTGGAAGGGATTATTCTGAAAACAGGCCAGCTGTGAATGAGTCAATGATATATCTTCATGAAAAAGTCACTTTTTTCCTACAGTTTTCTCTTTTTTCTGATCTAATAACCCTGTTTTAACCCATAAAAATCCAGTCCTGTTTTTGTCTCAGCTCCCTGATGACATTTTCTCAATATATAATATTTCTTAGGTAATCTCTTAGCTTCTGTATTTTGCATTTTATCTGTAAAAATCAGTAATTTTTTATTTTAAATGGATTTTTACGGCTTCGCTGAATGTGAGGTTAAAATTACTTGGATTTTTAATCTGACCTTTTATTTTAATGAACGTATTTATGATCAGTGAATGAAATATTGGACTTTACATGATTTATACTGATAAAATACAAAATACAGAATGTATATATACAAAATATAATTGATGACAAATCACTAAAGAAAGGTTTGATATAGAGAAAATGTAATATGAGAGGGAGGTGACATTAAAGTAGCGCTTTATAGATTAAGTGAAACGTAACAGGTAACGTGACATTCAGCATAGCCGCAAAATCAACTTAAAGTTGAAAATGGATGTTTAGAAGCCATTCCGTTTAATTAACTTGACATCATGAACAATAATACTTTAGTGTAAGTGCAAAGATAAATCCCACGATCGCTTGGAAGGAAAGCCTGTTATTTAATCGAGCCTGTTTCGGCTTCACTGTATTAATGGTTTATGTTGCTGTAATTAAATAGATTAACATTTTAACACAACAACTTATCAGCAGTTCTCCATGGCAACAGTAGATGCATTTAATGCTTCGCGCCGTGGGTTTACTACGTGTTGAATATTCATAGAGCGAAATATTCAACGTCACCGTCCTCGTTTCGCTTCAGCCCACATTCAACACGACCCCGCCGTGACCCCTGCATGAGCAACCTGCAATGGGTGGATTCATCCCAACTGCTTGACTTGGTATATAATAATCTATAATTATCTGTAAAACCTTGAAAGAGGTTGTCTTACCCTCTTGTGTATACGATACCGCCCAAAGTGCTGCGTTAGGCTGTCAACAATTGCTGAATAAGTGCGTGCTGAGTCTCTACTCTTCTGGGTGCTTTGATGTTGTATAGTAAGTATGTTTCTTTAATCAAGACTTATCCGAGAAGATAATAGCTTCATAGATAATAAAAAAAAAAGAATATAATGTGCTGGTCATTAAGGATTAAACATTTAAAATTACAAGCGAATGGACAAGTAAGCCCTGAAGACTGTCCTGTCCTTCACAACTCCCCGCTGTCTGCTCACAGCCACACATTAATACTGCAATAATCCTCTTTGACTTTTTGCCATTTAATACATACAGTGTATTAGGGGGTATGCATAAATTCATCTCAAAACTGTGATAGCACAGTCCCTTTATGGCTGGAATCAAGACCATTACCCGCTTTCAATTCTGCATCAGGTTTATTAGCTGCGACTCAGTGATAATGTTACAGATTTTGCAGAAATTTGCTTCCATTTGTCTGTCTTACGATGATACTGACAGTGGTGTAGACTGGAGAGACATAAGAGGGGGGTAAATGTGTTAAATTCAAGGGGCCCAGCATTTGTTAGGGGGCTCATAGAGCAGTGAAGGGGGTCCAGTAGATACAGGTTAGGTTTCATGTAAGATATAATTAGTATGTATAATTATCCTAGCTGCACTATCCTCATTCGTTCCATGTATGGGTCTAGTGGTGCTTCATAGGCAGGGGAGGCGGGTTCAAAGGTTGTTTTTCAAATCTCTCCATATGGAATAGGATGGTACTACAACTAGTCAGCATAATCTTTAGGATGACGGAAAGTTCACAGCGGTGTCCGGAGAAAGTTACGAATGACTAAACAAAATTGGCAATGATTGAGTTCAATGACTGTTGTCGCTTCTGTAAAAATAATTTAAAGATTGTTGATGTTTTCTCACATTCTTCACTCATCTTTGATAAAAGGAAATCACCCCCCAGTCAAGAGCCATATCATCATTGTTCTTCTTCTATGGTTGTTTCCAGTGTATGTATCCAGGGTGTGATTTGTTAAAAAAAACAAAGGGGGGGAATTTTATTTATTTTCACAGAAAAAAGCTTGTGTTGGATGTTATAAATGAGGCTCAAATCACTAAATAAACATTTAAAATCAATAGTTTTCTCTGATAGTGCAGTTCATGTTTTCTTTTTTGCTCCAGCAGTGCACCCAGGACCAGAGTCTGGTTCTCTCCGGTCGGCACCAGGTCAAACTGAGCGCAAGAGACCTGTCTCTGGACGGGCCACGTAAGAACCTGGACCTCCCCCCTGGTTTGGGTTTTATCCCCTCCTGGCAGATGTCCTCTACGGCGCACTTCTGTGGACCAGGAATGGTCAATAGGAAGGTGGCTCATGGGTCCAGCTGTGAGCTTTACAACCCAGACTTCACTGCATGTGAGGTTCCTCTTTCAGGCTTTTTATCTTTAAGACCATGCCTTCCTCCAATAGCAGCATGAATCTAATCAACTTCAATAACATGACAACACAGGGTCCTATGGTGATCTATGGTGATGTCCACAACCAGAGGGGGGGTGAATATATACTGGGTCCCCATCCAGTATATATATATATATATATATATATATATATATATATATATATATATATATATATATATATATATATATATATATATATGAATATGTAATCATGATTAATTGAAGTAACAGACACAGAAAGCCTGTGATTGATCTGATTACACATGTTTATCGTTTGACAGAAGTTTAAATATGATGGGAATTATCATAATGACTGTAAGAAAAAAAGCATTTCAGCATCTTTTACAAGTCAAATATCATCAGCTGTATCCCACTGTGCCAACACAAGCTAAATACTTAGTCAGTCAAAGATGTTAATCTGACGTGTCATCCTGATATACACAGGTATTAACAATATCAACAAAATGAGATGCCGTTCTATTCAGATGGAAACACTTTAAGCAGATCAAACTTACAAATTATTATAAACACTCTAGTGGATTGAGTCAAACCCAACAATAGTACATTTGCTGCCATCGACCTTTTTACAGGCACAGTGGGAAATTAAACCATTTGTCTGGTCTGACACATTCTCCCAAAAGTGTGGATGGAAGAGGTTCTTAACTTTGTACCTGAAAACATTAATATATTTACAGTAGAAACATTTTTATTCTTGTCTTTCTTTTTGGCTAAAACAACAACATTATTTTTTTTCCTGAAATAATAATTATCATTCATGTTCCCAAATTAACATCTATGGCACAGGGGTCAAACATGTGGCCACTGGGCAAAAAACGGGCCCTTCAAAGTGTCCAAACTGGCCCATTATATGAATTTGGAGAAATTACACTGTTATTAAAGGTGGTATTAAAATTAAAGTGTGTGGGGAAAAAGGACACTTGGGTCAAAAAAATGTCATAGATTGGTATTTTTATTTACAGATCAAGTGATGAAATAGAAACCCTTTAAATGCCCTCTTTGTAATGTCAACAAACCTTTTTTTTGGGATGCAAAAATGATCTCAATCATCATGTCACTATATTTTTTTAAGGGTGGAAAAATGATTTCTGCCTTAATATCTTACAGATCAAAAGCAGTGGTTATAATGGAAGTAATGGTATGTTTTTTGGCACACTTGGAAAATAGATGCTAGTCTGGTCATTTTCCTTTATTTACAGTGCGTACATTTTTGTTGGTGTTCAGAATTTTAAAGATGATGTAAAAAAAAAACAAACCCAAAAACAACTTTTTAAATTCTGGCCCTTATTGAAATTCTGAATATAATTAAATAACATGGATTTTTTTTTAATGCAAAACTGCAAAAATATTATTCAAATCGCTCTTGTTTTTTAAGCAAAAATTGTAGATGTGAACATTATCATAATGTCATTTTATTTTATATTTTCACTGTTATTATTTCACTGATCTTGCCCATTTGAACTGATATTGGAAATAAATGTGGGCCTTGAACTGAAATGAGTTTGACACCTCTGGTCTAGACCATTAAGAATAATCTAACAGTCGAAGTATTACTCATATTCTCTCAGACATGAACAGATACAGATGCAATATACTGTATTTTCTAGATGTTGTGCCAGATAAGTGTTGAAATTGACTCAAAAATTGGCAGGTCATTTGTTTGTTCTGGAGTCTTTATGAGGAGAAGGAGGAGAAAATGTCCATTTGTGGGAGTAAAATGTGTCAGAATAGAGATATCTAAATCAACTGGAGATTTATTATCACGTTATGGGTGGGATAAAACTTGTGCATTACAGTAATGTGCTGGATGTCTTTCTGATCTTTATTTTAATGAGGCTTAATGAGCTATGCACCACCTCTAATTAATTCTGCCTTAACGTGTCAGAGTTTCAATTCCACTGTTGATCAATGGGGTGGAGACGAGTCATTTCATTTACCTCGAGGCTAAATGTGTCAGACAACATTTTGTGGGAATTCCAAGGTTTAATGAATCCAAATAGTAGGAATGATGATGATAATGAAATTACAGGAACGACAGTGAAAACAGACTTTATGTTCTGAACCCAGGAGTCGAGTCACATTCATGTCGGTTTAATCCAAACAAATACCTTTTTGTTTTTACTTTTTATCACTTTTTATTGGTATTTCATAAATGCAAAAGACATACAAACACAAAACATCCACAAATAAACAGGGAGGGTTAAAGGCAGATATCAACTAACAAGGTTTAACACAACATATAGTGAGTAAGTGAAGTAAAGTATATTTATACATTACTGAATATTAAAGTATACTCATAAACAAAGGAAGAAAATTTAAAGAATAGAAAAATAAAATGATTAAAGAATATATAACAATACAGTAGACTACCAACTTACTGTACTATATCTAAATAATGACCCCAAATTTTCATATAAACACCCTCTTTAATCACAGTCTCTCATAAGAGGCAGTCTTGGACATCTCATTAAACCATTCAACCATTAATTCAGCTAATTGTGATTTCCAATGTCGTAATATTATCCTGCATCCCACTATTATAGCCTTTTGGCACCATGAGGATTGGTGGGCATTCAACCCACTACCCTGTGGTACCACACCGAAAAGACATAATAGTAGGTGGCGTACCAGAGCAGTACTTAGTACTTATCTCACCCCAAAGAGGGTTTATAATGGGGCAAGAATATAACATGTGTAAGAGAATGCCACTTGAATTTCTAAGTCCTAACCGGGTTATTTTTAACTCACAAATATCTTTTGTTGACTTTGTAGTAATTGTCTGACGTATCGGATGGTCAGTCCAGCTGATAGGTCAACTGGTCAGTCCACCTGAGCCAGGAGCCAGGCTATGGCATTGAGGAGAAACGATTACCAGAAGACACAGTTGTTTGGGAACACACTAATCCAGGGGTGTCCAAATCCAGTCCTATATGTTTTAGACATTTCCCTCTGACACATGATTCAATTTAACCCATTAACTCCTGAAACTTTAGCTGTTCCATAGTAACAACAAAATGAACAAAAATGGCCCTAGTTTTTGTTCAGTTTGTTGCTCAATGTTTATTTTTGTAATTTAAAAAAAAAAAAAAAAAAAAATTATTTTTTCTTCGTAGTTTCTTCCTGTTACTAATTATTTTGTCAGTTTATTATACATTTTTTGTTCATTTTATTGATGACTTTGGCTATTTTTGTTTATTTTCTTGCTTATTTTAATTCTTTTTACGATGTAACTGCTAAAGTTTCAGGAGTTAAAGGGTTAAACTGAATCATGTGGAACAGGGAAATATCTAAAACATGTAGGACACCGGCCCTTCAGGACTGGATTTGCAAGTAAAGTACAGATACCTAAAAACAGTTTTTAAGTACATTGAAGGAAGTACTTCTACGTAGTTACTTCCACCTCAGTTTTTTTTAATTCATCTTATTAAAATATGTCACATTTATCACATTTAATGAAGTAGATGGAAGTGTATTTATTGAAGTATACTCACCTTATAGGTTGTATTACCTATATTTTTCATCTATGGTGCTATAATTGCTAAATTATTCATGCAACCTTTGAATACTTCCCCCCACCCCTGAAGAATGTGAAGGAAATAAAATACAGCTGTTGAATAAAGTGCAGCAGTAAACAGTCTTTAAGTGGACGGTGAGTGCAGATGCCTTTACTGGCAGTTTAATAAGGGTTTACAAACAGAGCATGAATCAACTGTGAAAGAATTCATAGTCAATTAAAGATGAAATCACAGACTTCTGGTGTTGTTAAATGTGAAAAACGCCACGATTTAACCACGGCAAATTGGACTGACAGAGAAAACCACATGACAACAGTAGAAGTGTGTGTTAAAGTGCAGTAGAACAACTCACAGAACAGCAAAGCAGAATAAATGGAGGAAACTTCTCACATTATAAATTCTAAAGGCGTCATTTATGCGATTTTAAATGTAAATAAATAATAATAATTTGAAAAAACAATCTATTTGTGCAGTCTTTTTTGTTAAAGGGAGGGTATATTTTTTAAAAAACACACAAGTCAGAAGTACAAACCTCTTTCTTCAGGCTGAAATATTTTAATTCAGATGTCGAAGTATTAGGATGAATGGTTTTAGTATTTAGTAGCAGAGGTGGGAAGTGTAAAAGTAGAAGTAAAAAAAAAAAAAAAAGGTAAGGTATCTGTACTTTACTTGAGTATTTTTTTCTAGAAATGTTTTACTTTTACTCTCTGCATTTGTTCATAAATATCTGTACTTTATACTCCATACATTCTCCGAATAGACTTTTTCAAACTAAACAGTAGGAAAAATAAGTCACTTCAGGAGGAAAATGAAAAGACAAACTGTGACTTTATATATGACTATTATCTGAATGAATGAATGAATGAATCCTTTATTGAATGAATGAATGAATCCTTTATTTGAACATGGTAAAAATAAATTAAAAAATAAATTATCTAAAAAAATAAATTATCTAACAATTTAGACTTTTTGTTTCACAATTTAGATATTTTAACTCAGATTTTTGACCTTTTATCTCATAATTGGGACATTTTATCTCATAATTGTGACATTTTATCTCATAATTTTGACTTTTAATTTCACAATTTTAACATTTTATCTTCAATTTTTTCATCTCATGTTTATAAAAAGTTTTTTTAAATCTAATTTTTGTGACTTTTTTTCATTTTTTTTACTAAATTTCCTGTCCATACCCACTAAACTGAGTACTTATCAAACACAGTTTCTACACAGTAACTTACTTTTAAAGGCTTTGTTTTAGATACTTCTGAAACTTTTCAGATATGTCTTGGTTACAAAATATTATTTCGTTCATGGCACAAAAAAAGTTGTTTTACTTTTGTACTTTATGACAATTGATAGTTGTACTTTTACTTTTACTTAAGTAGAGAAGTTGAATCAGTATTTCTACTTTTACCAAAATATTTTTTTCATACAAGTGGCTGTACTTCTACTTAAGTACAGATTGTGAGTACTTTTATTACTTCTTCCTTTTACCAACATTCACCAAAATTTTATAGAATTTATTCTGGACCATTTCACATCTTTCCTGAAAATTTCCATCAAAATTAATAAAGTTGCTGTGATGAGATATTTTACTGTGTAACATTTCTTTTCTAATTATTTCAAACACGTAAAGTTTCTGAACCTAAACCTGAGTGACTGAACCGATGCCAGATCATAACACTGGGATGGGTTTGGATTCACCAGGTCACATGACCCTTCTCTACTCAAACACAGTGCAGTCTTTATTCTCTGTACAAACAGGTGTTTATTTACGCTGCTGACTGCATTAGTTTGGGTTAAAGAACATGGTGCAGCTGAAGCACATTCATCACAGCAGTAATTATCCAATGGGGGGATCTGAGCCATCAGCTTAGTTACACCCAGGTGGGGAGTTTTTTTTGTTTTTTTTTTGTTCTTTTTTTGTCATTGTAGTAGGTTTTTTTCCTCTTTTTGCCAGACTGTGTTTGGACTCCTTCCAGTGCTGTGGTTCTGTCACAACAGCTGCATTTAAGGCAAACAGGGTAGGATGCAAATTATTATTTTTTTTTTTGTAATTCACTTTTTATTGGTTTTTCACAACTACAAGAAACAAACACAAAACATCTACAAGTGAACAGAGAGGATTACAGTTTCATGACAATTTCAGTTCATTTCTAGCACACAAATCATCAATAGATCAATCACAATGTTCAACAAAAATTCCTTCTTGGACTCGAAAAGAAGTGTGAAGTAAAATTTATTAACTCCCACCCCCTTTTTACAAACAAACAAGCATCTGCATTTTTTGTCTTAACAAACTGTTTTATATCTGTTTATCCTTAACACAAAACATCTACAATCATTTATATAAACATTATTTTATAAGTCACCTCACACAATGCAATAAGTGTATTTGTATTCATTTTATATTTACTACAAATACAATATTTAATATGATAAATTATCTGATTCGTGATAGATTATATTAATTTATCACTATAAAGTCTTATTTTGTACATCCTTCTACATTATAACAGAAATTTCACTTATTCAAATAATTAAATTATCAAAATTACAAGCAGATATCAACTAACAAAGTTGTACACTATATATATTGAGTAAGAAAAGTAATTCTCCACATTTGTACATCACTGAATATTAAAATAAATAAAAAAAAAAAAAATGCAATGTCAGTTTTTTTCGAGTATCGTGCAGCCCTAGTTCATGCTGAATTTGAAGAAACAGGAAATGCATGTAAAGCCCTCAGGCTGGTTAATGGTCCTTGGGAAGATTGTGATGTTTTTTAATCCTCCAAACAACGGCGTACACAGATTTATTAGATTTTTTTTTTCCTTTTGTTTTATTACTAAACAGTCATCGGCCTCTGAGACTCTCCTACAGAAGATACAAGGACTTTACCTGTAAGTAGTACGGCTGTCGAAGGATCCAAAAATATAAATGTTATCAAGTATTTTATAACAGTGATTTTTTTTTTCATTATTTCTTGTTCCATAAAAAAACATTCATAGATTACAATAAAATCTGAACTTAAGAAATTAAATGTTCATATATATATATATATATATATATATATACACACACACACGCACAGTGGTACCTCTATTTTTGAAATTAATTCATTCCAGAAGTGTTTTCGTACCGTGAATTTTTTGTAAATAGTCCTATTTTACATGTAAAAGACCTGATTCGTTCCAAGGCCCCCAATAGTAGCCCTCAAAGCCTTTAAAAAATTATAAAAATGTAAAAATTTTCTATGAAATGTGTGTTAAAGAAAATGTAGATTTAGATTTTAGCCCGTCCAGGCTAATGGCGGTGTCCGGGACAGAAGAGTTGAGCCACATTCGGGCTTTTTAATTTTGTATTCAAAACTAAGAAAAGAAAATTATATATTTTTTTCAATTTCTTTTTTTTCTTTTCTGAATAACTATAAACTGTCACTCGTTGCTACATTAAAACCTAACAAAGTGATGCTAACCGTTCTATTATTAGCATGGCTAATGTTTTAAGATTAATTGGGTGTGTGTATTTTATGTCTCTATACATTAGTTGCATTTTAATGAACTTGTAACATTGATGTCGGCTAATGGTTTCCATGGTAACGTGTTGTCAGTTCATTGAGGCTATATTGTCTTGATTACACATATTTAAGCCAAAGAAACCAAACCCATGTGTATCTTATGTGGACATTTTGCTGTATCATGATCTGTGTTTTTTCCTTTTTTTATTGTGCAAATGAGTGAAATGAACGACATGAGCGTCTGTATTTTATTTTTATTCTTGCTTGAGGCCGGAATTATGTAAACTGACGGCTATAAATATCTTCTTCACAGAGGTTTTAAATCAAAGCCTGAACCTGAAAATGCAGTTAATTCTATATAGTTGAAATTCATGGTGTCGTGTCAGAAATGCATGTCTGTCTGAGGGTAAACGTCTGGGACATACATGTCAGAATAATGGCGTGTTGTTCCTGAGAACAGAAGGCAGCTCCCCTACTCTGGTTACACTTTGGCCCCGTGGGTGAGCTTTGATATTTAAAACGGCAAAGACTTTTCAGGAGGATAAAAACCTGTGAGGCGACGGGAAGAAAAAAAAAAAAAAAATCCTAAAATAAAATAGCTGCTAGCAGTCCGCTAACAGCTAAAGGAAGAATTGATAATGACTATGTGATTATGCTGACAATGATGATACTGTGACAGAAACGCTGAGATCACACTGACTATTACAGGAATCCAGATGTTCATGTTCGTGAAATTGCAAATGTGGAAAGAATGTGTCATCAGTTTGATAAAAAAAATAATAATAATAAAAAAAATAATAAAGGAAGAACAGTCTTATAAATGTAAGTATTACCGAATTCTCTGTGCTTTCCATTTTTAGCCCCAATCCCCATTCTCCCCTTAACCCTACCCCTTGAAAATAAGATAAAATAAGATAGACTTTATTGATTCCACAATGGGGAAATTCACATGTTACAGTAGCAGCGATGTAGAGCAATAGACAGACAGCAAGAGAAGAAACGTATAGATAAATAACTATATGTACATAAACAGATGTGGAGAAAAAGACTATATGCTATGTACACTATACAAAATATATTGAAAAAAAATGGGTTTAAATATCCCCCTAAAGCAGGTGTTTTGAAAAATGTTTTGTAAAAAAATAAATAAAATCACAAGGAGTCGTGATTGGCTCTCTGAAAAGTCGCAGTAACTCACTAGATTGCGTCATGACGTCGTACAGTACTTGTTGTGACCATGCCCAAATAGCATGTATTGTAATGTTTTAAAGTGATTTTCCATATTTCACCATCAGATGGCGCTGTTTCACCATGTTTCCGTTGGTTTGGTTTGATCTGACAACACCGTCAAGTGAATTTTAATTTGTGCGGCATTCGGTTTTTTGTATGCACGGCCATTGCTTCGATGATAAGCTGAAATGGTCATTTAATCAGGACAGAATAGGAACCATTAAAAAACAAAACAGGAAGTTATTAGGTTGCATTGTGTCATGATGTCATGGCATCGTGACCGACACACTGATCCCCAGAAAACCTGTCTGAATGTCTGTGAGGAAATGCTGACGCTAATGCCTAAGCTAATGCTGAAGCTAATGCCGAAGCTAATGCTGAAACTAATGCCTAAGCTAATGCTGAAGCTAATGCTGAAGCTAATGTCTAAGCTAATGCTGAAGCTAATGCCGAAGCTAATGCTGAAACTAATGCCGACGCTAATGCTGAAGCTAATGCCTAAGCTAATGCTGAAGTTAATGTCTAAGCTAATGCTGAAGCTAATGCCAAAGCTAATGCTGACACTAATGCCGAAGCTAATGTCTAAACTAATGCCTAAGCTAATGCCTAAGCTAATGCTGGAACTAATGCCTAAGCTAGTGCTGAAGCTAATGCCTAAGCTAATGCTGAAGCTAATGCTGAAACTAATGCCAAAGCTAATGCTGAAGCAAATGCCTAGGCAAATACCGAAGCAAATGCTGAAGCTAATGCCTAAGCTAATGCTGAAACTAATGCCAAAGCTAATGCCTAAGCTAATGCAGAGCTTCTCTCACCAGCTGCAGGGCAATGAATCAGGACATTCTCACATCAAAATCTGCTGACCAAGGATGGGTTAAATGCAGAGGACAAACTTCATTGTACAATGTATAATGAAAAATAAAGTACATTACCTTTACCTTACATTTCTAACCATCGTATAATGTAAGCAATGTAAATACTGTGTAAATGTGTAAATATGAGCATCTTCTTTGCTATTTTATACCTGCACTTTATGTTTTTGCTGCTATGACGAAGAAAATCTCCCCAGGGTGAGATGAATAAAGTACTATTCTATTAAATTTTATTCTATTCTATGCTTTGCTACAGTTACATGTGTGGAGAAGCTCAATTAGAACCACAAATGTAAAAAAAAAAAAAAATCAATAAATAAAAACTAGAAAAAAATAACCATATTATCTGCCGCTTCTAAATCTCCAGTTCAATTCAATTATAGTCTGACTAAGGTTTATACATGGCTTTGAAAACTGTGATTTTAGTTGGACAATAATTTGAATTTCTCTAAGTGCATGTAAACGTGCTGACTGTCATGGAAAAGTAATTAATTAAAAGCTGACCAATTTATTAATATGGGTTTGTCACTAGTCATTAAATGTGGAGATGCAAATTCGTCTATTATAATGACATGTTTTTAGTTTTTCACTCAGTGTGTGATGTCCAGGGGACGTTTTGGATTCATTAGCAGATGTGGTCCAGACAAATGGATGAAAGGGTTGGACTAATAATAGTGTTTCCTGCAGTGCAGTCAAAAGCACCTCTTCCGCTGCAGTTTTTGATTTTTTTTTTTTTTTTTTTTAAACTGAATTACCAGGCTGCTGCCTGTCTCTTCTGTCGACAGTATAGTGTATTAAAAACCAAAAAAGCTGAATTTATTAAACATCTCCATTCAAGTCTGAGTGCTGGAATACTCCTGTGGTGCCATCAGGCTGGAGAACTTCTGACAACTCTATATTTATTTTCCTGATGAAACAGAATCACAATTTAGTTGTAGTTCTGATCTTACCTTGTGCTGTTGTGGCGATTCTGTTGCTGTTATGAGCAGTACACTGGAAATACAAGAATACAAGATGTTTTTGCTTGAATTAACATAGTAAAATATTATGTGTTTATATATATATGTGTGTGTGTGTGTGTGTGTATATATATATATATATATATATATATATATATATATATATATACACACGTGTGTATGTATGGCTATGTGTGTATATGTATGTGTATACTGTTAAATAATTTAATGATACACATTATCAGTGTTGGGAAAGTTCACCTTGATTAGGAACTAGTTCAAAGTTCAGTTCAAGTTACTCAATATGAATTAGTTCAGTTCATCGTTCATTCTTCCAAATTATGAACTAGAAGTTTATGGATCCCAAAATGAACTTTTTCGTACTTTTTTTCGTCCTTTTTAATGTGTTATTATTGTAAACGTATTTTTAACAGTTTCTGACGTTATCCTGTAGTCAGCGAATCAGGGGAAGTTGCCACCCCTCCAGAGCAGAAGTAAGTACCTTACCCCGGGGTTAACTTCCCTCTGTTGGTTCTTAGAACACAAGGAGTGAGCTTCATTTTCAATGTTTATTTCCAAGAACGGGACAACACCTGCTCCGGTCGCCCACACTACATGTACATTTAACTCTTTTTCTCTTCTCCCAAAAACTCTCTGCACCCCCAACCCTCTCTCTCTCTCTCTCTCTCTCTCTCTCTCTCTCTCTCTCTCTCTGCCCCACCCAAAACACTTCTCATTTTCTATTCCACAACATTATGTTGCCAACATTAGTTCAGAATAACACAAAAATGACATCTATGATAATGCTGTGTTTTGATCCCATTTTATACCTTATAGGACTCAATAATTACAACGTGATAAGAACGAAATGTGAACTACATAAGAGTGCAGTTCAATAAATGCCAGAATAACCGCGTTGATGATTGATAATGCATCAAGGAAGAAACCATTACATTCTGAGCTATAAAGGTCAAAGGTCAACAGCTAAAACACATCAGTGGTGATACTCAGAATCCAGACCAGATAGTATCAGATGAGCACGGTTATTGACATATTTTGTTAAATCTGACAATATCTTGTGCTTCATATTTAACATTAGATCCAACGTGAAATGTGGTCGTTGTGTGATGACGCATAACATCAGAGTGATGTCATACGTGGTCAAATATTGAAATGGCCATATCTCAAAAATGGGGCCGAGGATTTCTTCTTTTTTTTTTTTAAACCCTCGACAAAATAAATCATGAGTGAATATGGAACACTAGTTTACAAATAAGTCCAGATCCAAACCTTGCGGAGGTCTGCGCTAGTTTAAAATGTATTTATTTAGAATCAGAATCAAAAAGAGTTTTACTGCCATTGTTTGTATAGTACACATGTAGTATACAACTCGGAATTTGTCTCAGTGTAACGCTGCAACATATAGTATATCAATAAAAAGAAAAAGAGAAAAAAAGAATTATATATATATATATATATATATATATATATATATATATATATATATATATATATATATATATATATATATATATATATAGTATAAAAAATAATAAAAATGCTAAGCATGCACCAAGATAAATAAGATAAAATTAAATATAGTAAAAATATTTTATTTTATATAATTCAAGCTTATATATGTATTCTCTAGAAATGAGAAAAGCACCATTGTTAAATATGAAGTATTTTTCCCCTCAGTATACTGATTAAAACATCCTGTCAGTCAGTTTGTAATTGTGAATGTTTGGAGGAAGTGAAGAGTAGAAGCTCTGAGCAGGATCCCACTTGTTGTTGTTGTTGTTGTTGTTGTTGTTACGTTAGCTTTTGGATGTTGTATCTCATAAATATAAATAAAGACATGGTCTATGTGAGTGTGTATCAGTGGTGAGAGTTGGACAGAGTGTGTGGGAAGTTGACAGTGTGAGCCAGTTGTAGTGAATGTAAATGGTGTTAGTTTGGAACACACTCTGGACGGTGGACAGTTGGGTGGAAACTGTGCTTCCTCAATAATTAGATTCAGGAAGAGCCGTGCTGCTGCCTCAGCCAGAGGGCTTACCCAGGCTTATCTGCGAGCTGTACCGCCGCCTGAAAGGGAGAGAGACAGACAGACAGACAGACAGAGAGAGAGAGAGAGAATGACAGGAGGTCCAGAGAACTGCAACAACTCACGGATTTAAAAAACAGCAGGTAGAGGGGGGGGGGGGGTTAACTACAGTCAGTCTTTAATGGTTTCTGAGGGTTTTTATTTTAAGCAAATCTATGAAATATTAACCGTAACTAAAAAATGACTTAAAAAAGTGTAGAAATTGAATCCATTATTACTGTACCTCCACCAGGGAGGTTATGTTTTTGCCAAAGTTTGTCTGTTCTTTAACAAGATAACTCAAAAAGTTATGGACGGATCTTAATGACAATTTCATGACGTGTTGGGGGTGTTGGAAGGAATAAATGATTAGATTTTAGTGATGATCCAGAAGAGATCCTGGATTATTTGGAAATGTATTATCCATTTATCGCAATGTAAAATTTCAAAGTGATCCAGAATCTAGGATCTCTTCAGGATCATCACCAAAATCTAATTATTTATTACTTGTGACACTCCCAACACGTCAACATCCATCCATAACTTTTTGAGTTATCTTTCTGACGGGCAGACAGACAGACATAACCTCCTTGGTGGACTTATCTTCATGTGAAGGGGGGAGATCTGCTTTGGTAGAGGTTTGCTTTTGTAGTTTTATAAAAGAAATCAACAAAACAATAAGTAACATGAGAGAGAGAGAGAGAGAGAGAGAGAGAGAGAGAGAGAGAGAGAGAGAGAGAGAGAGAGGGGCATTAAACATATAAGTAAAACAAACACTGAGGTGCAATGTCATATTAAAGTGTCAGTACAGAATAATAAAAAGGTAATTACAGTATTTATTTACAGAAAGTGCATAGTGAAAAACAGCAATGAGATGTGATTATATTTTATTGATCATTGTGATGCTTTCCTGGCCTCAGTACTTACAGTTCCTCCAGATGGGTTCCTTCATAGTTCAACATGTGACTTGTCGACTCCTGCTACGGGAGTCGACTCGTCTGTTAATGCCCTCGTGTGAACGTATACGGAAATGGACCCGTTTTCCAAAGAGATAGTTTTAGCACTGGTCCCATTTTGACAAAAGGCTAATGTGTTAAGAA
The DNA here is from genome assembly GCA_020466265.1 of Siphamia tubifer. Taxonomy (NCBI): domain Eukaryota; kingdom Metazoa; phylum Chordata; class Actinopteri; order Kurtiformes; family Apogonidae; genus Siphamia; species Siphamia tubifer. The sequence continues at coordinate 9,794,985 of CM035792.1, read as the reverse complement.
AAAACCACAGTCTCATGCAAACTCGTTTCCATGACAGTGACATGTGGGACCTGAACCTGCAGCGTGAGCAGTGGTGAACCATAGTGAACCATAGTGAACCTGGACCTGCACCAGTATGTAGGTCCTCAGTGCACTGTCAACACCAGGAGGAGACGTGTGAAGTCCACGGCTGTGTGTGAATACAATCATACAATAGTTGACCCTGAGTGTTCTGATCTGTCAACATGACTGACACTCTGTACATTCCTCCATCAGCGGCAAAAAAACAAACCTTCTGTCAATACTAAAAAATATAGAGTTAACCCTTTAACTCCTGTTACTTTAGCAGTTCCACAGTAAAAAAAAAAGAATAAAATAAGCAACAGAAGTAACAAAAAAAGCCAAAGTGATCAATAAAAATTAACAAAACCATTTAGAAACCAAGAAAAATAATTACATAAACAACGTAAGACACAAATGGAACCAAAATTTAAGAAAAATCCTCAAATAAAAAACTAAATGTAGGAAAATAAAACAAAATAAGCAACAAAATTAATGGAAAAAAACTCATGCTTACAAATAGTATGAAACATTTTGCAGAACAATTAAGAAAATAATGAAAATAAAAAAATAAGAATTTATATTATCATCAAAATCTGTCCGTAGGTTTTTGAGTTATCTTGTACACAAACAAACAAACAAACAAACAAACAAACAAACCGACGTTGGCAAAAACTTAACCTCTTTGGTGGACGTAATTATCGTACATCTGGCAACACAAGAGGCCTCTGATTGGTCCATTCGACATCCATTCTACACACACTTGTACTAAGCTATTTATCCATATTGTTTTATCTACGTGAGCGTTTTTGTTAAAAACGACGCATGTGAGTTTAGATTCGGTCGAGTGCGTGAGGAAGTGGAAAAATCTGCGAGACAAGTTTGTTCGAACACCAAAGGGCAACAATGAGCGAGGAAGGGAAGGATGCTGCAAATATAGTGGTGATGCAACCATCCCAAGAACTATTTTACTGGAGTGGGAAGTAACTAAGTAAAAGTACTTCATTACTGTTTCTAAGTATCTGTACTTTACACAAGTATTTATTTTTCTAGCAATTTTTTACTTTTACTCCTGACATTTTTCTAGAAATATTTGTACTTTATTCTCTTTACATTCTCAGAATAGACTTGTTACTTTATTAAACTAAACAGATGTGACAGTACGAAAAATAAGTGGCTTCAAAGGGTATTTTATTTTAGTTATATTTTAGTTGTATGACTATTATCTCATAATTTAGACTTTTTAAATCCCATAATTTTGACTTTATTTCACAATTTTAACATTTTATCTCACAATTTTGACTTTTTCTCTTAAAATTATGCATTTTTTTAAACTCATATTTATAACTTTTTAAAAATCTCATAACAAATTTTTATTTCCGTTGTGACTTTTTCCTGCCACAAAACTGAGTCACTTTTAAAGACTTTTTAAAAAAAATTTTTTTTTTATACTTTTGGCACTTTTCAGATTTTTCCTGCTTAAATAAGTATTAATGTATTCATGCCAATAAATAAATTAATGCACTTTTACTTTTGTACTTATTACAATCACAATACTTGACCCAATTTTTCATTTTGCTTTCACTCCCAATGTCCTCTAAAAGGCTCCAAAACAATGAACAACTTGTGAAAAACAAGATGGCGGTGGTTGGTTTGGAAATGTTTCTTCCATCCGTCACAGATTCTAGAACTCTTATGTAAAGATGTGATTTGATCTACACCGATCTGGATTAGTTTAACACCAATATTAACACCCGGGTTACACTCGATCAATTTAACAAAAGCACCAGGTGCAGTGTTTTAAATTAACGTGGTGTTAATATGACACCAACACTCTCTATTTAACACTGACACTGAATATTTAACACTCCCATATTTGCTGTGTGTGAGAAGGAAGAGACGTTCTACTTTAAACTATGCAGTTAAGACCAAAAATACAAATGCGACAGAAGTGTCCTGTAAGAGAAAAATGCTGCAACTAACAAAACACACAACGTCCCAAAACAACTGCAAGACACAACAAAATGGAAGCTCACCAAAATAAAACGGAATTAAATTTAAATTCAGTTTAAAAAGAAAGAACTTGTATTATAATTTGGTTCCAATAGTTTTAGTTTTGGCTTTTTCTTTTTTCTAAATTAGATGCTTTTTTTTTTTTTTTTACACCTGTTTATTTCTATAGCTCAAGTCCATAAACATAATAATTTAATAATAATAATTTAATAGTTTGTTAACAAATAGTTTATGATAAATTGTATATGAATGAACAATAATTAACAAACCATTTACTAATAGGTAACAAATAGTTAATACACCAGAAATTAATTGTGTGTAGGTATTATGTTTTTAAAAATTAATATATTGTGTAGATACTTTGACTAAAAATGACAAAAATACACTTTTTATGATGTATTTTTCCCCCACCGTTATGTATTTTATTTTAAGTGTGACAATATTTTAACTAAAAATGACAAAATTACACTTTTTTTATATATTCCCCCCCCCCACTGTTATGTATTTTATTTTAAGTGTGATGATATTTTACTGAGGAATGAGAAAAATCCACTTTAAGATTTATTTTTTCCCCTACTGCAATGTGTTTTATTTTAAGTGTGACAATATTTTAACTAAAAATGACAAAAATCCACTTGGTAAGGTTATTTTTCCAGTGGATGTGTTAATCCAAAGTAACACACATCACATTGGTTTTAACATCAATGCCACATTTAGCAGAAAACTGTGAATAGATAAGCATCCATTTCCTGACTCTACCTCACTGTAAGACTGCTTTGCTTTGTTCCAGAACACTTTCCTGCTAAAAACGTGATGACATTGTTGACATGCGTCCTCAGGGTGGACGTTCATGATGGATTGAATAGTGGGCAAGTGACCCTGCCAAAGGCATTTCTACATGTGGCTCAGAGCCTCAGTGACAAGGTGTTGATGAGATGCAACCTTCCTTTGATAATATCAAGGTCATCACCCTGTTGCCAAGACCACGTCAAAAAAAAAAAAAAAAAAAGAAACCATTTTGTAATCTTCGCACCCATTACCTTCACTCAGTTATGGTTAGTGACTCAGAGATGGAGTCATCCAACTGTAGAACTGGTGATAATGATAACACCTGCAGTCAGGAAAAAAATATTAGACCACCTTTTATTTTCTTCTATTTCTTGTTCTTTTTAATACCTGCTACAACTGAAGGTTTGTTAGTTACAAAAATTAAAACGCCATCATTTCATTCTGTGCTTTCAGTTAATAAATGTACACACAGCCATAGAATAGAATAGAATAGAATAGCTACTTTATTGCCAGTAGAATGACCTTAAAAAAAGAAAGATCAACAATGAAGATGAACTACAATTGAGGCCTTTGTTGCCACGGAAACAACAGTAGGGTTACAGATTACAAAATAAACAAACAACAAACAAAAAAAAAAGTCAATGCAACTGTTTCCATTAGTCTTTCTTAGTTATGAAAAACTTAATTTGAATTTGTGTTGAAAAAACAAACAAACACATAATATTACATTGGTCAGAGCGTATTTGAAGAATAGAATAGAATAGAATAGAATAGAATAGAATAGAATAGCCACTTTATTGTCACAAATATCCACCATAGTGCACATTCAGTGAAATTCCCATGCAGAAGTTCACCATCAGACATAAGAATCATTCATAAAATTCACATTAAAAAATAAAAACAGTCCAGTAAAAAATAGAACAATACAATAAAAACTTAAAACAGTCCAAATAAATAAATACTTAAAAACTATAATGTCCACCTCTCTACCACCACACACACACATCTATATCCACCTACTCTGCAGACATATACATCGAGGAATTGACTTTGAGTTTAACCGTCTTATAGAGTGTGGAATAAAACTGTTACAGAACCTGGTTGTTCTGGTTCTGATGCTGCAGAACCTCCTCCCTGAGAGGAGCAGGAAGAACAGTTCATGTTGTGGGTGAGTGGGTGGGTGGGGTCACCGATGATCCTAGGGGCTCTACTGAGACAACGCTTGTCTGCAACCCTCTGAACTACTTTGCACTACTTAGTTATTCTGTTTTGACACTTTAATACAGAGGTGGTCAAAGTACTCACATTCTGTACTCAAGTAGAAGTACAGCTACTGGTGTGAAAAAATACTGAAGTAAAAGTAAAACAAAAAAAAGTACAATTTCTCAATTGTAATAAAGTACAAAAGTAAAAAGTACTTTTTTTTTTTGCCATGATACTTATTTAACCAGGAAAATTCAGAAAATGTTTCAAATATATATAAAATAAAGCATTTGAAATAGAGTTACTCTGTAGATAATGTGTTTAAATAGGGTCACTGTACTCACTTGTGTGGGTATGAGCAGAAAAATTAGGAAAAAACGAGGAAAAAAGTCACAATTTGAAAACACATTATCATAACATTTTTTTAAAAATTACAAATGAGATTTAAAAAATGCACGATATCAAGAAAAAAAAGGCAAAATTGTGAGATTGAATGTTAAAATTGGGAAATAAAAAGTGAAAATTGTGACAAAAAAGGCAAAATTATGAGATAATAGTCACAGTTTCTCTCCTACACTGATTTTTCCTCTGACTTATTTTTCATACTGTCACATCTGTTTAATTTTCTGAGAATGTAAAGAGTATAAAATACAGATATTTATATAAATGTAAAGAGTATAAAGTACACATATTTATATAAATGTAAAGAGTAGAAAGTACAGATATTTATATAAATGTAAAGAGTATAAATATTTATATAAATGTAAAGAGTATAAAGTACAGATATTTATATAAATGTAAAGAGTATAAAATACAGATATTTATACAAATGTAAAGAGTATAAAGTACACATATTTATATAAATGTAAAGAGTATAATGTACAGATATTTATATAAATGTAAAGAGTATAAATATTTATATAAATGTAAAGAGTATAAAGTACAGATATTTATATAAATGTAAAGAGTATAAATATTTATATAAATGTAAAGAGTATAAAGTACAGATATTTATATAAATGTAAAGAGTATAAATATTTATATAAATGTAAAGAGTATAAAGTACAGATATTTATATAAATGTAAAGAGTATAAAGTACACATATTTATATAAATGTAAAGAGTATAAAGTACACATATTTATATAAATGTAAAGAGTATAAAGTACACATATTTATACAAAAATGTAGGGAATAAAAGAAAAAGTTGCCAGAAAAATAAATATTCAAGTCAAGTACAGATACCTAACACATCTACTTAAGTAAAGTAATGAAGTACTTTTACTTAGTTACTTTCCACCTCTGCTTTAATATGACACAGCACCTCACTGTTTGTCTGTTTTATTTAACTGATTCCTAATTGTGGGAATAATAAAGTACTTATATTCTACAGTATATGTACCATGTACATGGAACAATACCTGTTTTAATAACTATAATAACTGATGAATAACTTTATACATTTAATATTTATGAATGAAACTTTAATATTGAAACAATGAAAAAGTAAATTCATATTCAACATGAACAGGACGTAATATTTTTTGCGTTTTCAACCATGAGATGGAAATGTAAAAGCAGATATTATTTTCAAGGTTTCTACTCTGGAATGCGTATTCAGATTTTTGTGTCTTCAACCCGTAAAAGCTCAATTGTCATGTAAATGAAAGGCACTACCGGTAAAATATGTTGTGTTTTTTTTTTTTTTTTAACCGCAATCATCCTTGTGTAAACAGACCCTCAGATTGGAGGCTGAAGGTGCTCTAGTGTGACCAAGAAAGTCATGGATTATCACAGTATACATACACAGATCCATTTCTAGTCAAAAAGAAAGAGAGAAAAAAAAATCAAAATAAGAAACTATGAGTATTTTTTTTTTCTTGTTTTACTTTGTTTTTTTTTCCTTACATATACATCCATATTTTATTGCTATACTGTAGTCACGGAGAAAAAAAATGATATAAAAGAAAAAAATAGTCATAGTTTGTATAATTTTTTCCAAGAGCGAATGTAAACAGCTTATTCAGAGACCAGGCTTAAAGACTATAATTGCTTGTTCCACATTTTCAGTAAATGTGTGAAAACATGAAGGATTGTTTCCATACCGTTCTGTGCACATTATACTGTACAAATACAGTTGGAGTGGGAAGCTTTCCATTACATTCACACTATATCATTGTGCATTTCCTCAGGGCTAATGATCACTATCTATATCCAGTATGTACACACGGTAATAACAAATTTCAGCATATGATTATAATATGATTATCTACTGCTGATATACAACACTATATGTACAGTAATGGGCTTGTTTTGTTTTTTTTGTTTGTTTGTTTTTTGTTGTTGTCACGTGCTTTGCTATTTTCATCCTCCTCCTCATTCACTTCTGACAGCTGGTCACGTGACTGCACTAAACAAAGAAGTTGGGACAAAAAAAAAAAAAGACTCAAATGACACAACTCCATAGACATTCAATGCTCAGTTATAACAAGGATGAATGAAGCAGATTAGATTGTGTCTTGGCTCAGGCTACTGTTTTCCATATACTCCCTCTCCCTTTTTTTTCTCAGTCTATTTAATTTTTACATATTTATCAGGCGTTATTTGTTTCTCTGAGGAGGATGGGCGGTGAACCTTTCTGTCTGACATGGCTGGAAATGGCACAGCAGTAATTGTCAAAAGCCAGTGGTGGAGAAGTGCATATCTGTGTGTGTGTGTGTGTGTGTGTGTGTTTGAGAGGAGGAGAGAGAAAACGAAAAGGATGGGGAGGTGCAGTAGGAGGAAGGGAGGGAGCATGTCATGAGAGAGAGAGAGAGAGAGAGAGCTGGTGAACGAGCGGCTCGCCTCATTCCGCTGCTTTCTCAGCATCCATTCTGAGACCCTATTCCGGAGAGGAGAGAGCTATATAACAGGCAAATTGAAGGAGCTAAAGGGGAAAAAATCCACTGAAGAGGGAGCGCATCAAGGAAAATAACACCTAATCAGGGCTTTACTGGCATCTGCTATCATCTCTAGTAGGTTTAGCAGAGGTGTCTGAAAGTTTCCATCCGGGGGAGGACGCCCTCCCCTCGTCGTGGGGATGAACGGTGGTGGATGCTGAATATCATTCCTGAAGGCAGGAGAGGAGAGAGCACTGAGCACCGGTTGGATTGACTCGCAGCGGAGCGCACCACGAGACATCCTCCTACAGTGTCTATTTGTCTCAGTCTTACGTAATAATATTATTTGATTTCACTCTTGTTTTCCTCAAAAAAAGGTGGAATATCAACCGGACAGGGGGGATAAAAAAAAAAAAAAAAAGAAAAAAGAAGAGTAGCTGTGGATTATGGTACCCTATCTCTTTTTTTTCTCCTCATTTTTTTTTTTTTTGCTGCTTCTTTGAACAAAAGTAAGTTCTAATCAGAGGAGGCTTTTGAATTTGGGTTTTTTTGTTTGTTTTTTTTTTTTTTTTCCCAAATTGGACAGACTTGGAAGGATTTTTTCCCGCTTTTGTTTCCTTTTATTGTGGAACAGCACAAAAGCTTCAGACAGATTATCTTTGTGTGGACTATACGGTCCTGGATGTTATTTCAAGGTAAGAACATATCCAAAGGGTTTTTTTTTTGTTTTTTTTTAATGTGTGTGTATGAAGAGGCTTTTTTTTTTTTTAAACAAGAAATTAAATCCTTTGCATCAAAAGATATAGAGGAGGGGGATTTAAAGTGTGAAGAAGGTGGGAAAGATGTCCAATATTTGGGCAGTTTTCCAGATGACAAAGTTGGGATGTGTGTCCTATGGGATCTGATGCAGTGTTGATGTGAAGGTGAAGTGGAATGCATGTAATGTATCTGCATACTTGTGTGTGTGTGTGTGTGTGTGTGTGTGTGTGTGTTTGCAGTGAGGGGAGATGCCTTTCTGCAAAGCAATTCATCTCTCTGTTTCTTTGCTACATCGCTGTTATCACCAGGGGAGGCTGCTCATGGAAGGGGGGGCATAATTGCAGTGGTTGTTTGTCCTGGTCTTTTGCAACAGCTACTATATCTGTGAGTGCATGGAATGACTTTTTTTTTTTTTTGTACTGTGGCTACATTTTATTCATAATGGTGAGTGTCTGTCTTTGCATTTGAAAGGAGAGAAGCCTCGGTGCGTTTTTTTTTTTTTTTTTCTTTCACAGACAAAACTGATTGTGTCCAGGATTACACTATAGTCAGTGTCCTACATTTATACCTTCATCTTCCATTTCCCTCTATATGTAAGTTTTCACTGCCATCTCTCTCTCTCTCTCTCTCTCTCTTTTTATTTATTTTTTTTATTCCATGTCCTTCCTCTCTGAATGCTGATACAGTTAAAAAATGCAGTACAGTAATTCTCAAATGACTCCCCACTTGCCAACTTTGGTTTCCAGCCACCAATCCTGATTATTCATTTTAGAATTACATTATTTTGGGGTGTTTTTTTTTTTTGTTTTTTTTTCCCAGTGTATCTGCTGCCCTCTTGATCAATGCCAGACAAGTGCAAGCTTAGGCTACCTCCTTTTGTAAAGCAACGCTTGAAATATTTATGACTGCATGCGCACCCTGTCCATCGCATGTAAAATATTTAAAAATATTTAAATATAAATAGCTTCCCTAAGCTGTCCAAACCTGATGTTGTGGTCTGAGCAGATTAGAATATACCGTCACCACCTCATGGAACATGTAAAAGAGTCACCATTAAATACCTCTGCCTGTGGACATGCATTTTCTTTTTTTTAAAAAGAAGTGTCTCTCTCTTCGTGCAAAAGCATCCACTGGGGGGAAGTGGAGCCTGATAGGAAGTTGTTGACAGCTCCTGTGTGTGTGTGTGTGTAGAGTCTATAGGTGTCTCAACCCAAATGGGCATCGCTCCTTCCACATTGCAGACGATACAGAGTGTGTTGTGCACAAATGGTCTGTTGGAAGTTTAATTTAGTATTCAAGCTACGCCGTGTGTTTGCTTCCCCTTTAAAGAGATGCAAAACCTCTCATCTGCCCACAGTGTTGGTTCGCTCTAATGAGCTGCATTCAATCTGTGTGTATGTGTGTGTGTGTGTGTGTCATATATGATTATGGATGTGTACATATGTGTGTATATAAGAAAGCGTATGAAATTGAAAGGGAGTTTCTGAGTGTATCTGGTATCTGCGTGGGTGTGTATTTGTCCAGAGCTCTGAGCTTCATCCCTTTTGATGTTTTATTGAGTGTTCACCATGGTAGGACTGACGCATTCCCTCTGATATGGGGTAGCATGGTTAAAGGAGAGCACTAAGACATGCTTTGCTTTTCCTTGTATTTCCTTTAAGTCTGAATTAGCAATGCTGAGTCTGCCTCTTTCAAGCCTTTGGATATGGTAAATGATTTGGATCAGGCTGTGTACGTGCATTGATGTGAGATGCTGTGTGTGAGTGAGTGAGTGAGTGAGTGAGTGAGTGAGTGAGTGTACATGTGGGCTTTATGCACCACCAGCATGTGTGGATGTTCAGGTGCAAAGGCCTGTTTTGTGTTTTTATAATCCCCTTATCTCAGTGCAAAAAGGAGTATACAGTACGGAGCCTGTTTTCCATTTTCTGATGAAGCCACAGGATTCAAAAGAGCAGACCCTCCATTTTCAGTGGCTCCAACACTGAATCACCGGATGGATTGAACACAGGGGGTTCTCCTCCACACTGGGATTACACTGAGTTTGGTCTGACAGCTGTTCTTAAGTCATTTTTATCACTCGCTTTAGGATCTTTAGGTTCCCTGTTTCCTTCTAGCTTTGGAAGATATTAGAATGAACATTAAAATGGAGTAAATTGAGACATTAAAATAAAATGGTGCATTTAAAAACAGATTGAAGAGAGTTTTCTGAAACAGGAAGTTGTTGGGGTTTTTTTTCAATATAAATGACATTCAAACCAATGGTTATGCAATCTAGTACTCCTGTGTGTAATGTAAAGTACTTTGTCATTAAACACATTTTTTCCACTGCATTTAACCCATCTTTGATGCTATTGGGGCAACTTACTGTAGGAGCAAAATGTTGGCATCATTTAATGTCATTATTTCACACCAAATATTATTTGATTTGGACTGTGTACAGACAAATAAAATTACTTTAGTACTGCAAACAAGACAAAAAATATGAAAACGGATTATTAAAAAACACAGAATAGCAGTAGTTAGGATTATGCTAATCATGGGTTAAATAGACTTGGGTCATTTCACAATAGTTTTGCCACAATCAATAAAACAGCATCAAACTGTGAGGTAAAGGACTTTGTTTGTCATTAAACACTGTACGAAGAAATTTAACCCATCCTTCATGCAATTGGGGCACCTGTAAGGAGCCATGGGCGGCACCCGGGGACCCATCTCCTGCTGTAGATTCAGGCTAAAAGTCAGAATCAGCTGTTTGGAGGATTTGACCCAAACAAACAGATAATTTACACATTTAATTATTGTCATTTTTATAGGTAGCTAGTTAAATCTGCCATTCTGGATCACATTTGCTTATTGAGTTGCTGCTGGCTACTGATTGGCTGGTAGAGTCATGTGAGTGGTTGTTGTCAAGAAGTGTTTTTGGGTGATGGGGGAAACCGGAGCAACCCAACGAAACCCATCCGGACACAGGGAGAGAAACATGCAAACTCCATACAGAAAGGCCTGCACGGTCCAGGAATCAAACCCGGGTCATGTTGCTGTGTAGCAAGAATGCTAACCACCATGACACCATGTAGCATGTGACCAAAACAGAAAAATAAAGATAAATATAAAACATGGAATGAATAAAAGCGCATCGATTTTTGGTTATTATCACGAAAACCTGGAAAAGGCATACATTTTTGTCATATTTGTACAAACAAATGTACTTTTTGTTTTACCAGGTATTAAAATGAACAAGAAATTGAAGAGAACGAGGGGTGGTCTAATAATTGTTCCCCAACTGTATGTTGACGTGATGCAGGAATAACTGGAAACAGATTTTGATGAGGATTTTGATTTATTACTCAAAGGAACAGACACACACACACACACACACACACACACACACACACACACACACACACACACACACACACACACACACACACACACACACACCGGTGGGAAGCTGAAGATTGACACACCTGCTTCCATCTGTAATAAATCACTTCCAATCATGTGCTGTTTCAGTTTAGTATCAGCAAAACATCAATTAGAGGTTTCCAATCACCTTTATTTATTCAGTGTCATTAATGTTTTTTTGCTCATTGTGATTGAAGTCATGTAAGAGTTCATTAAAACAGATGCTCTATCGATATTATTAATTACCCTGTGCACCAGTCGAGCAGTGTGGATTATTTTCACTTGGTGTGTGTGTGTGTGTGTGTCTGTTATTCCTATCTTTATAAGGACATTAATGTGTTTATACAGACACACCAAAATTCATGTCCCCACAAGGGTTAAATATAAATGTAGGTGAAATCTGTGTGAAATATGCAAATTATGTGTCACCCCAGGCCCACATGGATTGGAGGCCCACATGGATGGCCCCCTTTGAGCCACAACTATAAGATTTTTTTTATTTTTATTAAATTATATTTATAAATGCTTATTTCCTGATTGCATTTGAAAAATAAAATGACTGTAAATGTGCCCCGGTTTGTTAAGTGTATTGAGTTCATAAATTTAAACTCACAAGCTTCACTCTTGCTACAAAGTGACAGTCACCCCTGTACCCCGGATATCTAAAATTCCCACGGTTCGTGAACGCACCTTGCCTCACGCACCCTGTAACTAAAGCACAGCTATGGCGGGCCAAATCATTCACATTTTGTGTATTTCTGAATGTGTTAACATGAAGAACGTTGTAAAATAAACCGTTTTTCGTGCATTTTACGGCGTAATTCAGCCGAAATGTGTTATGATTGTTTTACGTACAAGATATGGCAGGGTAAATGTTTTATTTTCTTGAGTTTTGACTTGAAATAACAACACGGTTCACATCTGGACTAAACAAGGCTTTATTTTTGGCAAAGGTTTGACAGTTCTGCTCTGTTTGCTTTGGTGACTGATTGGCTGAAAGCATTTACACTTTATTGGACAAGAAAAAACACTGGGAGGAGATCATTATCATTTACGCCGTTAACAAAACTGCATTCTTTACAGTGTAATAGGCGGCCAATAACGGCGTTTTTTACGGCATATTCAAAGCACCATAAAAATGTGCAGTTTTTGTTGAATTATGGCATAAAATTCAGCAAAAAATACAACATAAAATACAGTGTAAAATGTGCGAAAAACTGCATATTTTACGGCGTTCTTCATTTTGACGCGTGAAAACTATTGCATATTTTACGGCATTCTTCACCTTGATGAGTTAAAACTGCGGCGTATTTTATGCCGTTCTTCATTTTAACATGGTCAGAAATACATGAAATGTGAATGAATCGACCTGCCATACTGGATCGCTTTTAACCATAGATGTTGTCAATTTTTTTATTTTTATTTATTTATTTTTTTGAATGGGTGAGATCGAGAAGAAATTCTATACAGTTTAACCCTGTCCTTGTGACAACTCTGACATCTGACAACACAACAACTAGACATTTCTAGCTCTGCTTTAGGTCTTTCATCTATATAAACATTGTTTCCATGCAGTTTTTTGAGTCCGGTCTGTGCGCGCTTATGTTTGAATGATGTTGACTGTGAAGGGGTCTATAGTCAACTTTATACAGAAACAATCTGAAAACATAAAAACAAAAGACATAAAAGAAACAAAATGCTTATGCCTTGAGGAAAATCAACATGAGGACTAATTAAAACCATGGTTTTGGAATGAACACTAACATTACCTATACTATACCTATATGATTACAAATATGTTCCTCATGAGACGTGGAAGTGTGTGTGTGTGTGTGTGTGTGTTAAGATAACTGGGGAATATCTAGAAATGGTTGCATTTTTGATGCATCTTGCTTCAGGACGAACTGAACCAATTGCAAAAACGGGTCATCTCTATTATTTCCCACAGGGTTTTCATCTCCAGCACAGATGCATTCCATTGATATGTTTTGTTAAATATGTCATATCTCATTTACAACAGCTTCAAGGGCATGGAATTTGATCATGAAATGGACAAAATATGAAATAAATGAAAATATTAATGTTCAGTGTATGTTGGAGATGGTCACTTTATTTTACTTTAATTAAATGTAACTCATCTTTATTGGCATTTTTAACACGTATAGCTTCTCTGGCATTAATTAGTAACATTATGTGGCTCTCAGCAAAGCATAAATCCACAAAAACCACCTAAGTAATACATCTGAAAAAATTATTTAATGTGAAAAACACAAAACTTGTACTTTCCTGTGTCTCAAGAGGTTAAAATATTATCCATGTATATAGTATAATCCAAATGTGTTGACCAATAAATGTTTGAAAAAATAAATGCTTCAATATGAACTAAAATACTTAACTGAAAAATAAATACAAATCTCAGTTCCATATCGGCGTCGAAATGGTCATTTTCAGATTCTTTGATGCATATAAAGTCCATTAAACCACCACTGTTAAATAAAATAGTCAATTATATCAGAACGGATCACTTTATTAAGAATAAAAAAATGTCTTTGTTGTTGCCATAACAACGCTGTACAAGAGTTCATGTGTTACTAATGCAAAGCTTTTTCAGGCAGTTTGGATTAAATTCATTCGATTTGCACACATTTTTCAGGTGTGTATCGGGGTCATCGGGTTCCACCTCGCCAAGGACGGTCCAGCGTAAAGCAGGAATCACTTGGAAAAACCCATGTGGAGACTTGCCTCCTGCAGGCTACATCTCTACTCCCGCTAATTTTTTATTTATGAATTTTTGGAGTTTGGCCCTCAGCTAAATTTCATCATTTTTGTGATTCTTTCCACGTATTCCAAGCACTACCTATTGCTTTTTTTTTTTTTTCCACTGGACAAGGTTTTAAAACGTACTGGACTGTCACATGGTAGAAGCTATGTTGAGTTTGATTAAAAGATGAAATATTGATGAATGGGGAAAATCCAACTCCTGGGATGGATTTGTGAAATACAAAAATGACACTAAATATATGAATCATTAATATTCAGGTTCCACATACAGTTTTATTTCGAGCACACAATAATCATCAAAACATCATTGAAAATAACCAATTTTTTTTTCTTGTAGTAGTGAAACTTAAAAACTCCCACCCCCTTTTACAAACTAAAATTAAAATATACTGCATTAAAACACAATATACTTTTTTGTCTTTTATATCATTACTATAAAATATCTAGAACCATTTATATACACATTATTTATAATTCACCTCATACAATCTGATATGATCAACTAAAGTACTAGTACTACTGTAGGAAAGCATTAATTTGTAGTGAAAGTACATTCACTTTCACTACAAATCAATTACATAAACAATAATTAATAGATATGATTGACATATGATGACATACAGACTGATTTAGGTTGAATCCCATTTCACCCCTTACCTTTTCAAAAGGGGTAGGGCTTGAAAATCAACCCCTATGAATTGGGACACCCCTTTAACACTCACCTACGTCATCAGTTCACTCCACCAGTTGTTACGTAACCAAAAACAACAGCTTTAACCAGAAGTAAATAAACATGTCTGCTGCTGTAGTTGTCACGTTCTCCTGGGATATGTGGATATTTTTTACTAATACAGTGATACCTCTACTTACGAAATTATTCCAGAAATGGTTTTGTACCAAGGCGCATTTAAAAAAAAAAAAAGAGACTAAACTAGACGTAAATGTGGGTCTTCTTATGATAACTATAATTAAATATATAATGCAGTTATAGATGACCAATAAAAAGTAGACAAAATGTGGCTTAAGAAATAAAAAACATTCTTATATAATTTTATTTTAATATGAAAAACACAATAAAAACAGAAAACTAGTAAAAAAAAAAAAAAAAAAAGGTACACACAGTACACACACAAGGTTTTAAAGGAGAGTTGGTTGATATAAATATTTTCATCACATAATTTGACCTTTTCCATCGTTCCTATTTTTTTTTTCTGCCTCTGCAGATCAGACTGGCCTTTTCTCTCACTTTTTAAACCCCTTCTTAAAAATAAATTTTTCCCTTGACTTTTGAAAACGTGAGATGTTTGATGGTATTTCTTACTTTTAATTCGGTGCTCTTTTTAGATTGGTTTTGTACTCTGCCAAGGAATGGTAGAGGTTATGTAATCATCTGGGTTTGTTAGTCTGTCCGTCTGTCTGTACGTTAGCAACGTAACTCAAACTGTTATGGATGGATTTGGCTAAAAAAAAAAAAAATCATGAAATGCAACAAGGAACACATTATTACATTTTGGTGGAGATCAGTGGACATACGGGGGGTTTAGGGTTATGGTGGTGGTGGTAGGGGGGGGGGGGGGGGGGATTGTAGAAACCTTCATTCCGCATCGTTTGGTACCGATCTGAAAGTTCTGTGTTCCTCCGTTCTTGAGTTATAACTGATAATGTGATTTTGACCTATGAGTTAATTGTGACCTTGACCTTTGACCTTTACTCAAATGGGTCATTGCATCTGATGTGCAATAGCTATATGTATATACCCATGTAATTTCATGGTGACACATACAGACACACACACACACACACACACACACGGTGAGATTAATAATAATTATCCCACATAAGGTAGTGTAGTTACGCACAAATGCTAACTGCTAACTGCTAGCTCAACTTAATAATACATTGGCTTACGTCTAATGCAATAGCTGTTAAAGTTCTACCTATTTAAGGTTGGAATTGATTTTTACAAACTAAATTTGTTGGTTAGAGGACAGACCTGTGTCATAAAAGAGAGAGGGAAGGGGGGAAAAAAATGACTACCCAGAAGCACTGTGGTATATTTTTAGCCTGTCCATTAAGGACATGAGGGAAAAATCAATGATCACAGACTGAAACACTGAGACACTGAAACAATTTTGCTTCCCTTTATGACCTTTGGATGCAGTTGGGAATATGGACTTTGTGAATATTAGATTCAGACTTGGTTAGTGAAAGAGCCCTGACATTATGAGTGATAAAAAAAAAACATGCTTTATTGTGTATTCCATTAGTAAAATGGAAAAATTGATGGTTAAATGTCATTAATTTATTCATAGCTTAACCAGTAAAGACCCAGTGCTACTTTTATGTTACTTGCCAAATGATTTTCTGTCTTTGTTTAACCTTTTATTAAGTGATTTAATCAACATTTATTATATTATCCTCTGAATGGAGCATTTTTCACTCCATGTATTTCCTTATATTTAACTTCTATTTGATTGAGTAAACTGAAGAAAATGACTTTTTCCATAAAATACATTAACTGAACATGAACCTAAGTCAGTTGCTTTTCCATTGACCCTCAAATTGCAAATTGCATATCTTGAGCATAAAAATAAAACTAATAGAAAAATGACAATTTTGACAAAACTCTTGTGTGTTTTTTTTTTTTTTTTTAATAAATTGTCCAGAATTAAAAACATGGTGTACATTATCTACACTTGCGTTTTTGACATTTTGTAAATATCACTAAAAACTGATCCAATTCTATGGGTTTTACTGGTGAATTAATGTTGGAGAAGATGAGTGTTTCCATGGTAACTACTGAGCCTTTGAACATCCAAATGGGTCATGTATCTGACGATCCATAAAAAGAAAAACTCTATTTTATAACAATTATTGACATGTGCGGATAAAATTAATGGATCAACAGATGTTAAACAGTTGAGTCGATGCTTTTATTCATTTTGTGTCTTTAATGGTTAAAAATATGCCTTAACACAGGCTACGTTTAAATGTTTTTTTTTAATTCAGAATTAACTATTCTTGTAAATTAATTTGGAATTAAGGCTATTTCCTTCCTGTTTGCATGAAATTATTAATAGAGAATAAAGGTTTCCATGGAAACAGGTGTATTCTGCTCCATTTAATTGGTCTTTCATAGCTGGAGGTACAGAGAGTTCTGATTGGACAGAACGGCCGCTTAGTGTTTGGATGTTGACTGGAAGAAAAATATGGCATCCACTTTCTGTTTTGCTTTTATTTGAACTATCAACATGTTAGACCAGAATCCTACATGCATTTATTTTTGTAATAATTAGCAGCAGCAGCAGATCGACTGAATCAACATACTAATGCTGACAGTGCAAAATATGTGCGTGGATGAAAGTGCAAAGTGATCAGTAAAACAAACATAAATGAATAACAAACCAACAAAATAATAAATAACATGAACGCAGTAAGACACAAACAGATCAAAAATTATATAGAAAACATATAATTATAATAGAAAACAAAATGCAGAAAAATTAACAAAATAAGCAATGGGATTTTACAAAATAATAAATAACTTGGAAGAAAATAGCAAAAGAACCCTAAAATGAAGTAAAAAAAAAAAAAAAAAAGAAAAAAAAAGAATAACTAGTCTTGTAATTTGGTCTCATTATTAATAGTTTCATGAAAATAACTCAGTGAAAAATAACTCAGTGAAAGCAAGTTGATTTTTTCTGAATATTTAAACTAAACCATCCATTCAGAACACATCACGGGTAAAAGAAAATGACCCCCCCCCCACACCCCCCAAAGACAACTAACATTTCAAAGAAAAAAAAGGAAAAATACAATATTTAATTTATGAATTTTTTTGTTTATAATTTGAATTTTGCATCTTACACCAGACTACCAGAACACAGCAAACACTGCTCAAACTATATAACTGTATAAACTATTATGTAGTATAATGTAAAGGGGGGTGGGGGGTGGGGGGGCATATTCAGCTTCTCCGTCTCTTGAGTTTTCAGTGCACAGCTTTGCATCTCCATAAACCTTCCCATCATGTGTTAATATGTATTTAATTGTTGCTGTCACTTAGGAACACATTAACATACTCATGCTAGCTACCAGGAGGCATACATCTGTAGCGTATACCCACCAGCAGCTGTCTGAGACCCGCAGAAGACCGTCTTTTAAACGGAGCTGTGGTCATCTGGAGACCAACCCGTGAGCGGATGTGGCTGATCTGTTGTCAGCCCCTTTTGAATCCCTGATGAGGCGAAACACAATATGCTCCAACAGCTGGGTCATTTATGGAATATGCTTACTCATCATGGTCGACGGAGGAGACAAGAATGGTGTTTTATAATAGAGTGCACTTTACGGAGAGAAGAAGAAGAAAAAAAACAACACATTTTGTTATTGTAGCCAACATTCATTTATTAAAAGATAGTTTCCTAAATGACATGGAAAGAGACCTTTGGGTAAAGACGGTAAAGAACGGCCTCATTCTACTCGTATTATAGAAGTGAATGCAATTAATTATTGACTGAATATTGAACAAAACACATTTAGATACAGCATATGGACGAACGTATTCAGACACATTGAATTCTGGGGAAAAAAAATCTCATTAAACGTCGTAGAATGACAATTGTAGAAATCTTCATTCTGCATTGTTTGGTACCAATCTGAAAGTTCTGTGACCCTCTGTTCTTGAGTTTTAACTGATAATGTGACCTTGACCTTTACCCTTTACGCATTATATGTAATTTCATGGTGATATTGCAAGTATTTATTGAGTTATAGCACGATATGTCTCTGCGGACACACACACACACACACACACACACACACACGGTGAGATTAATAATAATTATCCCACATAAGGTAGTGTAGTTATGCACAAATGCTAACTGCTAACTGTAGTGTAGTTACGCACAAATGCTAACTGCTAACTGCTAGCTCAACTTAATGATATAATAAAATTGAAGAAACTGCATGAAAAATGTTAGAATTATTGAGAACTGTATTTTCTGGACTATAAGGCACACTTAAAAGGCTTTAATTTTCTACAAAAACTACGGTGTGGCTTATATATGGATTAATTCTGGTTGTGCTTAGTGATAAGGAATTTAGACTTTTTTTTTTAAAGTTTGTTCCATGTTACAACTCAACAAGGTTGGGAGTTATTGTGACTGTTTAACTTCACTTAAAAAAAAAAAAAAAAAACATTAATTGATGGCACGCCTTATAATCCAGTGCGCCCTATAGTGCAAAAAATACAGTATTTGTTTTTAACTCATTTAACATTAGTTTTTCTATTCCGTCGACTTGAGCTGTAAATAGTAAACTGAATAGCTTTATTTTTTTTTATTGTTTTATTTGCATTTCTGTGCATTTTTTTGCACACATGTTTTTTAGTAAGGGTTAAAAAGGCAAAAACGGAGTATACCTACTTCTTCAGGGACCACTCCACCACTGTTTGCATGTGGGTTTTTTTGTCCTTTTTTTGGTATTTTTACATAGAATAGAACCACTAAATGAAACATTACCTGAAATATACCACAGTAAACTGTCTAACATGTGCAAGAGACAATAGAAATAAAGTGCATCAGCAGCACAAAGGCTTTTTTTTTTTTCTAGTGTTGCTCAGTTAGTGCTGGTGGAAGAATGGTCCTTTTAGGATACAGTAACAGGGAAGAGTCTGTCCAGGACATGAACACTGATATACCAACAGCTCCCATTGACAGTGACCTTGCAGTCGGTGTCACTTTGAAGTGTGACCTTACAGGGCCGGCTGCCGGGGGAAATAAGTGTCGTAGCACCTTTGGCAAAGTCTCTGTCCATGTGTGTCGACAGGGAGCATTAGTAAGGGTCAGGTGTGAGCGAGCTGCCGAAGAATGGCAGGCAGAGGATGTCACGCCAGGTGGCATTTCAGATAGAACAAGAGGAAAAAGGGGGAAGAAAAAGTCTTTAGGCTATTCCTTTGAAAAAAAAAAAAAAAAACCCAAAAAAGAACAAATGCTTTCAGGAACTGTCTGCAGCCAAGATGAAGAGACCTTCTATTGTCCCCTGACCTGAACTTCTGTCTCCTGTAATATCTCACAAGTAGCTCTGTTTAAGCACAAACATAGCATCTGCAAACTACCTGCTGTCTTTATGCTTTCTGAACACCATACCCCCTAATGAAACTAAAATATGTGGTGATATAATGAAAAACATAATGGATTATATTCAAAAATAAATTCCCATGTATGGGAAAGTAGTGCATATATTATCAATATACTGCAATATATGAGTTAATAGTATATTGAGAAATATAAAATGTATATTTCACTGAAGACAAAAGTTAGCCCTACTGTATATTTTTACTGACACTCAATGTATATATATATATATATATATATATATATATATATATATATATACACACAGAGAGAGAGAGAGAGAGAGAGAGAGAGAGAGAGAGTTTTGCGGGATCTTGCAAAACAAACGCGAGATCTCGAGTTAGTGTTTGCCATCAACAGGGCTCCGTAGTAATAAAAACTTTTTTTTTTTTTTTTTTTTTGCAATGGATGAATTATGTAATACTTATTATACGAGCAAAAATCATTAAATGATTCAAGAGTATCCAAAAATAAAGCCTTTAAAAGTGAGTTACTGTGTAGATACCATTGGATAACAGTACTCAGTTTTTTGGGTATGGGTGGAAAATTCAGGAAAAATTAAAAAAAAAAAGTCACAATTGAGATGAAAACAAGCAGAATTGTGAGATAAAATGTCAAAATTATGAGATAAAATGTCAAATAAAAGACAAGAAATGCACAATTATGAGATAAATGGTCAAAATTATGAAATAAGTCATAAATATGATCTAGAAAGTAACAGTTTCTCTCCACTGAAGCCACTTATTTTTCATACTGTCACATCTGTTCAGTTTGAAAAAGTAACAAGTCAAGTCTAAGAATGTTAAGAGTATAATGTACAGAATATTTATGAACAAATATAGCGAGTAAAAGTAAAAAGTTTCCAGAAAACTAAATACTCATGTACTTAAACACAGTACTTTTACTTAGTTACTTACCACCTCTGCTTATAATCAGCCTGATATAAAATATAAGTAACTTTTTTTTAACTGCAAGAAAAAGCATTTTAAGACATTTTAAGAGACATTCTTTTTCAGCCACAGAACATCGTAATGAAGAAAAGCCCCTAAATACACAACAACTGCTCCACTTCTGCCCCATTACTGACCATCTCCTAATTAAGCATCATTAAATATTCACACAGTAGAATAACCTGTCTATAGCCTAATAGCGAGGCAAGATTAATTCCAGTTGTTTTCCAGTGAGGCCAACAGTGGAACCATCCATTTTGTGTTTTGCCTTCATCAGCCACTTTCCCGTGTCCTTACAGCGACTTTGCCGCCTTCGTTGTTCGCACACATTCTTCAGTGTTTAGAGGATTGACTTGACCAACGAAACATGCGCCCATGGCCTGTGTCAAAGTGAGGGGTGACTTTTATATTTAATCTGTCCTTCAAAGCAAAGGTGATGGTATTGTTTTTGGTTCATTTTTATTATGGTTTCTTTTTGTTTTTCAAGATTTTTCATTGTCATAGCAGTTCATGGGTGTAAAATTGAGTATGGACGCTGGGAATTTAGACTTTATATCTAATTATTTGGACTTTTTATCTAATATTTTCCATTTTTATCGAATCATCTTGACTTTCATCTAATAAGTTTGACTTTTTATGTCATAATTTTGACTTTTTATCAAATAATTTTGACTTTTTTATCTAATATTTTTCATTTTTATCTCATAATTTTGACTTTTAATCTCATATTTTCCATTTTTATCGAATCATCTTGACTTTCATCTAATAAGTTTGACTTTTTATGTCATAATTTTGACTTTTTATCTAATATTTAACATTTTTATTGAATCATCTTGACTTTCATCTAATAATTTTGACTTTTTATGTCATAATTTTGACTTTTTATCAAATCATTTTGACTTTTTTATCTAATATTTTTCATTTTTATCTCATAATTTTGACTTTTAATCTCATATTTTCCATTTTTATCGAATCATCTTGACTTTCATCTAATAAGTTGGACTTTTCATGTCATAATTTTGACTTTTTATGTCATAATTTTGACTTTTTATATAATATTTTTCATTTTTATTGAATCATCTTGACTTTCATCTAATAAGTTGGACTTTTTATCTCATAATTTTGACTTTTTATATTATATTTTTCATTTTTTATCTAATAATTTTGACTTTTTATTTAATAATTTTGACTTCACTTAATGCACTTTATAATCCAGTGCACTGTAATAAAGTTGCACACTGCAAAAAACTCATGAAACAACAGTAACTCTGATGAATGAGGGTCAAAGGGTAACGAAAAACATCATGGGTAGCTCCTCCATAGCCAATAAATGCTACGTACAGTAAGTACATTTTGTATTTACGTACAGTAATGTACATATTTATGTCTGGTGGGTTTCATGAATTAAAATTTCTTTCGTATTCAGAGACGAAAAAAATTACATAAAGGTTTTTCATTACTTGGATTATTCGTTAGCAGGGTCTTTTGTAAATTGAGGTATGACTGTACTCTGGTCCGAGATAGAGCCATTAATAACGAAAAAAGTTATTAACTCTGAGAGAGCAGACTTATTTTTGGCTATTTTTAAAAACTTTCTAATTTTTCCAGGTTAAACGGGTATTATTTCAGTTGAGGCAAAAAAAATAATTTTACTTGTTTACTTTATCACAATTGAGAAGTTGTCCTTTTTAATTTTACACACACAAGTAGCTGTACTTCTACTTAATTAAGTACAAAATGGGGGTACTTTGACCACCTCTGACAGGTGCACAGGTTAAGAATAAAATGATAAGTGAACATCTGGATGTGAAAAGGCCCAGTGATGACAATTGTGAGACTGTTTTGCTCATTTTACCACATTATGCTGTTATTTGACCACTTTAAACAGTGGTTTTACTATATAACATGTTTTTATAGAGTGGGTTTGGTTAGCCGTGACACAGCCAGTGGCTTTACTGCGGAGCTCAGATGAGTCGGAGCCTGTGAATAATCAAAGATAAGATGGTGAAGATTGTCTAAATTATGCGTCACTCACTTCGTGGGCATGCACCATGTGAAAACCTTAAAATTATACCACTGCTGCAAAGCTGATAAATATTTAAGTACATGCTGTCAACCACTGGAGTCCTGAAAAAGGCAGTGAGACCAGCTTCCATTCCACACCAAAGCGTTTTAGATCGTGTTAAGTTACAAAGTTTATGTAATGTGTTGTTTCACAGCTGTTGAAGAAAAAAATACTGAAAACACAAACGGAAAATACTCTGAATACTGTGAGCTACACTGCCCTGTGAAGCACAAAGGCAGTAGCTGCATTTTTTTGGCGGAAATAAGTTAGAGTCATTCCATGGTTATGTCATTAACATTACTGTGTTCTCCATTGTTATTAAATATAATGTGTGTTGGTTCTATTTAAAAATTGTTTTGTTTCCAGCTGTATTTTTTCATGGTACAAAATTAACAGCAGAGTATACCGGTACTTCCTCATACATGTCTATGACTGGCTCTGATTGGCTTAGAATGCGTGAAGGAACATTCCCACCTCCACTCTTGCTGTGTATGTATTTTCCTTTACCCAAGTAACATCCAGCTTGATCTGAAAACTAGCAGGGAATTTTTTTTTTCCAGTTTGTGCAGCAGCTACTTGTAGATGCTAATGCTAATGCTACTTCATTAGCTGCAATGAGGGACGGGTTTAACCCCACGTGGGTGATGCTAAACTCCCTCTGTTGTCAGATGGTCCGGCTTTTTCGGAGTCCCTCGTTGTTTTGTGTGAATGCAGTATGCAGACAGTGGAGGTGACAAACTAGCGGAATGACACCTTTAATGTGTTTTTTTGCAATATTTAAATCATTCTTTGTCATGTAATAAAATATCTCATCTCAAATGTCTGTCGAAACTGGTGAATTTTTGTACAGTAACTCATCATCACTATCTCTAACCCTTTATCATATATTCCAAAGACTTAAAATAATAGATGTCGCCCCTAAGTTGCCGATCCCTGTATTAGACTGAAACACATTATGGAATGATTTTCCACACTGTCAATGAATGGTTTTTATGAAGGTTTTTCACATCCTTTGTGTGGTCCTCTGTACAATGGTGTACAGACCCACATTCCAAAGTCCAGATTGACTCATCACCCCACTCCCAAATATATCTTACTATTTTCAGAATCGCAATTATAGTAAGCAATGGCATCATACATATGATAAGGCACATTTGTGGGCCACTGGGTCACTTTGAACTGGGGGACCGCACAAGGGTTAAATAAGGCACATGAACTGAAGTCAAAATTTTGAGATTAAAAAGTCAAAATTATGAGATAAAAAGTCAAAATTATGAGATAAAAAGTCAAAATTGTGAGATAAAAAGTCAAAATTGTGAGATAAAAAGTCAAATGATGACATAAAAAGTCAAAATGATGACATAAAAAGTCAAAATGATGACATAAAAAGTCAAAATGATGACATAAAAAGTCAAAATGATGACATAAAAAGTCAAAATGATGACATAAAAAGTCAAAATGATGACATAAAAAGTCAAAATGATGAGATAAAAAGTCAAAATGATGAGATAAAAAGTAAAAATTATGACATAAAAAGCCAAAATTATGACATAAAAAGCCAAAATTATGACATAAAAAGCCAAAATTCCCAGTCACTAAGCACTACCAAAATTATTTTGTAGAACTAGGTGATATGCAGTAACTACCTCATGTCCAATAATCTACCTACAACTACTGGGGCTGAACAACGACAGAACTTTAAGGTAATTTTTCTCAGTTCGGTGTCTGTACAGTTACTGCCTTTTTAATTTTTAGGACTGAATACTTACCTACACGTACCATCCTTGAGCCGCTCTTGTTCTCAGTGCAATTTCAGAACGTGTAGGCGTCCGTACTCTTCCCAAATGACTCATGGACAACTAAGACGATCTATCCAAGCGTAGCTTTGTTGTACAGCGCCTGTTCGCCCAGCGGAGGCCGGGCCCAGTGACCTGCACTAACAGGAGTAGGCCCTTTATGGGCTGGCACTGGCACGGTTACAGGGTTATAGGGGTCTGTCCACAGAAACAGATACGAGTGATGTCTTAGTCCATACTCCCCCTGAGACCAGGTCCAAGTACCCAGGAAGTGACATTTACACTGGATTGCCCTGTGATATATTCAGATTGTCTGGTGAAGCATTAGAGGGAGTTCTGTATGTGGAAGCTTAACCTGCGAAGCTCCGCACCACGACTCACCGTTTGCCTTGACGCGCTGCTGCAAAAGTCAGGAATATGAAATGTGAAAACCTAGTGTGGGCTGACCGAAGCTCGGATCACAACTCAAGTCTTAATACCAGATTGACATTCCAACTACCCGTCTGCATTCTGAAATTTGCAGATATATTGTCAAGATCGCAGAAGAAACAAGTATTCAGAGTGTTCTTGAATTAAAGTCAATAGTGTGATTTTGACCTTGACCTTTGACCTTTTCCAATATTGGTAATTTCATTATATGTATATATGCGTCAGTGTAATATTATGATAATATATCCAGTATTGATTAGGTTATAGCATGATATGTCTATGTTTGACACACACAAACAGTGCTACACAAGTTAATTTTGCGACATGTCACCTTTGACCTCCAGAGATCTCAAAAACTATTGGATGGAGGTGATAATGGCAATTATGCAAATTGGACAAATCTTAATTTTGCATCATTTTGTACCAATCTGAAAGTTCTGTGACCCTCTGTTCTTGAGTTATAACTGATAATGTGATTTTGAACTTTTAGTTAATTGTGACCTTGACCTTTGACCTTTACTCAAATGGATCATTGTATCTGATGTGCCTTAGCTATATGTATATACCCATGTAATTTCATGGTTATATCTTAAGTATTCATTGAGTTATAGCATGATATGTCTCTGCGGATACACACACACACACACACACACACACACACACACACTCTCCAAACCAATGTTGGGCAAGATTAAAAAATTGTATTACAATGCTCCACACTCATCTACTTTTTTATTTTGTCTGCTTCAGACATTAAATGTGTAAAATCTTACATAATTTAATGAGATGAATCATAACATAAATGACTTTAGTGTTGGTTAGTTCATGTTTTTAATATATATGATGGTGTGTTATTCCACATATATGCTGGTTTATGTACATGTATACAATGGATTTGTAAATATTCCACTAGAAAGAAACTTTAAAGTGAATAGATCATAGTTTTATTTATTTGTAGTTTATTTAGCAGGGGCAATACAGTGTACATTATTACAAACTTGTAGATGTGAATACATAGGTGGGTAATTTGATCAGGCTACCTATTATAATAAAAAATATGACATAAAACATAAAATATACAACTACATTTGATCTAAAAACACATGCTTCGTATATTTTAAAACCTATATGTAAAAAAAAAACAACTAAAAAAACAATACATGTGTATGTTGTGTGTGCATGTTTTCATGTTTACATTTTAGTTTTTTCATGAACCACTGTTTTATTTTTAAAATGTTAAATGTTTTAACCTCGGTTTGTGAATCCCAGTTACTGAAATAATGATCTGGTAGATCTGAGACCATTATTCCTTTGGACTAAAACCTATTCTCTTATTCATTCTAAAAAAAAAAAAAAAAATCACATTTTGATTGATTTGTTTATTTTGAACATTCACAGATTACATGTAAGTAAAAAAATAAAAACATTATTTGCACCTTTTCATCAATGACTTAACATATTCAAGTTTTAAATATTCACTCCTGTCTTTCAACTTCAAATATTCTTTATCACTAACACACAAGTGAGGAACATTTCATTAGTTTTATTCCAGAAGCATTTTACTCGTAGTCCAGTGTTATTGTAATTTTGCAGATGGAAAAATCAGGCACAATTTATCAAACCAGCAACTCGATAAAATCTGCACAGAACATACGGTAGCTGACTGTGTTTTCCAGCTAACAATACATGTCCATATAAGGACAAATGGGGTCAAAGTTCAATCACACTTATATAACACCCACCACGGGACAAAAGGCGACGACAACCAAATCAGTCTTTATTTTCCCATGTTGGATTTGGTCACGTTTGAAGCCCACGGGAAGAGCCGACAAGCACCTGGGCTTTGTTCGCTATAGTTTCCACCATGAAGCCATTGTAGCAGGAAAAAAAAAAAAAAACATGGCTTCCAAGAAAAGAAAAGCTGTGGGTCAGCAGGAAAACACCAAGAAAACAAGGAGGATTTAGTCAAAACCGTGTATCATTCATTCATTGCTTTTTCAAAATAAAACCAAAAATAAGACAACAAAAAAACAACTTGTTTCTTTATTATTTGTTCGATGCAGTTTTCCACTTTTCCTTTTTGTGTTTAAATGAACAATAGAAGCAGTTTGTGATCTTTTCATGGTCATCAGAAATGACCCATTCATCATCATCTTTTACAACATTGATTCACCAGTAAAACTAATACAGATGCCACTGTTAGTTCATCTGTTAATAAACACTATTGGAATCTTCATTATATTGCAAAAATCGAAATCTTAACAAGTTAATTTTCTTCATTTCTAGTCCAAATATCCCATCACATTTAAAATCAGACAGAATCACCTAAAGACGAAGTTTTCAGTGAGATAGAAGAACTGATTTTTAGACAATAGATCTGGAAAAATCATATTCCAAGATAATTGCCACTAATTGTTTTCAGATTTTTTTTTTGATTAATTATATTCTAATTATAATTATATTCTTCATTTTATCTCCGCTTGATTGTTGTCAAGAAAAGGTGTGTGATATTATTATAATTATATTAAAAAAAAAATAATAAAAAATGTTCCTCTCGCCCCACGTGGGCGGTGTCTCCTTCAGGCTCGGGTCCTCTACCAGAGGCCTGGGAGCCTGAGGGTTCTGCGCAGGATCTTAGCTGTTCCTAGCAATGCGCTCTTTTGTACAGAGATCTCTGATGTTGTTCCTGGTATCTGCTGGAGCCATTCTCCCAGCTTGGGGGTCACTGCCCCTAATGCTCCGATCACTACTGGTACCACCGTTGCCTTCACACTCCACATTTTCTCTAATTCCTCTTTCAGCCCTTGGTATTTCTCAAGCTTCTCATGTTCTTTCTTTCTGATGTTGCTATCACTGGGGACTGCTACATCTATCACCACCACTGTCTTCTCATGTTTATCCACCACCACTATGTCAGGCTGATTGGCCATCACCAATGGCTACTGGAACAAGACATTCATGGAGCAGGGCAGAGAACATGGTACTGATGGAGTGTTACTACGGGAGTAACCCCAGTGAGAGAGGGTACATGCAGAGGATGTGGGAGAAATGGTTATATATATATATATGTATATATATATATATATATATATATATATATATATTAACCCTTTAACTCCTGAGACTTTAACAGATCCAGTTAAAAATTTATAAAATATGTAACAAAATGGACAATAACAGCCGAAAATGTATAATCAACCAACAAAATAAGACTAAAATGGTAGAAAAGTGAAGAAAAATAGTATAGTACAATATTAAATGTAGAAATATAAAGCAAAATAAGGAACAAAATGAACAAAAACAAATAAATATTCACAAAATAATAAAAGAAACAAAAATGAGGTATAAATAAATACATAAATAATATTGTAATTTGCTTCCTGTAGTTTTGGCTTTTTCATTTTTTCTAAATCAGTTGCTTTTTTTTTTTTTTTTTTTACACCTGTTTATTTCCATATATCAGATCCATGAAAAAAAAATCACAGTAAAAAAAACAAAACAATATTTTTTTCTGAATATTGAAACTAAACCATCCTTTCAGAATGTGTCATCACTGACTCATGTTAAAGGGTTAAATCATTAAAAAAAAAAAAAATCTATTAGTATTTTCCTTTTTTTAAAAAATCAATTACTAAACATTTCAGGTGACCTCATTAAATTCTTTGCGACCAAGGTTGAAAAACACTGAACAAATGGATTAGTGATAATTATACTTTTACTGTGGTTTTGAAGAAAAAGGAGCGATGAAAGTCGTACTCTGCTTTTCCCAAATTTAAGGACCGTTCCCCCAGAAGCGACCTACAGCCATTAGATGAGGGAAAAGACATGTTGTTTTAGTTTGGGAGCTCTCCACATTGATTTGACATTAATTTGGCTTCAGTGGAGCCTGACGTGACTGGAATGCTGCACCTGATAACGGTTGGAAAAACACTGAATATATGCAGCGGCCTAGTTCTGGAGAATGAAGTGTCTTGTCTGGGAAAGTGTTCACAGTGTTTTATTCTATGGGATGTTTTTATTTGTTAAAGGGCTGATAATTAAACTGGTCTATTTTTTTGTTTAGAAAGACAGTGAACGTCCTAAATCTTGCAGACTTTTAAAAGGCACATTTATTTGTATATCACTTTTTAAAATTTTTTTTTTTTGGGATTTGATTTGAATGATTTATTTCAAACATGTGCAAAGTGCAACAATAATCAATACAACAATAATAATAATAACAATGACATGTCCAAAAAGGAGTAGGATTAATCCTACCCCTTCTTCACTTCCCCATTAACCTGAATTCATCTTATAGCAATATAGTGCATAATACAAAAATTATAATAATAATAATAATAATAACAATAATAACAATACCAATAATAAATAACTGAAGTACTAAACATATACATATATACAAAAAACAAAAAAAAACCAAAACAAACAAAAAAAACAAATGAGCAGAGAGGAAAGTAGGTAACAAATAGAGGGGTTTTTTGTTTGTTTGTTTTCTTTTCTTCTTCCCTTCCTTCTTCTTCTTTTCCCTTTCTTTTTTCTTCCTTTTTTCTTTCCTTTTTCTAATTTGTCTGTATTTTGTTCTTATTTATTAATTTTTTTTCATTTTATTTTTCTATTCATTCACTTATTTTATTTATTTATTTATTTATTTATTTATTTATTTATTTATTTATTTATTTATTTATATATCTTTTAACCCTACAGAGGGGGAGTCAACATTGCTTGAGATCAGTGCATATTCCAGTCTTGCAGTCATATACTATACTATTTAGTGCATGTGTGTGACCATCATCGGTCCTCCCCGAAAGCTGAGCAGACATCCCCCATTAGAACTGTCCCTTACCAGTGAGGGCAGTGCTACACCTCAGTGATGTGCGGAGGAAACAAAGACTGGACAGGATGGAAACAAAGACATTTTATGTTCAGGACAATTGAAGGTGCTTTACATAAAACATATAAGAAAATAAGAATAATCAAAATGCATAAAATAGCAGAGGTGGAAAGTAACTAAGTAAAAGTACTTTGTGACTGTACTGTATTTTTTCGGTGTGTGTACTTGAGTATTTTTTTTTCTGTCAACCGTTTTACTTTTAATCGCTACAATTTTGTGTAAATACTTTATCTGTACTTTATACTTTTTACATTCTCAGAATAGACTTGTTACTTTTTCAAACGAGAACAGTATGAAAAATAAGTGAAAATAAGAGGAAAAAATCAGTGGAGAGAGAAACTGTGACTTTATATATTATAGTTATATGACTATTATCTCACAATTTTGACTTATATCTCATATTTTTATTTCACAATTTTAAGATTTTATCTCACAATTTGGATTTTTTTTTCTTAAAATGATGGATTTTTAAAATTTCATTTGTAATTTCTGAAGATAAAAATCTCCTGATTACTTTTTTCCTCCCATTTTTCCTAAATTTCCTGTCCATACCCACAAAATTGAGGACAGTGACCCTATTAAAAAACATTATCTACACAGTAACTCACTTTTAAATGCTTTATTTTAGATACTTTTGAAACTTATCAGATTTTTTTCTGGTTAAATAAGTCGTTCATGGCAACAATAAAAAAAAAAAAACCTTTTACTTTTTACTTTTGTACTTTATTAAAAATGTGAAATTGTACTTTTTTACTTTTACTTAAGTAGAGGAGTTGAATTCGTACTTCTACTTTTATTTGTATTTTTTCACACCAGTGGCTGTACTTCTACTTAAGTAAAGAATGTGAGTACTTTGACCACCTCTGTAAAATAGAGACATAAAAACATTTAAAAACAAATGAGATGAATCTCAAAACAAATTACTTTAGTGCAGGTTAGTTCATGTTTTTAATATATGATTGTGTGTTATTACATTATTAGTAGTAGTGTTATTAGGGTAACACTTTACGGATAGCTAATAATGTAGGAGTTCTATGGTAATTTTGATTTAATTTTATTGTAATAATGCCTTTATAACGGCTTTTTACAAGTAATGGATCACTAAAGTATTAATTCTATGGTAATTTTGATATAATTTCATGATGATAATGCCTTTATAACTGCTTATTACAAGTTATAGATTGCTAATAAGATGGTAGTGTTTATGTGATTTGTGACAAGACAGTGAAATATGCCTGTTCAAAGATGAAAAATTTAGGTAAAGGTTTTTCGTAACTTTTGTCGTTAGCTGGGTCTTTCGTTAGTAGAGGTATGACTGTATTTTAAAAAGAAGAATAAATAGAGTAGAAGGTAAAAAAAAAAAAAAAAAAGAAATTAAATCCCATTGAGGAGATAATAATATTTCATTATATCAAACGGGGTGTCATTTGTTCTGTTAATGGCTCTTAATTGGGGTGTGGAGCTTAAATCCCAATCATAACTGTTCTATTAGTGTAAAATGAGAAACACAACATGGCATGAGATTAACTGGTGTCCTGACACAAAGGCCTGTATTATACCTACACCACTCTATTAAGATAATGACAGTTGGCTGGTGTCCAATAAGTGCAACTACCCAGTTTTACAACAGCTCTGGTCCTGAACTCCCATACTGCACTTCACCTCCTGCTCTATTTCAACAGGCTGAAGAAAGACCTGATGCATTTGTTCGTATAGTTGATGCGTTTTTTTTTTTTTATTTATACATTCTTATTTCTCTTTTTTCTTTTTATTGGTATATGTAAATGTAAAAGGGGGATATACTGAATAAAATAAAATAAAAAGCAATGCATAAATAAAGTCAGGGATGAAAATGAAATAAAGGAAAATATAAATAATTGATACCTAAATTGTTTTACCAAGCCATTTTTATATTTGTTTATATATATATTTTTTTTTAATTATTATTATGGCAGGTTCAGTCCTCCATAGTGGTTAGCTTCATGCTGCTAGGTTTGTGTCATTTATCTGTTTTATTCGTGACATACGCTGTTAGTTGTTTTGGATATTTGTCCATTTAAGTACTTATTTGGGTAATTTTAATGAATTTTTTTTCGCTTCTAGCTGATAGAAGCTAAAAACTTCATCCAGGGCTTTTTTTTTTTGCCCTCGATGAAATAATACACATATACTCATTAAAAACACAGAAGTTTCAAAAATAACCAAAAATAAATCCCTTTATGCAGAAACTGTACAAGCATAAGAAAATACAAACACGAACATTTCCCACTCATGCTCCAACAAAGCACACCTGTAGAAAAAAATTTATTTCACAAATTCACACCACCTTTAATTGGAGTCTTATCTGTTGGCATTATAAGTGTTCAGCGTGCACGTTTACACCTTGTAAAATAACATGCCATTAGCAGCTAGCATCTTTAGCGGTTAAACCTTAGAGGCCTTTAATCACACCTTTAACGCAAATTGTAACGCAGTTAAATGGAACAGTTGTTTTGTTTCAAGTTGTTTTGTTAAAACTGTTCAGAGTTGAAAAACATGTTAAATGCAGATACATGATTTTGCATATTCTATCACATTTTTTTTGTTTTTTCTGTATTTTAGAAGAGTTTTTGAATACATTTAAAATTTTTCAGACATTTTTTGTTTTTTTTAATCATTTTGTAAATATTTTTTTCTCCACGGTTTTCATTTCTTAGTGTATTTTTGACGCTAGATACCCGTAACGGCAGCAAATGTAATTTGCTATCGTAGTAGTCTTGTTACGCTCAATGTAACTTTAGCTAGATTTCCCTGTAATTAGTCGATGAATCACAGTGAAGTATAGAATAAGAGGGCGGGCGTAACAAAGTGATGCTGCAATGATTTAGATAGAAATGACCAGAAACAACCATAGAAGAAGAACGGGTGGTGATTTCCTTTTATCAAAGATGAGTGAAGAATGTGAGAAAACATCAGCGATCTTTGAATTCTTTTTACAAAAGCAACAATTAGTCAAAAAGACATTAAGCTCCATCATCCCCAATTTTCTTTTGTCATTTGTAACTTTCTCTGGACTTTCAAACATCTAACATCCTAAAAATTCCGCTGATTGGTTGTAGTACCATCATATTGCATACAGAAGATTTGAAAGACAACCTTTTAGCCCCGCCTCCCCTGACTATGAAGTGGTCCTAGACCTATAAAAATAATAATAATAATAATAATAATAATAATAATAATAATAATAATAATAATAATAATAATAATAATAATAATAATAATAATAATAATAAACTTTGTTTATATAGCACCTTTCATGCTAAAACTGTAGCCCAACGTGCTATACATGTAATGAATAGGGATAGCGCAGTTAGGCTAGTATTTTTGTGTATTTTGTGGGAAATTGGAGATAAAAAACTCGAGACCAAACATGTCCTTTTTTAATCATGATTAATCGATTCATATGTGTATATATATATATATATATATATATATATATATATATATATATATATATATATATATATATATATATATATATATATATATATATATAAATATATATATATATATATGTATGTATATGTATATATTTTAGGGCTTTTAATTTTGATTAATCCATCACCATGATTAATCTGATTAAAAATCTGTTAATTGCATATGTTTTGGATATTTTATCCCATTTTTTGGGAAGAAGAGGTTGTTTGTTTTATGACTAATTTTAGTGGATTTTAGCATATTTTGTATTTTCTTCCAAATTAGTTTTTTTCTTAGTGTATGTGTATTTTGTGGGAAATTTGATTACCAAATAAAAAAACAAACCAAAAAAAAAAACAAAACTTGAGACAAAACGTCCTATTTTAATCAGATTAATCAAACTGAATCCAAAGCAACCATGTGTCTAATCCGACTAAAAACCATACTCATTCGACAGTGCTATTTTTAGATTTGTTTTTATTTATTAATTTCAT
Source organism: Siphamia tubifer (assembly GCA_020466265.1). NCBI lineage: Eukaryota > Metazoa > Chordata > Actinopteri > Kurtiformes > Apogonidae > Siphamia > Siphamia tubifer. The sequence continues at coordinate 9,760,900 of CM035792.1, read as the reverse complement.
TTCTTAATGTAAAACCTGTCATAATAAGCGGGACCATGTACTCATTTACTACACGGTCCACCTCTACCACATCACTCTATGTATCCCGTGTTCAAACATGACATCACACGCCGCTGTGAACGTGTGAATGAAATGGTAGATGACAGCTCCGCCGCAGCATCTTCCTCTTTCCTGCTACGTCTCTTAAACCAGGAATTGTATTGCCCCATCCCATTTGATGAGTCAGGAATTAAACATCTAAAATTAAACACTGACCTTTACTTCCCAGTGTACCAGAGCTGCCGCCTCTATTGTGCAGATGTGTAATTCCTATAGCCTCAGATGCTGCCACGCGCACTCTGAATTATAAATCAATGAGTGTGTATTAGTGTAAAGTCCCTGCGCACTGGGGGCTTTGCTTGTGCTGGAGGAATGAATAGGAGGAAAACAGTAGGGGAGGAGAGAGAGAGGGGGGGTACAGCACCTCAGGGGAAGCCAGACTTGTCCGACTGTGGGTCGACTGGTCACAGCCTGCAGCTCCATCCGTACAGATGCACCCAGACACGGGGCTTATATTGCATCAGCTCTGCAAGTGTGTGAATATGGTTCCAGTGGCTTCAGGGAGTTTCAGGAATAGTGGAGTTGACTGTATATTGAGGACAGTGTCTGCTGCGTGACCAAAGGATGTCTGACTTATTTATTTATTTGTTTATTTATTTATTTATTTTAACCCATACAGACCCAGTGCTATACTTTTACAGTACAGCAGTTCTCCAATGAATTTTATTGAAATAGATTTTTCTCCTTTCACCTCTATAATCAATTTGTTGTTAACTGCATTGTTTACGTGAGTTTTTATTCCTCTTTAATTCAGAATAAAGGTTAATTCCACTTTAAGATGACCATGTAAAAACACCATTCCAGTTGAAAATGAGAATCCTGAATTAAATTTAATTCTGAACAATCACTGGTTTATTCAGATCTTAATTCTGAATTCAACATAATCTCACCCCTATTTTGTGCCAATCTCAACTTTCTATGACAACCTGTTCTTGAATTAGTGCCAATAATGTGATTTTGAGCTTTCTGCTAAATACAACCATGACCTTTGACCTTTACTCAAATGGATTATTGCATCTGATGCGCATTGCCATGTAATTTCATGGTGATATTTCAAGTATTCATTGAGTTATTGAGTTATAGCATGATATGTCTCTGCGGACACACATACACTGATTACAATAATCTCTTCCAACCAATGACGTGAACAGTTAATTCCACTTTAACATTATTCCTGTCGTTCTCCGCATGCTCCTGGTCTTATCGCAGTGATGCACATATTTCACATTGATGACGCACATAATATCTGCGAACTATAAGTGAAAATTAACTTGATAAGATTACTGGAAAAATGATTTTTCAGATCTATTGCCTAAAAATAAGTTATAAAAACCTGAAAAGTTACTCTTCAGGTGATTCCATCTTATTTTATCTTTGAAATGAGGAAAAAATACACTTGGTAAAATTAATATTTTTGCAGCTTAACCACCATATTCTTCTATTCATTAATACGTGTGATAGCGTAAGGATACAAATCTTAACCCGTTTGTAGTCAGAGTCATTGCATTGTAGCACAAAAACAATAGATTAGTTGGTTGTAAACACTTCAATCATATAAAATCCAGTTAAGATCAGAGGTAGGGCCATATTTGTAATCATGACTTTGTTATGTCCTTCATTTTTGTTCTTCATTTCGTTGTTCAGTGAGTTTCATTGTTGGAGAAATAATCATCATATTGTTGGATCGAAATAGGTGATAGAAAACAATATATGGCACAAACAAATAGGTGACAGAAATAAATAAATAGAAAATAAATAAGTACAAAATCAGAACTGAAATCCGTTGAGAACTGAGGGAGGAGAAACGATTTTAGTAAATCGTCGACAACGACAGATGGATGAAGTGCGACGGCAATAATAATAATAATAATAATAATGATAATAATAATAAAAAGGGTTGAATCCAGATGCATTTCAGTTGCGGTGTCTCTGGTACTGCAGTACTTAATTTCTTATTGTGGCACATTGAGCCTTTTTTAGCTGCTGTGATGTGAATAATGCACTCAGTTCTGCTGCAGTTTTGATCATATTTCAGTGAGTTGGATGCAGTTTTACTTCTTCATCTGGATACAGTCGGTGTGATACGTACTTCTATGACCCTAGCCCTGCAAGAAAAGGGGCGGAGAAACTGTTTAGCGCTTGAGTCTTGATAAGACCCCTTTGTATGTGGGGGCAACAGCCCCCAGTTACTCTGCTGGAGGTGGATGGTCCTTGAACAGCCTTTACATTGTTTGAACACATAACCAAATATGTTGGCTAATTTCAGTAGGTAAGAGCCACTGATTGGATACCTGCTATAGTGTGAAGTGAAAAATTACAAACTGAAATGGTTATAAGAAATGAATTTTTACAAGAGGTACTTCAATGCACTTTCAACCCTTTGATGCATGAATTATGAGAACCTTAGTCAATATTTTTTTCCTAAGAGTTTTATTACTCTTTAGGCGTGTGATTGAAATCTTTTTAATTAATTAACCTATTTTTTCTGGAGTTACAAACATGTTCGCTCAGCTGGTCAACATGTGTTTCAAGGTGTCATTCCGCTGAAAACCACTTTTCCACGCTCCATTTGGAATCTGATGGGTCACCCCGAGTTACCAACACATGCTGCATTTGCTGCGTGGTGCGTCACCTCCACTGGATGGATTTACCATTCCTAGAAAACAACACAGAGAAACCAGCCACAGAAAGCCTGTCCACTACATGTTACGAGAACATTGGCATCACCCTCGTGGGGTTAAGCCCGTCCCCCATTGCAGCGACTCTGAAGTACCATTAGCATTTTCAATAGTAGACAGCACCTCAGTAGCTCCTTCACAAACTATACAATAAAAAATAACTATATATTTCCCCTGCACATTTTCAAAACGGCACGAAACCTAGCTGGATGCTACTCTGGGAAGGTAAACACACACAGAGCCAGAGGGGAGGGGGGAGTCTTCCTTAATGCATTCTGAACCAATCGGAGACGCCTCATGACTGTGTCATGGACATATATATGAGGAAGTACTGGTAAACTCTGTTGTTCCACCTCAAGTCATTTTTCTACCCTCCAAAAACAGCTGGAAACACAGTAATCCAGAACTCCACTGATCATCACCCAACTTTTATTAATTGTTCCTTGTGCAAGTATCAACATTTCCTCAACATTTTAGCCAAATCTATCCAGAACTTTTTGAGTTATCTTGTTATGAGGCACACACATGCCCCCCCCATCCTACACACTTCCACCAATCATGACCAAAAGGGAACCCTTTTTTGTTCTTTGTTTCTTATATCAGCATTTCCTGAAATTTCAGCCAAATTCATCCATAGCTTTTTGAGTTATGTTGCGAACAAAGCAAACAGACCAACCTTCATTCCTCCTTGACACTGATTGTCCAATCACCATGCGGAAGCTTAGCATCCAGGCCAGCTGAGGCCCCGCCCACAGCTGCATTCACCTCCACAGACACTGTGCCTCTGGGGGTGGGACACAGTCGCTACATTTAATAATAATAATGGATTAGATTTATATAGTGCTTTTTTGGCCACTCAAAGCACTTTACATTAGTGACCCATTATTCATTCATTCTCACATTCTCCCTCTGGTGGTGGTAAACTACATATGTAGCCATAGTTGCCCTGGGGCACACTGACGGAAGCGTGGCAGCCATTTTGTGACCACCACCAAACTTCCATACATCAGTTTGAGTGTCACTGGAGGCAAAGAGGGTGAAGTGACTCGCCAAAGGACTCAACAGAATGACAGAGTGGGATTCAAACCGTCAAACATTCGGTTATTGGACAAACCGCTCGACCAACTGAGCCATGGTTGCACCCCGAATCCAATGACTGTCTTGTTTTAAGGCAAAGGACTATTGAAGTGCCTGGACGCTGAGGTTCTACAGGCAAATGCATTGACCGTGGAATGTTAAATAAAATGTCGCTATGGGAACATATGAAAAATCCTCACAAATGGACTGAGTGGATGTTAAGTAGCTGATTCGGTACCAACTCGTCTTGGAGATGAACATGTTCTAACGCATTTGTAGTTAATGAAATGTGAATATAACTGTATATATTTGCAGAAGTTGAGCTTTTGTTTGAGTCTTGGAGAAATCGCTTCTAATAATCATGCAGAGCCAGACTTTCACATCCTACACACACATGTTCAAAGGCTTGGGACCAAATCTGAATAATTTAGATGTTAGGAACATGTTAAGATGCATTATTTCTAAACGCACTCAGGAGAATGTAAAAGGATTATCGTACATGAGTGCATCAGGAAGTCTGTTCAAAGGGTTATGTTACTTAGAAGATGGAAAATACGTTCCTACATTAAGCTAATTAGCAACTTATTGCCCCGAGACACTGGAAATTACAAACAGAATAATGACATAAATTGTTTTATCCTCGTCTAATCTGACACCTCAGGTTCATGCGATTGTCTTTTCATATTATTCATAAGTCATTTTAGTTCAGGGTCCACATATACAACACTAGTGTGTGTAAAAACTCAAATTACTTTTACCTTCTTCTTCTGCTACGTAGCAAAATGTTGTCCATGTAGTGCAAGAAGAGTCCATTGTTCCAAACTCAACTTTCTGACCGTTAGAGTGCACCATTTGGGTACTTGAAGTGCACTGCATTTTCCTACTTTTGGGAGTGTGAATGTACTTAAACCCTCAAATGAAGCGCTTGAAGTGTTGAAGTACGTGATTGGAACACACCCACACACTTGATAAGACTTACATTTTTGCCGTAGCTGCCAGACATATGTTTAACACCCTGGGCATTAACGCTTCACATGCAGATTTGCACAGCTGATGAACATACAGAACTTTTTTTATGCTCTGAGGAAGGAAAATAACAGACTTGAACATCTTGACCAATATAAATTTTCTCTTTAGGTGATTCTGTCTTTAAGTGTGATGAGATATTTGGACTAGAAACAGAATAAAAATAAAATTCCATACCCACAATACAGTTTCTATTTGGCATTTCACAATGATTTCAGCCTTAATAATTTTTTTCTCCTAAACTTTCACCTAAAACAGCGCAATAATTTTTAGTCATGTGTATATTTTTATGTTTATAAAAACAAAATTGTGATAACCCCTGTGTGCTGTACTATACTGTTGTTGCTGGAATCCTAGGATTTCCCCAAGTGGGACTAATAAAGGAATATTTTACTTTATTATCATCATACAATGAAATTTGTCCTCTGCATTTCACCCATCCTTAGTAAGGTGCAGTAGGCAGCCATGGGCGGCGCCAGGGGACCGATCTTCAGCTGTAGATCCAGGCTCATGGTCAGAATCACCTGGCTGGAAGATTTTCTCCGAATGTAACCGGCATGCTTGATGTTCTTCTGCGTTGTGTAGTTTGTTTATATGTTGTTGTGTTCGATGGGTGAATGAAAGAGGAGTCTCAGTAACTTTTCTGCTGGTTTATTCTGAACGTACAGAAAGGAATATTGTGATGGGTCAGTCACAGGTGGTAACGGTGCTTGGTCTGTGCTATAAAAGAGTTAGCATAATTAGCTTTAGCTTAACGTATCACAGATGTTGCTGAGATGTGTAATTAAGGAATATCAACTATAACAAATTGACTTCCAAATGATCACTATGCCATATTATACATGTTGACATAACTCTTCTCCAATTACAGATGGAATTTCTAATTAATACATTTAATTCATGTGGAGCTCCGAGCTAATACACCTACCCTGAGCATTCCTCATTGCGCTGACTATTTCTGGTTGCGTCAGCCAGAAGGAAGTTCCCCTAAACCAGTGACCGCCCATACAATGAAGTGTGGAAGGCAAGTGGATGACAAACTCAGTTACACTAACAAACATGTTTTTGGGAGATGGGGGAAACTGGAACACCCGGAGGAAATCCATGCAGACACGGAGAGAGAAACATGCTCCACAAACTCCACACAGAATGGCCTGCACGGTCCAAGAATGGAATCCGGGTCTTCTAGCTGTGAGGCAAGAGCGCTAACCGCTCAGCCACCATGCCACCTTATCTTAAAATTCAAGACTTTTCAAGGCTTGGGAAAACCTTAGTTCATAATTCCGTACTTTTTAAGACTTTCAAACACCCCGTAGAAATAAGAAAAATACACTTGATAAGACTTGAATTTTTTTTTGCTGTAACTGCCAGACCGTATGAAGTAGACTCTGAGGCAGATTTGCACAGCTGATGAACATACAGTTGCTTTTTTTTTTTTTTTGCCCTGAGGAAGGAAAATAACAGACTTAAACACGTTACAGCAGAGGAGACAGGCTGTTGAAATAAGTTTAGCAGTGATGACACGGCACCCTGAATGTAGTGGCGCTGAGGAGGACATCATCTTGACAGTTCCTGCTGTTGTTTGCAGATGAAAGCTTGGGTCTGGCCTGTTTTTGGGCCCAGTGCCTCTGGTCCTCAGGGTTATACCCGTATTATCAGCAGCCCCGCATTTCCTCTCTTCCAGTGCGACACCCATCTAATCCCATTACTGTTCGTGACTCACTACTTTCAACTGTCGGGGAGGAAAAAAAAAAAAAAAAAAAAGGTGCATGAATAATGTATTCCTCGGGTGTATCCACCCCCGGATCAATGGCAATACAAAGACCATCTACAAAGACGGTTGGCTCAAGGCCATATTTGATCACTTCCACTGCACACGATCACTGCTCCCTTTTTTTGTCAGCCCACTGAGGCTCAATTATTTCCAAGTGTTTGTAAGCTATTGTTGAAAGAACACGGACTGAATATTTAAAGTTGGTGAGGGGAAGAAAAAACATCTTTGATGAGACATGAAAACAGCAGATGGATGGCAACGGTGAACTGTTACAGTGTAAGAGGAGGAGGAGGAGAAAAGGAAAAGGAGGATAAAGGAAAGTGATGTGCTGCAGCCTTCTGGTCCTCAACTGGGAAACTGGAGATGATTTCATGCAGAACAGCAGGTCTATGCACAGCGTGTCACATGGTAGGAGGAAGAGAAAGACCAATTATAGACACTGGATCATCTGAAAACAGCTGATTTGTCGTCTTTGAAATGTATTCTCCTTTTAAAGCAATGTAAAATTTCGTAGTGATCCAGAATCCAGGATCTCTTCTGGATCATCACCCAAATTTACTCATTTGTTCCTCGTGACACTCCCAATATATCCTGAAAATCCCTGAAACACCACTGCTGTTCCTGACAAATGAACATAACGGGAGGGTTAATAGATGCAGTTGTTGCAACCTGACAAACTTTACTGAAATTGGGAAACAATTATCGCGAATGTTGCAGCATCAAGTGAGAAATGACTTGGAAAGGTGGGAATCGGTTTCAGTTTTCGTATTTGACACAAAAAAGAAACACGACTGACAAAGAACCAAATAAGGAGTCTCCACTCCTCAGCTGAAGTTAGAAAAATTCTACCCATCATTTAACTCTTTTATATTTTATTCTACAGCCCTCCTGAATGTTGCGACAGCTCCCATTCACTTTGAATGGACGTTCCCAGCGTTCTGTCGGCGGATTTTCTTCGATAACCGCCCGCTGCACCATTAACACCCGTTGCCAATAGCAACAGGTTTTGTCACTTCAGATACACGGTACCATATCACTTCGCAGGTAGTTCGGCCACTTTGAAAGTAAATATTCGCTGCGTTGTAACGGCTATTTTATCCAATCTGTTAGAGTAGTAGCAGTAATAAGCTGTAATAACCCGTAGAATAAGCAGGATAATGTATTGCCCATGCATGACTATCGAAAAATATTTCCCTTCGGGGCGGGACAACACTGTTCAGCCCCATCAAGGAATATTTTTCTGATAGTAACGTGTAGGCAATACATTATCCCTTACTTAGTGATGACAGATTTATAAAGTTAGTTTACATCACACAAGTTCAACCTCCATCTTCACCATATGTCTGATTTAAAGATGCTGGTTTTGCAGCATTTTTATATTTTGTTTATGGACATACAAATGATATTAAAGATCAAAACTACAGCTGCACAATATATTGTTTGAGCATCGACATCACAATGTATGTGTGCGCCATAGTCACATCACAGGTACTGCAATTGTTTTTATTTATTTATTTTTATTCATTTTTAATTTTATTATGTTTTATTTGTTTATTTGTGGTTTTAGTTTATTTATGTTAATGTTACTTGTACATTTTTTATGTTTTTAAATATATATTTAATTATTCATTTTGTTTAAGTATTTCACCTATAGGATGATAGTGAAAGGTGTGTTCTTTGTCGACCACTAATCAGTTTCACCACTTGTGTCGACACCATATAGCTGTTATTTACTCCTGAGTAGTTTTTCATATTGCAGGGTTAAAAAAATGTAATGTAAATTTTTTTTTCTAATATCATACAGTCCTAGTCAAAACAAAATGCTGAACAAAGAGATTCCTACCCCATTTTTATATATATTTTTAAGGTGTTTTAGGAAATAAATACATTTTACTAAATTGTAAAAGTCTGATATTTGTTGCTATAACTTAAAGCCTGTTTGAAAAAGTCATAAATGGAACATAATCTGCAGAGACTCTGTTTAAAAATGGATATTATTGTGTTCCCTCCAAGAATTGGCAGAAAAGAAATAAAAATTTCACAACTTTTAGGAATGAATGAAACCACTTCACAAAATGTGACAAAAACAGCGAAGAGCTTCATGTGCTGCTTCATGGTCCAAGAAATCCAACAAGTGATAAAAAAGTTTAGTATTTTTTTCCTTTCTTTTTTTACTGCAGAAGCATGGATGTGTTCTCCCTCTTATATCCTTTGCCGGCCTTGTCGTTCTCAACTCCAGATGGCTGGGCTCACGGCCCAAGGGTTTCATCATGCATGAGAAAATTTGAGATTCAGACTTGTTATCATTTCCTACTGTGAGGAATCTTCAGTCTTTCAATAGGAATTGATGGTGCATCCACTTGGCACCGGACCACAACTCAGGCTGGGCGGCGGATAATGACTGTTTGCGTAAAGGGCGAGGCTCAAACTAAAATTAGATCAAAGGTCTGTGCACTGTCGGCATCAAACAGTGGACAGAAGTCGTGCTCAGTGCCATGTCTATTCAGTCACTCACATGTCGCACAACTGCATTCAAGCAGATGTCTTTGATGTGCAGATTTGGGTTTCATCAGCCTCATTTACATGCTTGACAATATGTGAGGCACCCAAAGTGTGTCGCTGCGCCGCAAACTCTTAAGCGACTGCAGTTATCGGTTATTGATCTCAATGGAGCAGTTTACATCAGGTTTTTATTCCTGTTTAATTCAGAATAAAGGTTAAACCCCTTATTCCAATTGAATATTATTATTCAGAATTAGACTTTTTTTAGGGTTTTTAATTATTTTATGTGATTTTATTTAATTTTCTATTAATGTCTATTAATTGTGGCGATGTGTTTTTAGTGGGGAGGGTGTTTGTTATAAGAAGCAGTGACAAAGAAGAATTTCTGTTTTTTATGTGGAACAGATAATAAAGCTATCTATCTATCTATCTATCTATCTATCTATCTATCTATCTATCTATCTATCTATCTATCTATCTATCTATCTATCTATCTATCTATCTATCTATCTATCTATCTATCTATCTATCTATCTATCTATCTATCTATCTGTCTGTCTGTCTGTCTGTCTGTCTGTCTGTCTGTCTGTCTGTCTGTCTGTCTGTCATGGGCATATACATATGGCCAATGTGCATCATATGCACTTATTCATTTGAGCAAAGGTCAAGGTCGCATTTAGCAGAAAGTCACATTATTAACTCTAATTCAACAACGGGTTGTCATAGAAATTTGAGATTGACGTAAAATAGGGGTGAGATTAGGCTTTCTCTGAATATTTTTTTGCTGGAATTAAAAAAAAAACTGAATGAAGCAAAGAATAAAAAAAAATATTGAATTTACCTAAATAAATAAGATAATGGAACAAGCAAAAATCATCTCAGATATGTTGAAATAAAAAATAAGATGTTTTTTTAATTTTTTTATTAAAGTCAAATTTAGCACATTTAATGTCTGAAGCAGATACTTTCTAAAAGATTATAGAGCAGTGCAGTTAGCCCTTACACCACTTTCTGGGCCGTCCTTTACAAAAATTAATCATGCAAATCCCGGATGCACGGCTCGCTGCCTAACACACTGATCAATGTTTGTGCAATAGTGAGGACTCCGTGAGGACACTTCCAGTATGTGTCCCTGCACTGAACATGAGATCATGCTTGTACTTCTAACTCTTCAGTAAAAGCTCATTAATTCAGAAACTCTTTAAAGACCCTGCATGTAATTTCCACCTGTGCATAATGAGTCATGCATCCATGCAAACTGTAAATTAGCATAATTAATGCCCCAGTTATACTAGCCTATATGAGGCCATATGTCCTGGCACATTATGTCAGTGTTTATTCATAGAAATGTAGCCAAAGGAGGAACATTACATCTGTTTTAACCCTTTAACTCCTGAGACGTGAATCCAGGTAAATATTCTGTTTTTAATTTACATCTGTACTGGAAAATATATTTCTTGTCCAAATATCTAATCACACTTAAAATAAGACATAATTACGGTCATGTTGGAGTTTACACATAGTTGGGTCTACATCAATACACATAAGATGTTGAATTGAACGACCAGCATTTTGGTGTTCATTGAAAGTCTGTTAGATCAATAGTTATTAGTTATTAATAGTGATATTTTATTTTGATCTTTGACCCAAAGTCTTCATATTTGTCCTTCAAGGTTTTAATGTCAACACACATCAACAATGAGAGTAAATGCTATGAAGCTATATGCAAAACTGAGTATACAAGAACAAAAAAGAAAATCTTGATTTGCCCTATCTCTTACCATTGTAAAAACATATTTTTGGTGACCTTGACCTTTGACCTACAGTCACTAAAATGTAAATGGATCTGTTCAGGACAACCTTGCACCTTTCTTGAAAATTTCATGGAAATCAGTCCAATAGATTTTGCTAGTAAACAAATCGAACCAAAAATAAATAAATAAAACCAGTATTCAGAGAGTGTCTAGTCTCGCCCCTATTTTGTGCCAATCTCAAGTTTATATGACAACCCGTTATTGAATTAGAGCCAAGAATGTGATTTTGACCTTTCTGCTAAATGCAACCTTGACCTTTGACCTTTTACAATATTAATAATTTTGTTATATGTATATATACATCAGTGTACGTAATATAATATATCCAGTATTCATTAAGTTATAGCGTGACATGTCTGTGTTTGACACATAAACAGTGTTACACAAGTTAATTAGGTGATAATTGTAGGAATCTACATTCTGCATCATTTAGTACCAATCTAACAGTTCTGTGACCCTCCGTTCTAATGTGATTTTGACCTTTTAGTTAATTATGACCTTTAACCTTTACTCAAATGGATCATTGCATCTGATGTGCATTAGCTATATGTATGTGCCCATATGATTTCATGGTGATATAACAAGTATTCATAGAGGTCTAGCATGATATGTCTATGCGGATGCACACACACACACACACACACACACACTGATTACAATAATCTCTCCCAACACAAGTGAAAAATCCCCACAACACTGCAAACACACATGTGACATCGGCAGTGCACTGAGCATGCTCAGATGACTCTGTATTGTATTATTATATTTTAGAATTTGTCATATTGAGCAAAAGGTTGAATTTTTGTGCATA